>CM068313.1:57708876-57756376 GCA_034766995.1 Acanthacorydalis orientalis
AACACCTAACTTTTAAACAAGCTCTCGAATTGTTATGTGTGGGTTTGTAACAACTAACCCCTTCAGTTGGTCGTTATGAACTGAAGAATGACGTCCGAGTCCTTCTTCATCTTTAAGGCTCTCTTCTTCAGCACGAAATTTTTGGATTCAACATTGTTACCGTATGTTCCTTAACAGTACCCACACCAAAAACATCGTTTAGTTTAGGAGCAATTTCTGTTGCTTTACCACCCGTCTTGAACTCATACAAAAAGTTGCTCTTATTTGCTTCTTTTCCATCTTTAATTCAATAGTCCAATTTGAAGAAAAGTTAATAATAAAATCAAAGTTGATGTTACCAAAATCCAGACCAAAAATTTCACTAAAATTATATTAACATGAACACGATAAAATGACAATTTCATTGAAAAAATTAAAGTTAGAATTCAGAAAACAAAAATCGCAATTATTTTCCTTCCAGTCTAATATTTAAGGACACAGTAAGAATTATGCTAATTGGATGTACACACAATCTTGTAATTAACTGATTTCACATATTCCCAGTATTAAATCGTGATCTCTAAATAAAGACATTTGGCTCTCATGACCAAATCTAAAAGAACAAGCTAGATAAAAAACACCATGATTTTCATTAATGTAATGAATAAATTTGTAACAGATTATAAAAAATGTTCAGTGGTGAAAAATAAACATCCAATTTATTGCTGATGAAGGATCATTTCGAAAAATTAATATGCTATTTGGAAATATAAACTACATTAAATTGTTTTTCATCCATCCCAATATCTCTAACCATTTAAAAGTTAAACTATGATACAAAAATATTCAGATATCTCTTGCAGAAATTAAAAACTTAAGCACTTGAGAAACATCAACTTTTCATAAAACTCATGTATGCTTATATGTTACTGACTATATATATATAATCTCGATATATATATATATATATATATATAACTAAATAGCAAATATCAAATGAATGGAAATCCCTATCTTCTCATTTTATTATTTCATATCTCACAGATCCATACAAATTTTCAAAAAAATATTAAATACTTAGAAATAAATCAATCTGTCATTAAATTAAATGGATGTTACAAATACATGAAAGGAAAAAAACGCTAATAATATATTATTTATTCACTTTTTTTATGAATATTCGCATTTTTGATTTAATGAAACATTGACTAAAAGTTCACAGTATTATATATATATATATATATATATATATATATATATATATATATATATATATATATATATATATATATATAATATAAACACCGATGTATACCGGTGTATGTTTTTATATCAGTATGACATTTATTTATGAATGACGGTATAAATACTAGATTTAATTTCGAGATTATAGTTGTTGGAAAAATTACTTAATTTAAATGGCATAAGGATATATACATATATACAAGTAGGGGAGACATTTGAGTAAAAAAGAGAAATTATCCTAATATAATTAAACAGTCGTGATTTCTCATCCCGACAGTATAAATATGATTTAATTAAATTAAAAGCAGCGCGCGATGGCTCTGTACAAATAGCCGACATACGTTTTTGTTAAAAATCGTAGTTAATATCGACCATTTCTCTTAGCTCTAAGTAATTGAGGAAGTTTCCGACGGGGGCGCGACCACTGTGCATCATACATCGCACGAATTACTCTGTCTTTATTCCATTCATGGCACATACATAGTTGTTGTCTCAACAGTTGATACAAGTCGAGAAGCCATCCGCTATCCGTTCGTGTACGTCGTCGTCGTCGTCGTCCTCATCATCCCCCGCGAACAACGAACACATCTTTTCAGAAGTTGTGCGATGTAATTTGATCGGCCATTTTAAATGATTAAAAATAAACACCGGTTATTCGGTTATATATTTTCTTTTCATCGCTGTTCATCGGTTCGTGCTGTACATTGAAGATATTATAGCCCCTTCTAACCGTACTTGTTCTTGAAATATATTCTTTTCTATTTTGTCAGGTTTATACATTTTTTTTTAAAAAAAATGTATTTGAATTATGTCGTTTTATATACACTTTAAGTATATTCAATAGCTTTTAAGAATATTACGTCCACCAGTTAAAAAAATCAAAATAACTTTTTATCTTTGATGAATACAGATAAAATATATTCATATATATATATATATATATATATATATATATATATATGTATATATATATAACATGTAATATATTCTTTACAAACATGTATTTTGAATAATCTATTTAATTATACGCAGATGTGCTCTTTCTTGCAATAAATCGATTTGTATTTATATTAATCTAATATTTCTATTTTTTTCAAATAGATAAATCACTTCCATTTGAAGATATAGTAGATAATCAAATAGAAAATGTAGAAAAATTTAGACTTCAATGCAGTTGCAAACAATGTACATTTCAAAATTTTTTTTTTCTTACAAATTTTTAAACAAACAATTTATAATAGAAATAATATTGTACCTCATTCCATCTCTACTACGTTCTGAAGAATATAAGCATCTATTTATAAAGCCGATTCTTAGAAAATACATTTTTTAAATCTGGAGATCTTGTTGATCAGCCAATATCTCCATTTTTAGAAATAATATTGTTCGTGAAGACCTCTCTTACAGCAGCCATAGACACTAGCGGTATGCTTTGTCTCATTTTGCTGGAACTATTTAATTTAACGAAATCGAATTAATTTTTTGCATCACAAATGTTGTAATCAGGTTGGTGTAGCGAGATGTGTTAATGTTTAGGGCATGTTCGTTATCTTTTTTCAATAAGAATGGCCCTATATTTCCGGAAAAAGAAACTCTTAATTATACAGTACCTTTTGCACTATACAATGGATTTTGATGCGATTGACATAAGTTCTCAGCACTCAAGTATAGACTATTCTGTTTTTTCATATTGCCGTTTAAATGAAAATGTAATTCATCTGACATGAATAAAATTTGAATCATATTTTCATCTTCATTCAAACGCACTATCATATTTTGACGAAATGTCATGCGAGCAGATAAATTAGAATCTTTTAACTGTTGAACAATTTGAATTTTGTACAGATGAACATTTAAATATTTACATAACATTCATCCTACTGATCTGTTACTTATATTAAATGCCGATGAATATTAATAGGTTGAATCTAGTGAGCTACACGTTACAGTAACTCTGACACGGTGGAGATTTTCTGGTATTCCTACTGTTCTTTTAGACTCTTGATAATTCCAATTTAATATGAAACCAATTTCTTGAAATTTCTGAATCCACAGCTCGACGGCATGAGTGGTCGATTACTACTCACGACGCAGAATGTTATAATGATTGCGAAATAGCCTTTGTATAGTTATAGTAGACTAGCCATTTTTGTGAAAGGATTTCATAGCGAAAGCTCAACCGTTGCTCTATGTTTACTAAATAGTAATGAATAAATAACAATATATCACTAAATTTTACTCTCTCATTCCAACAGTATATGAATAAACCTGCTTTAAAATGTCCCACTCCACTGGTGAACCCATTATATACAACAAAATCTAACAATATCGATGATAGTATTCATTATTTCTGTTTGTTGGTTACATCATACTATATTAATTAATATTGTAACATATACTAGGAATGGAGAATATAACTTGGATTTGTAACACTGAGCACAATATGATGTCATCTCGAACAGGATCGATTCTATTGCTTTATATTTTAGATGACATTAGTTGTAACCACTTTTATTACAAATATGTTAATTATTGCGAGGCAATATATTTTGTTGCTCCAAAGATTAACTTTAATATACAATATATAAAATTCACGTATAATGTGCATGATATCAATATTTTAATAAAATTGTTTTAATGCAGTCTAATAAATTTAATTATTATATTAAACACAAATCGACATTATAGATAAATGACTATGTTATACAAAATATGTTTTCATTAGTAATTATTGCAACAAATATAAAGTATTTTATTGCTAAAAAACTGTTTTATTTTCGATAGAATTCAAAAATACGGCTAATAAATCATATTTATGTCGTAATAATTATTATATTCAGAATAAGATTACAGAAATGCGTGCGCTGAAATGATGTTCACCTATCAAGCGGTATTTTTTAATAAAAATAAAATATCTCGATATACTCAACAAGAATTTGAAAACAAAATTATGTTAAAAATAAAATTCATTTAATTATTGCATTTGGTAACTTTCCCGTTCACTGGCGTCACTTATATACCGAAATATTATTATTAAATATATCTTAAGTTTAATACAAAAAAAGTTATTATTCAATTCAGTAATACATTTACAGCCACGAAATGTGTATTATATACATCAATTAGCTATATCTGAAGAAAATTACTGATTTTTAAAAGTTCTTTAATTTCAGATTACTACATAACAATATTACGAAGATTTACTTCCAGAAGGTAAAGCAGCAGATGCATCAAAACTTACTTAATGGATTTTTTATAATGTATATATTAAAAAAAAATACTCCAAAATGATTTTGATTTTGTTTTTTTTTTCAAGCAACAAATAGATTTTTATATATAATTTTTATATATTATTCATACTGTAATGGAAAAATATTTTTCTATAATTATATATACATATACACAGTAGAATCGTGATATAGTGAATTCTGCTTGCAATAAACTACTCTATAAAGTGAACTGACATAACATTATATTGAATACCTTGCATCATATAACTTAGTACAACTAGGATTAAATATAAAAATACAACAACCGAAAATAACTTTGTTTCTACAAAAATCCAAGAAAACAACAAAGTCATCCCATTTTTATCATCTTTTATAAACTTTAAATTATTTCAATAAATTTTTAAAAATAATTATATGCTTTTAGTAAGTAAATATACTTTGCAAAAGTGCACAACCTCGCTAGAGTGAATGGTCTGTAGATTAACTGATTTCTTAAATCGCGAATCTACTGTGTATGTATGTATGCATGTATATATATATATATATACATACATGTATATATATATATATATATATATATATATAGATATATATATATATATAGATATATATATACATTTTTAAAATGAATAATCTAAATCGTTGCCTTTTTTATAGAAAATGGTTTTGTATTTTTATGAAAAAAATAAACATTATAATCCTCAAAAATTACCCCATTATTTTATATAATTTTGCACCATCTGTCTGGTAACTAACGAATCTCTTATGGAAAAAGATGACGGGTTTGAGTCAATGAAGTTGTAAGACATTTTCGGATCTCTTACACTGTTTTATCATTTTTTTTGCATATTTTATGCATCATAATATCTTCCTTTAAAGTAAAAATAATTTTTCCCGTATCTTTGGTAGCATTTTTTTCAACTTTAATGCCAAAAGTATGCAATGACTAATATACTACTTTTTTCAAATGCCATCGTGTTCATTATTGTTTTGTGAGGTTATTACAACAGCTTAACCAACATATATAGTGACTTTTAAATGATAGTGTTGACAATTGAAAATCATAAAACGATATGAAAACATTTTAATTTATAACAGAGTTATAATTGATTTATTTTAAAGTCATAGAATTAATTTTTGCACCTAATATATATATATATATATATAGCTTGTAACAAAAATTTCATTGTTAACACTAGATTTACGGAACCCGTCATTTTGACGGATTTCAGATTTCATGCTTATAAATAAAGAAAGTACAAATATAATTTTTTAAAAATATTATATTGTCTTTTATTGATATAATGATATGAATATACATTTCAATTCAATTTATCCGGCAGCTTTCTATTTTTGTGTAACTGTATATAGTATATCTATTTATTTTAGAACACCCGTCAAATTGACGGGTTAACAAAGATTGAATTAAGCGTCTTAAAAGTCTATATTTATAAAAATATAACTAAAACCACGAAGTGATCTGTTACTGTAAAGGATAAAATAAACAAAAGTGTGAAATCGAATACCGTACTTCGTCCCGTGAGTAGTGAAATAGTTTATAATTCATACAATTGTCGATTGAATGGAAAGGATTGAACTCGCAGTTTTCTTCGGTCTTATAGTTATTTAGAATTGAAATTCTATTTATACATACAATTAGAATTCACTTATAAAGAAGTTACTTGTAAAAAACTATTCTCATTGGGACTATACGTGCAAATGAAAAAAATACCAAAAATTGCAAATGATAAAGAAGGTAATATAGTCCGGTTTTCCATAAGACTTTTTAAATCAGAAAATTATGTTCTAACAAATTATGAAACCAAGTTAAAGAGAAAGGTACTATTACTCAGTTCAAGGCATACATTTTTAAAATCTGGGAACGATAATAAACGTGTTCCTGAAAGAATTACATTCTATAAGAAGACTAAGTTTGGAATAGAGATGGTAGATCAAAAGACACGAAAATATAATCGCAAAGCAGGGTCCCGTAGATGGCATCTGCAAGTATGTTATAGCAATTTAGATATAGCAGCTATCAATGCGTGAATATTGTATAGAAAGATTACTGGACTAAATATATCGTGAAAATGTTTTATTTTTCAATTATCTGAATAATTAGTGAGAGACTAGAGAGATGAATTAGGGAGGAACTATATAAATGAGAGGAAGACCACTTCCAATCCGTCATCGTATATATGAAATTCCAATAATATTCGGAAGTCTTGACTGTTCGGATTTAGTAAAAAAAATAGATCTAATAATTGCCGTGAATGCAAAAAGTTTGTGTGAGGAAAATGTACCTTCAAAACAGAATTTATACGTTAAAAATTTACTGTTAATCTTTGTTAATAAAAATATAGTGATATAAAATAAAATTAATGTTATTACCAAAAAACTGTATTTCAATGTATCCATCAAAATAATTGATTTCAGTAAAAATAGGTATACAATAAATGCCCGTAAATCGAGTGTTCAATAATTTAAAAAGAAATCAATTAAGTTATCTAGCTGTAAGAATTAAAGTGATGATATTATCGGGCTAGAATTTGCTTGTTATTTATCATGAAGCCTGTAGATGTTTTATTTTACGGTTATTGTTTACAATAACTGATAAGTTTATATAAAAAAAATAATTCCGGTTTTGAAATCATAGTTTATATATTATAGCTAGGATTATTAAACTCTAAAGTGTCGGTATATTCTTATATATTATATTGTTTTCTTCATTTAGACTAACAAAAGAATTACATTGCCAATACAGAAAATAATGAAATAAAACATATTCAATATATGTTTCGAAATTCAAACATGACAATATTGTGAGAGGGATGAAATTCTCCAGTGTGATATAATTCAATTAATTTCGTCAATTATTTATCTATAAATCCGTATTTGCTGTCGCTAAATGTGAAGTGCGGGTGGCATTTATCACGATTTAATCTATATACGTGTTTTTTTTATCCCCCGAAAAACACATGCGCCATCTCCCACAATAATTCAGGTGCGGTGAAAATAAATTGAAAAGAATCCAACCCCTCTGTTCTTCACATATTTATGCCCTCTTGGGATCTAAAAAGAAATGGAGGAAAAGAGAGAAAAAAAGCTGTAGATAGGTGTAGATTCTGTCGAATCTAACCAATCGTAATGTACTTTCAAGTTCGCTGATAAAATAATATCGTCGATGCCCATGTATACATATGTATGTGTGTTCGTAACATTAAAATTCATATCTAGGAAAAAAACGGAAAATTTTTTGTTGCATGTTTTATTGATTCATTTATGTTTCTCGTATTGTAAATGTACGAATACAAGTTTTTTTTTGGTCTGATAGAAAACAGAAATAACATTTTCATTGGATTTAGTTCCTTCTAAAGTTTTTTTTTTAGAAAAAATGGAAACATATCTTATATTTCACTATTTTATTACGTAATATATCATTCGTGATATATATTTTTATCCGGTATTTACAAAAAAAAATGTTGCGAGAGTCATGTATACGCTATGTTGGAAATAAAAATATATCAATATATGTTTTTGTAAAAACGGCCTTTTTATTTATGAATTATTATTAGTATGTATTCAAAGTATAACATACTTTTATTTATGTATGAATACATGTTGAAATATATTCAATAAAACTGAAACTTACTGAATAAACTGCACAAAAAAGGTACAAGCATATGTATATACACATACATATATATATATATATATATATATATATATATATATATATATATATATATATTAGGCTGGTAGAAAAATAATTGTGGTTTATGACCTTCAAATTCTTATAAATTTAAAAATTTTTTGATTTTCCTAGCTGTTTTAAATGATCTGTAACTATTAGATGACAACTCCTTACTTTTGTGTGCTCTCGAATTGTTGTGAGTGGTTCTGATTCAACTAACTTGGTCGTTATGAACTGAAAAAGGACTTCCACGATCTACTTCATATATAAGGCTCTTGTTCCCAGAACGAAATTTTTGGAACCACCATTAGAACGTACATTTCTTAACAGTACCCACACCAAAAGCATCATTCAGTTTACGTGCAGTTTCTGCTACTTTACCACCCGTTTTGAACTCAAATAAAAATTATTCTTTTTTACTTCTTTCCATCTTTAATTCAATAGGTCAATTTGAAACAAAATTATAAAACCAAAGTCGTTGTTACCGAAATACAGACTGAAAAATGCACTTTTAATTCATATAAACTTGAACACGATTGAATTACACTTTCATTGAAAAAAATAATGCTAGAATTCAGAAAACAAAAACCGCAATTATTTTCTTACCAAACTTATATATATATATATATATATATATATATATTTAGTCGGGAAAGTTTGACTATGACTAGTCAATATATATCCTGATTTATAAAAGTAAAATTAGATCACCCTTACCATTCTTTGACTAGGCCAAGCCAGGGATACAGCCTTGAGTAGAGGTTCTACTTTAGACTTTAACTGACGGCGGCCGGGCAAAGTCGGACTTTAACTAGGAAAAGTCGGACTTTACCTACTACATATACATTATGTCTCTGCATAATTGTCATAAGCTTTCTAGTTATATGTTATTAATAATATATAAGAGATATAATAAGTAATAATTGAATAGCTGAATTGAGACTGATTCAATCTTTGATGGTTTTCTAGAAAAGTTTATTGGAAAAATCGAACAATAATCTTTTTATACAAATTTATAACCTTAGTCAATAAATTTTCGCCAATTACATTTTTTTAAATAGATAGAAATTATTATTAAGTACACGATAATTTGCATATATTTTTTATGAGTGAGTTCATAAAATGTCGAATTGAGATAACTTTTAATTTGGCGTTAACCGAATTTTCCTGTTTTTCGAAAATATTTACTTTGATTCTTTTTACTTAATGATTCCAATTTAATATTTCGGTGCAATATATTAGATACGTCCATAAACTATCATTTATTTTCAATGAATTATTTTTAAGTCCTTTCTAGTTTAGCCATGGCAGTGTAAAGATGTATTTTGTTATTTTTATGACGAATTTCGAAATTGTTCTTGTCTGAATAACAAGGTAATTGTCCTGTAAATCTTCTTCTGATAAAGGGTTTTCTAATAGGGATATAATTTTTTAAGAGGTTATATTTCACAGATGCTAAACTGACAGTTGTCTTTTTTCACATTTGTTGAGTTTTGATATTTCTATTTTTAATTATGGCTTTGTATACAACAAAACAGCGAACTGAAATAATGCAATTGTATAATGAAAATGCTCGTTCTATAAAAAATAAATTTCTTAATTCCCGCGATATGTTTTCTTTGCATATTTATCCATCTAAATCAACAATTCCTCGACTGGTGGAGAAATATGAAGAGACTAGATCAGTTAAACGGAAAAAATACCAATTTGTGTTCGTTCTGAAGAAAACATTGAATTGGTTCGTGAAAGTGTGTGGTAAGAGCAAGGAATGTCAATTCCACGATATTCACAGCAATGGGGTCTTTTACAGATGGTCACATGGTGTATTTTTCATGAGAATTTATTGCTGAAAGTTTATAAGTTTTAATTAACACAAGATTTGAAGCCAGAAGACCATTCACTGCATCAAAGATTTGTTAATTGGCTACTGGAACAACACAGTTTTTCTGAAAATATCATCTTTATCGATGAGACTCATTTCGAACTCTCTAGCTACGTTAAAAAGAAAAATTTCTGAATCTGAGGTGAAGAAAATCCGAGAGTGATCGCTGAAAGCTACTGCATACAGAAAGTTTAACTGTTTGGTGTACACTTTGGTCCGGTGAAGTCATCGTTCCTTACTTTTTTGAGAATCATGCTGGTAAAGCTTTTACTGAGAATGAAGAAACATACCGAAACATAATAACAAATTTTTATTGAGCAGAATTGAATAATATTGATCAGAAGGGCAATTCATCTCAGCAGGATGATGTAACAAGCCACACAGTTGATAAAACAATTGATTTATTGAGGATGAAATTTCTTGATCCTATTATTTCTAGAATTGGAAACATTAATTCTCCACCGAAACTGCTATTTAGCAACAGTTGGACTACTTTCTTTAAAGTGTCATTAAAGGACAGGTATACACCAATAATTCCAAAACAATTCCCGACCTAAAAAGTGAAATTCGTAGAGTAATAGATGAGATAAATTCTCAGTTATGTACGGATGTAAGTGAACATTTTATCAATAGAATGTTTATTTGAAAGAAAGCACGCGAAAATCACACGATATTATTTTTCATTTAAAATAATATATACCCACATAATATTTATGATAAAGTAATTTGAAATTTCAGCGCAAACTCTGTCTTAATCAAAATTAAAAAATGCGTCATAATTGGAAAAAACCTCTATTAAAGTTTATCTATCTAAGTAATATTTTATTATTATAGATTATTCATTGATGTGCATAAAATATGTAATATTAATTCAGAAAAATCTACAAATTAATATTTTTCTTAAACGTTGTACCAGGGTTCATCCCATATTAAACACATATCTAGTGTACTATAGAATCGTATTTTATTTTGGATCACACTATACAAATTACTAGTACAGAAATATAGAAGAAAAAATCATCATTAATAAAAAAAACATATTAATAAATTATTAAATAAAAATATTTGTAAAACAGAATTGTCGTGTGAATTTAGTATGAAATAATTTAAATGAAATAAAAATTTTTCAAATTATTTAATAATGGATTGTACGCTGTTCTTGCATTTACGCACGCCGACATAGATACATACATACATACATACATACATACATACATACATACATACATACATACATACATACATACATACATACATACATACATACATACATACATACATACATACATACATACATACATACATACATACATACATACATACATACATACATACATACATACATACATACATACATACATACATACATACATATATATATACACATATATTTGGAAATATGCCAATGAAAAATATTTATATTCCTAGTATTTTATTTTCAGTTAAGGTAATTTTTTATTCTGACATTATTTATAGATGCGTGTAAGTTCGGTTTATTTTATTTTTTGTTGTTTACACTAAACAACAGTTACTTTAAGTGTTTTATTTATTTCAGTTGTCGGATTCTATGTGAAATAAATTAGAGTATAACATATTTTCTATATATATATATATATTTATTATGTTATTGTTTTCAGAAAATTGTGCGTTAACATAAATATCATTTATTTATACCATAAATTGTAAGACTCAAACTAATAAATTTTCTTGGAGTGTATTTTTATTTGCAGAAATTAAAAATTTATGGAATACTTGATTCGTTTGTAGTTTCAATCAAATATATAAATTCATAAATATAACAACTTTTGCAGTTATTTCGTTTAAAGTTCAAGAAAATAATATAAATATATTGTCAACGATTTGTTTAATTCTCATTATTTATTTTACAAGACGTTAAGCTTTTTAGTAGAATGACTAAAATTACATATCTAGAATTCAATAAAACTTATTTTTCTTTATATGTAAAAATAAAACTCTCTTGAATTTTACTCTTTTATTAAATCGTTTTATTTAATTTTTCATATTCCTGATCCTATACACGAACTTATGGAACACGCTTTAAGACCTAAAATGCACTCAACACTATAATGCACACACACCTATAATGCATTCACACACACGTGTATATATATATATATATATATATATATATATATATATATATATATATAATATATTTGTATATATAATTTGATTTTAAAAGTGGCCAATTAAAGATATCAGATTCACTGTAATAATAATTGAATTCAGTATTGCTTGCGTATAGATTTTCTAAGAAAAATAATCGGAAAGGAATCAATTCACTATAGCAAACAACTTGAAATATAGGTCAATTTAATTATTTTATTAAACATGAATAGGTTAATTTACTTTTAAATTTAACGATTTTGTGATTTTTTATTATACTTTTCAAGATAAATAGTAAATGTGTTTATACGTGCATAAAATATATACATATTTAAATTCAGTCACAAATCATATATATATATATATATATATATATATATATATATATATATATATATATTTGTAGTAGAATTATACCTAAATCAATTATTGTATTTGTTATCAATATATTAGAACTGAATTGTCTTTAAGATATTGTATTTGTGAGTTTAAAAAATACGGTATTGCCTTGTACGTTATCGTCTGCGCATGCGTGGAAACGGTAATGCTATTTCGTTAATATTCTACATTATTTTAGTTAAAGTGGTACTGATTTAATTATGCTTATAGATAGTTTTGTATCTATGATAAATAACAGAGATCCTTTTTTAAAGTCTTCTTTTTGACTTCGAAATATTTCTTCTTGAATTAATTTTAACAGAAGAATATGAAAATGAACTGAAATTGATAAGAACACACAAATAATTTAAATTGAATCTTTTTTTTGAAAACGGCTTTATGGCCGTTATTTACTAAAAGTCACTGGATTCCAATTTAAAATGCTATATCGGACAGTTGATATTAACAGAAAATATATCTTTAATAATACAAAAAGTACATATCTTAAATATTTTTTATTTCAATTCAGTTGTAACATTTAAAGTTTTGAAAAATAGAAACAATAGTTTCAAACATTCATATCACTTAACTACGTGTTAAAATCGTTAAGATTAGTTAAAGTATAATTAAAATCATGTTGAGTACAAGACAGAATTATGTTATAGTTGATACAACAGTAATCTATTTTTTAATATTTTACGGTACACTAATATAGTTGACAATGCTCGGGGAAATCGCCCCGTTAAAAAAATTAATTATTACATTGGCATATACAAGCCTGTAATATATTGAAATAAATGCTAAATAACATGTCATCGATTGAACCGAACCAGAATCAATCTCTAGCGTTTATAGTCAGCGATCTGGATAAAAAAACAGGCGCGAAGCGGGGAAGAATAAACTCAAGGAGTAGATTAATTTAACCAAACGAGTGTTCAGTGTGAGTGGAGTTCTGTAAAAATACTGATAAACAGTAACAGTACACCATGAATACTAAACTATCGAACATTAAGTCAAGTTGGCATGTAAGTAAGTTAGTTGGTACGTAAGTACAAAAGTAGGTTAGTATGTAAGTAAGTAATTTCGCATGTAAGTAAGTTGGCATATAAGTTGCCATGTAAGTAAATAAGTAGGTATTTTGGCATGTAAGTAAGTAAATAAATTGGTATGTAAGTTAGTTAATTGGCATGTAAGTAAAAACGTAAGTTGACATAAGTAAGTAATTTAGTAATTACGTAAGTTGGCATTTAAGTAAGTAAATTGGCATATAAGAAACTAAGTTGGGTTGTAAGTAAGTAATTTGGAATGCAAGTAAGTTGGCATGTAAGTATGTAAGTTGACATGTAAGTATATAAGTATGTAAGTAAGTAAGTATGTTAGCGTGTAAGTAATTTGGCATGTAAGCAAGTTGGTATGTAAGGAAGTAAGTAAGTTAATATGTAACCAAGTAAGTAAGTTGGCATGCAAGCAAGTAAGTTGGCATGCAAGCAAGTAAGTTGGCATGTATGTAAGTAAGTAGATTGGCATGTATGTAAGTAAGTTGGAAAGTAAGGAAGTAAGTAAGTAGATTGGCATGTATGTAAGTAAGTAGATTGGCATGTATGTAAGTAAGTAGATTGGCATGTATGTAAGTAAGTAGATTGGCATGTATGTAAGTAAGTAGATTGGCATGTATGTAAGTAAGTAGATTGGCATGTATGTAAGTAAGTAGATTGGCATGTATGTAAGTAAGTAGATTGGCATGTATGTAAGTAAGTAGATTGGCATGTATGTAAGTAAGTAGATTGGCATGTATGTAAGTAAGTAGATTGGCATGTATGTAAGTAAGTAGATTGGCATGTATGTAAGTAAGTAGATTGGCATGTATGTAAGTAAGTAGATTGGCATGTATGTAAGTAAGTAGATTGGCATGTATGTAAGTAAGTAGATTGGCATGTATGTAAGTAAGTAGATTGGCATGTAGGTAAGTAAGTTGGAATGTAAGTAAGAATGTTTGCATGTAAATAAGTTAGTGTTTTGGAATGCAAATAAGTAAATAAGTTGGCATGTAAGTAAGTAAGTTAATTGGCATGTAAGTAAGTAAACTATTTAGTTGGCATGTAAAAACGTTAGTTGAAATATAATTCATTTGGCATGTAAGTAAATAAGTAAATGGGAGTATAAGAAAGTTGGGATGTAAGTAAGTAAGTTGACATGTAAGTAATAAATTGGTATATGAACAAGTAAGTTAGTATGTTGTCATATAAGTAAGTATGTTGGCAAGTAAGTATTAGTTGGGATGTAAGTATTTTGATATGTAAGTAAGTAAGTTGACATGTAAGTAAGTAGTTCGGCATGATTGTAAGTAAGTAAATAACTTGGCATGCAAGTAAGTAAATGAACAAGTTTGCATGTAAGTAAAAAAGGTAGTTGGCATGTAAGTAAATACGTAAGTTACTTGACATGTAATTAAAAACGTAAGTTGACATGTAAGTAAGTAAGTTTGCATGCAAGTAATTAAGCCCATGTAAGTAAGTTAATTGGTTTGTAAGTAAGTAAATAAGTTATAATGTCAGCAAGTAAGTTAATTCTCATGTAAGCAAGCAAGTAAGTTCTTATGTAAGCAAGTAAGTAAGTTGGCATGTAAGTAAGTTAGTTGGCATGTAAGTAAGTAAATTGGCATGTTAGTAAGTATGTAAATTGGCATATAAGTAAGTTGCCATGTAAGCTATAATGTAAGTTACCACATAAGTTAGCACGTAATTTAGTAAATCAGTTAGCATACATGTTAGTATGTGAGTATAGAATTTAATCATATTTTCAGAAAATTTCTTCCTGATTTTTAAAATTATCTAGGTAAACATCAACACAACATATCACACTCAGATACCAGGATGAAAGGCTCGCCAGTACAGGAACTTGGTTATGTCTACAAAACATACAATTTATACAAACTGTGAAAAATAAATTCTATCAATAAACTTTTCTTAAATTCTTGAATTGAATTATTTGCGCTGAAACGTTTTAGATAAAAGACAGTCACGAGGTCTATAATTTTTGATTTTCAAAGAATCGTTAACAAGTACAGACGGTGTAGTTTTCTGACGAAATATAGTGAAAGATGAATGAACTGGAGACTCTAGACGTGACGGAAGGTCCCGACCTTCCATCGGTTCGTCGGATGTAGCTGTCAATGTCGGACAGTCACACAATTGACGAATCGTCGTCTACTAATAACTTCGGTTTCTTCGGAACCGGTAATACGGGTTTGTTGCATTGTAATCTCCGAGAGAGCGTTCTCACTCGTCGGAAGATGAAAATCCTCATACAGAGTGACGTTCCGAATAAAATGATGCTCATCAATACAAATGTACGCAAAAGTAAATACCATATAATATAATATCGATTTACTAAAAGTACGAAATCAGATGATATCATAGTGAATATTCTTAATATAACAGATTTTTCTGTAAATTAACGCTTTGAGGATGATGGCGTTAACATTTAAATGCACATATGTGATATGTGAAAATATTCAATAATAATTTATTGAATATTTTTGATCAAAAAAATATGTTCTAGTTTATGGAATGAAAAAAGTATTAATTTGTGAAAATAAGTTGAGAATTTTATCTAACAGATATCATAGGTAAGTTTAATTAAAAAAATCATTTTATTTATATATTATAGAATATGTTCCAAACAGAGTGAAAAAAGTTAGCAATATTATGTTTATGTAGATAAAGATTTTTGAAATGATGTCCTTTTTATTTTCTAAAATTGAACAAAAGCTTTATCAAAATTATTAACTATAAATTAAAATTATTATTTCAAGAAGATACTTTATAATAACTTATCTATACACCAGTATTTAGAATATTCTTTAAATGAAAATATTAGAAGGAAATAAGAATTTAAAAACCTACTAGGCAAAAATTATTGTCCTTCATATTTCCCAGTATATAACGTATCCTGTATTAATTGAATTTTCTCCTTCACTAAACAAAACATTGCTTAGTTTTATATTAGAGAATTAACAGAATTTTTGTGATGCTTTTTGACGTAGATTCTATAGTTTCATTGAGCGGAGTGCCATGTTAGCGTTACCAAATATTGTAACACAGGTTCGCACTCAGTACGTCTCAACTGTTCAATCGATTCACATCGGATCAAAAATGTTTAACAGCTAAAATACTTCGGTACCTAAAAATACTTCAATTATTAAAATCCGAAATTTCGATTAAAAGTTATGACCTTATAAATTTGAACATGGTTTTCATGTTAGCATTAAAAGGTAAATATCCAGAAAACTTTTTATCGTTCGATAAAAACTAAAATAACTGCGGATAGAGCTTTCAAAATCGCAACCGCATGAGTTTACGTAGAATTAAGTCAGGTTAGAGAAAGGAAAATACTTTAAGTTCTATAAAAAATTTAACATTTATTGAAAGTATATAAGAAAATTATATAAGTAGAATAAGGTTTACAAAACTTTTAATTATAATTATTTACTTTAAATATTTAATTTTATTAATTTTTGTAATTTTAAAAATTACAAAAGTAAATGTTATGACTCGAGTATGTGTGATCGGCGTCAGAAATTTGTATTCAACAATTAAAAGCAGTAGACAGCCTGGCCGTTGCCTACGAAGGCATATTGCATTGTTAGAGCAGGCTAGTGTTGTAGACACGAATTTTTCGAGTCTTTTTCGTATTGTCAACAAGAGCAGTTGAGTTCAAAATTTGACTAGTCCACAATCGGATCTGGCAGTCCACAGTCAGTCCACAGGAGTCCATAGGGGAATACACATTAGATCAGAGTACAGTCCACAGGTGTCCACAGGGGAATACACATTAGATCACAGTACAGTCCACAGGAGTCCACAGGGGAGTCCAAGAGAGAACACAGCACAATCAGAATCGGATCTGCATTGATTCATTACTTAAAATAAAATACACTTATTAAATTGAAAAGTGCGTACAGTTTACATTACAGAAGGTCTGCACATGTCTGCTGCACCAACTCAATCTTGTACAGTAAATATGGGTGAAAAGATAGAAAAAAGGAAACTTTTGTGCACAACACAGGAGAATGTGTATCAAATTTGACTGATAATAAAAAAGTACATATATTATTAAATTTTCACGATGCAAAAGAGAACAAATAATGGGAATCAAATATCGATTACTTGTCCATCTTTGATAATTGATTTTAATATTAACATTAATACGATGAACAAATTTGACCAATTGTCAAATTACAAACTGGATCGTAGCAGCAATTAATGGTGGCACCGCATAAAATTCTTTTTTTTTGGATACAGCTGTAGTTAACTTATACATTATTTATAAAAACTGTGATGATAATATAAGTTTAAAAACTTTCAAAGAACTGTATGCAGAAAGATTTGTAGTGCATAATTGAAAGGAATGCACCATCTATGCTAAAAATATCTTTAAAAATAAGTAAGTCAAAACCTGTCGTTTCACCTGAAATTCAAAACAAAGAACTCGATGCTTCAACCAAATCGATACACTCATGTGCACTATGCAGCATTAAGAAAAAATAAATACGTATTACGTGGTCCTGTACTGTGTGCAAAGTATCTCTTTATATGGAAAAAATAATATATTTTAGGAAGCATCACCAATCAACTTAAGTTGTTGATAAACAATATTTAATTTGAAGTTGCATGGTGGGACTGAATATATCCCTCCTTACAATTCAGTACACAAGTGAAATTTATTTTTGTTTTTATTATTTTATATAATTTCATATTCCAAATAATTAAAATAAAACAATTTTGTCACATTTTATAAAAATAAAATTTCTATGCAACAAGGAATTTCTTTTGTTGTAAAAATCCTGTAACCAAAAGAGTTAAAAAACTATATGCAAAGTAAATTAACCAAACTTGAAATAAAGTCACCAAAATAAACTAAATAATGTATTTTAGAAATTTTCTTTTTAAATAGCGTGTAATGCAATAGCACACATGAAACTCGATTCGTGTTTACCAATTGCAGTTAAATTTTATGCATTGCATACATTGGGATGACCGTTTAATCGTTGCATTTATTATTTCATGCACATCGTTGTCACACAATATTTTATGATGTCTACGTCGTACTATGTACGTCGTTAAACGAAATCACTATATATATATATATATATATATACATATATATGTATGTATGTGTGTGTGTGTGAATATTTGCAAGGGAATTCCATTATAATAGCGTCTCTGGTCTAGACCCGACTAATTTATCATACAATTGAAATATTAATACGCGCAATTTAAATAAATAGTCGACCATTTGTGATTCAAATTTCGCAAAGTGTAATTGTTTTTACTAGCGTTGAGATAGATACATGTATAAATATACGTGCACGACTGGAAATGGAATATTTCGCCATTATTTATGAGTGCGTGATCTCTCATTGTTCTATTATTATACGCGAATTTTGTGTAATAGCTATGCAAGAATTGAATAAGTTACAATCTTGAATTTATATTATTTTCATGTATGGATTTTCAGCCGACTTTTACATGCATGTCTGATAACGGAATATCGTATTATACAATATTAAGGCATGTTAATTTTAAATATGTGTACAGTTTGTTCAAAAATAATGAAGGATGTACGAATAAAAAGTATAATATATTTTGATTGTCAAAGAAATGAGTAGATTGTTTCGTACATTATTTTAACCGTAGAAATATATTTTGCATATTTAATGTCATGATACTTTATTAATTTGAGAGTTAAATTCGAAGTTTCAAGTTAGATAATATCTATAAAAATTACTGTTCTTAATCATATTTTAAATTTGTTTTATTGAGTCATTTTATTATAATCATTTGGTTTTACTAAACGCTTTGTTTTCATATCGAATCAGACTTTTTTATTAAATTTGTAATAAGCTATATGTTCTCAAGTAAATACTTTATTCAATAATCAGAATTTAGAAGAAATATTTATTTTCATAATTTTACTATAAAAATAGAATTTCAATGAAAATGAATCTTATACTACAACGTGGACTGTGTGAATTAATGTATATTAAATTTATTAAGTTAGTGCAAACATAATTGCGGTTTTTACATATCGAGTGTAAAGAGCCATATATCAGTTAAAAATTATATTTATTAATCAAAATAAAGACCATTTGGTCTGCATTCTCTCAACTGGAAACATGTTTGTTTATTCCCACAAGATAGAATTTTGGAATCCTGGAATTATATAATTAATGAATTCATAGCTTTGAGCTGATGCTTAATTTTCGAAAACCTTCCCTCGTAGGAAATTACTTATATGTTTAAAAAAATGATAATCTGTCTGAGACATATCCGGAAAATAAGGTGGGTACGGTAATGTTTCATAACCCAGTTCATTTAATTTTTTTAAAGTGATTTGTTAGACGTGTGATCGGGTGATGTCCTGAAGAAGAATTAGTCCTCTTCGATTGACTAACAGTGCTATTTCTCATCCAATTTTTCAATTTCCTGACAATATATTTCTGCTGTTATAGTTACACCATGATTTAAGAAGTTGTAGTGAATTATGCTACTTTCCAACCATCAAACAGTAACCATAATCTTTTTTTCATGAAGTTTCGATTTAGGAAACTGTTTTGGTGCTTCTCCTCGGTCTATCCACTGTGAGGAATTTTTTTGATTAAGGTAGAGAATCCATTTTTCATCACATGAGATCAAGAAGGGAATCATTTTTGTTATTCAAAAGAAACACAGAGACTTGGTATCACCGCATTGCTTGATGTTTGTTTAGTTCATACGGTAACCATTTATGCAGCTTTTTTGTTTTTTCAATTAGGCTCAAATGTTTAACAACTATTGAATGTTCAATACTAAGTTCTCCTGCCACCTCTCAAGTTGTTTTACGTGGTCCGCTTCAATAATGGTTCTTAAATCATTATTGTCTATAATTGAAGGACATTCACGACCTTCTTCATCATCAAGGCTTTCGTTTCAATTATAAAATTTTTGGAACCAGTGTTGAGCTGTACTTTCACTAATTGACTATTCGCCAAAAACAAATTTGATTTTTCGAGCAGTTTTTATAGCTTTACGTCCCAGTTTAAACTCATAACAAAATCGCGCGAATTTTCTTATTTTCCATGACTAATTTAAGAGGTTATATCAAATAATACTAAAAAATGAAAACAATGGGCATAAGCTGAGATTAATAGTGCTAATTTTATTCTTTACAATGATGTATCACATGAATAAAATAAAAGATAACGGTAACTAGAAAAATTAGCGCCAAACTTAAAATGATAAAAACCGGAATTATTTCTGCATTAACCTAATATAAAATATTTATCAGAATATTTTTAATTGTCTGCAGTTTTAATCTTTTTCTCAGCGCTATGATAATTATTTGAAATATAAATAAATTCCCGCCTTTTTGTAATCTAGTATGTTGATATATAAATATGTAATGTCATATGTTATGATGTAATGATAAACATAAGCTCAGAAGTCAGTAGTGAACATAGTGAGTGATAAAAATATGAATTTAATAAGAAAAAAATACCGCGTATCAATTTGACCTATTTCTGTTGAATGTGTTGTGTCGCACAATATTTGTTAACATTGACTTCGACCTTTTAAAATTGTTGACTTTGATGTCAGTGTGTTACGTTTAATATTGGCACCATATACATCTGACAGGCTGAGGATTGCAGAGAGAGTCAGATGACATATAAGACGGTAAATACTGTCTTATATTCGTGTCGATATTATCAATACATCCAGTGGTGTATGTTGCGATGATTACCATCTGAATATATATATACATATATACAATCCTTAAATGGCTATCATTTCTGTGTAAATATAATTTGTTGTGAACAATAAATTGACAATTTATTTCTATGTAATATAAAACATACTTTTAATATCCATAAACCTTTAACACAGTGGCTGATCAGTTTCTGAAATACCAAAAAAGATTTAAAGCCAAGAATAGCAAGTATTATTGAATGAAAATCCGACATAGATGCAAAAGGAACACATAATATATGGGAATGATCAAGTAATAGTTTAACGATGATTGCAAGAGATAAAGAAATTCAAAAGCTTGGAAAATGAATACCACATGAAATTTCCAAAAAAAAAATTATCAAAAAGGTAATTTTTCTCATTTGGTGGAATTGGAAAAGTATGGAAGTTCTTAGAGCTCCTTCAACTGGCTTAAATGGTTACTGCTGAGAAATATGGTGGTCAAATGAATTAATTAGTCGATAAAATGGAACAGAAAAGACCATTTTCTGGACAATTAGTGGGAAGATCATTTTTTTAACACGACAACGATAGGTCGCATATTACTTTTACTACTCAGCCAATCATCATTAACTTGAACGGTAGTGTAGTCCCATACGCGGCGTATTTACTCTACTTGGTGTTTTGGATTATATTTTATTTCGATCGATGCAGAACTATTTAGCAGGACAGCGTTTTCAAAATATGGCTGAGATATGAAATGGGATCGAAAATTTTATTGCCTCCAAACTGATGAATTTTTGTGAAGGAATTTAAAATTTAGCCGAAAGATGGCAAAAGGTCATCGAAAACGAATGAAACTGTTTTGATGACTGAATTATATTTTATATATTATGAAAATAAAGCGAAAATTACCAAAAAAATACAAAATGTTCACACATCTAACATACATATATATATATATATGTATATATATATATATATATATATATATATATATATGTGTGTGTGTGTGTGTGTGAAAAGGATAAAGAAAGAAGAATGCTGTTCCAGAGAAATTTAACATTTTTTTCAGAATAATAATATCTGTGTGAATATTATACCAATTTCTTTATAGTGAAATAAATATTAGAGCATAAATTTTAGACCAGGGTTATCTTTTCCTGGTCACTTCGTTTCCAGACCTCAACACCCACTATCGCTCGCTCTTCTTCTTAAGAATTGTAAACCGATAAAGAGTTTAGTGGTTTTTTTTCTTCACGAAGTTTAATGGAACTAAATGTGTTAATTGACAACTTCTTAATATCTAAATGTGTTAATTGCTAAGTGCTATCAATGTAAAATGTTCAATCCACATATACTGCTCCAAAAAATTATTGGAACAGTTCATATTTTTGTAATTGAATGGGTATAATAGAAATATTCGTAACAAATTTGTATATTCACTATTTATTAATGTATTATTTATTTAATAATACGAAAATAATAATTCATTAGAATTGCAAAAAATGGAATTTATCAAAATAGTCTCGTTTTTTTCGTGAGAAAAATATTGGAAACTCTTGTAGTAATTTGAATTTTAGTAAACAATTATTTTCAAAAAACTTAAAATTGATAATTCTTTTTATAAAAAACCGTTCTTCTTTATTCGAAATTTTCCCTGGACTTCTTGTTTAGTTTTCTAGGTTTTCCTTACCTTTAAATCGATTAATTATATTTCAAACTGTACATAGGGTTTTATTTATTATTTCGCCAATAAAACCAGATGACTTCTCTTTTGCATGGAAATCCAAAATAATTTTTCATTAAAGTAATGTGGTTTCTCTAGTTTTTCGACTTATGGTTTAATTTTATTTGCACTTTATAATTTAAAAAAAAAATGCCTCACCACAGCTTTAATGTCGCACAAATAATGATTTACCAGAGTTTTCCGTACTTATAAAATTAATTGCAGGGTTGCGAAATTTATTGCAGTGAAGTAAGTAAATCGAAACACAAGACTGTCCCAAAACATTTTTCACAGAAAAAAAAAACAAATGAGATTTGATCAAATAGTTTTTTTTGAAATTTTTATATTATTAAATAAATAATTTATTATTATTAATTAAATAATAAATTTTTATGTTATTAAATAAATAGTACATAAATAAATACAAAATATATAAATTTGTGCAAAATATTTTCAATTTTTTTAATTAGACCCTTCCAATCACAAAAAACTAACTGTGTAATATCTTTTTCAGACAGTGTACATCGTCATAGAACCGAAAGGATCAAAGAAACGAAGCCTGACCAATCATTAAGCAAATGATGATCTCATTAGCCAATCAGAACACGAATAAAAGTGACGGCATAGGACAAATTTTTAATTAGAGAGAGAAATTTTTATTTTTACTGTTGTTAAGAATATTTTTCAGCTTTATGGTCGAAACTTCCTTTAAACTACATAATCTATTATTCATTTTTCATACATTCGATTTTTGTAATGTTTTCAGAAAAAAATATATACAAATGTTAGGAACTCTATGAAAATTTTATTAAAATAGATATTTTCTAATTTTAAACATCGATTTTTAGAGATTTAAAAAATTGATTTATTTACAAATATATATATTGTTTATTATTTTTTTTGTTCAAATTAGTATTAATAAAGAAATGCTTGCTAATATTTTTAATTTAAAATCATAATTGAAAATAAATACATAATGAATATCATCGTGACTCAATTCCATCTGTACAAACAACACAGTTTTCCACTTTTGTATTATACTCGTTTCTAAGATAAATAAATTTTCTAAACGTTAGCACAACATATTAGAAACTTAATTTTCATTTACATTATGCAAAAGATAAAATTCAACGTGACTCAATTTGTGAGTAAATTATTTATAAACGGTTTATGTTAATTACAAAAACACATGCAATATTACTGTTACATGTCCTAAAGTTATGAATATTTGTCATGAATCTTGCATAGACTTTCAAATTTTATAAAAGGAAAAATATAGTTTTATTTGAACAATTGTTACAATTTTTGTAAAGAAAGCAAGAGGATGAATAATCACGTTTAAAAACAATGTCAAGCATGAAGAGTATGTCTGAGAAGTCACAACACAATCTCATATTTTAGAAACGTGCAACGTCATTGGTCTCACGTACATACACGTGATGTAGTAGCTTAACGGGGGTGGTTTGCACGGGAACAGGTAGGTAGTAGTGACGGGCGGATTTGAACTAAGGACCAGCGTCACATAAGCATCGTCTAATACACGCAGCACCGCTTCAGCCACAGCTAGTAGTGAGGCACTAGTACGTTGCTGCTATGTAATTTACGACGGTGGTTGCATTAGGATTCAAAGTGATTTACATTACGTGCGCACCATATTAATCGTGCGTCAGCCGACTCATTCCCATTGTTACCGCAGGCCACAGTTATAAGCGGTTTTCACGATTTACTACTGTGCGTACCTGGCAAGCAGTTGTAATGAATCGACTAACGCCACGATAGAAATATTATTGAGCTTAAGAAAATATGCTTTTTTAACAAAGAAAAATGAAACGACCACATAAGTGAGGAACTGTTATCAAATTAAAAAAAAATTTTACTGTTTAAATGTTACCAAAAATCATAACACATACAATAAAGTCACATTTAATCTTATCGTATGAATTTCTAGAAACTTTACGTGCTTAATTGTAATATGTATAGGGTAATAAAAACTAATAACTGTATAAAATAATTTAATATTCATGTCCATTCATTGTTATGAATATATGAATAGAAATAGAAAATATTTACTTAATTTTTTTAAATCAAAATTATCGTTAAAATGAAAGTAAAAATTAACACGTTTTCATTTTTAATCTGTGTATTTTATTATATTTTATACAAAAATAACCTATCAAAATAAATCTTTTTAAAATAAAGATAAGGTCAAATGTCAATAAAATCAGATTTATTAATGGAAAAAGACCATTTTAGAATTATTATTACCATTTTATGATCACAGAAGTCTAAAATGTTTTTTAATTAAACCAAGGAGCCGCCTTCTACTCACATCGATCGCCGACCCCCGTGGAAAGAGTTCCCCCCCTAGTTATCACTCTCTCCCCTCTGGAAAAATGTAAGCCGACAAAGAAATAAAAAATTTTTTCTTCACAAAATTTAATAGTGGTAAATGTATTAATTGACAAACTCTTAATCTGTAAATGTGATAATTAGTAAGTGATAACAATACAATGATCACACTGAACACTTACGTCGATAATTTTCTTCCATTTTTGTCATTGTATAGAGATTACTGTCTTAAGAACAAACTTAAATTAAAAAAAATCAAGTTTTGTCCCTCAGGAAAACATATAAATCAGAATTGATGACATGATTTATTATACTCGTACATACACAATTTTCCTATATACATAGTTATATACTTTCCTCTTAAATGTCATATAGTTTTCATCTTAGCCATATTAAATATCTAAGCGCTTATGTACATCGTTATATACCTTTATCTTAAGTATATAAAAAGTTATGCATTTATTGGATCACCTATAAGTAATGCGGTATTTCCAGATAGATGAAAATAGATTATGCAATACTTATATATTATTATATATACTTGTAATTATTACAAAACGTATCAGATGAGTATACAGCTCAATTGTATGTAATGTTTTCTGTCATTTCATAGAATATTAACAGCGAATACGCAAATTTACACGAAAAAATATTAGTTATCATGGAAATGTTATGTATCCATCTTGACTAACTGTACTTATTTGTAAATAAAGTACGATAATTTATTACATAGAAGACAGGATATGAAGTATCCATTCTGATTAATTTATTTCAACTTATCTATCAATTGTATACAGGGTATCATATACATGTCGTTATCTGAGTTGTACATCCACCTTAACTAAAGTACGTGTCACATTCCTGTCGTGATCCCTGTGGTCACACACTTAAATAAAATACAATTTTATTATATAGGACAGTATATAAACGGTAGTTGAGATCGCAAAAGTCAATCAAGTAACAAACGTGTGGTTATATTCACTACCAATCATTGTAGCAATAATTAGTTATAAGCATTATAACAATTTAACTATAATAGTTAGCAAATATTTGTGTTTATTATTTGAAACCTGCAGCATTTATGTTATTAACATATATAAAAATATAACAGAAGTGTCAAAAGTGCATATAAGTTATGTTTTGTTTTGGGAGTGTTGTCAGGAAAATAACGCAACAATTACAGTGAAAAAATTATGAGGTATTTATTGTTCCTATATTATAATTTTAGTCAAGAAAAGAGGTGGTTACAACGATTTCGGTCACGAAACTACAGCCTTGAAGATGAGGAAATGTCATGACGTTCTCAAGAGTTACATAATAGTGTCTTGCAAATACTAGTGGAACAAAATCGTAGTTTAATAATAGAAAAAATATCTAAGAAGCTCAAATCAACACACTAAATTATTCATCGGCACTTGAAAATGATTGTTAGATTTCTAGACTGGGTCAGTCTGTTCCGCAAGAGTTAATTTAAGTTATCGGAAGTTAATTAAAAATAATGCATGGAATTTTTTTTGCACTTCTCATCTATGGCGAACTGCAAAATGATCCGTTTTTGAATAAAAATTTTACTAGTGATGAAAATGAATTATTTGTAACAGTATTAAATATCAAAGACAATAGGTTGATTCCAACAAAACACCATCTCAACTGCAAAGGGAGGGCTTCATTCAAAGAAGGTTATATTGTCTGTTTGGTGGGATGTGGAAAAAATATCCTTTACGAGTTATCACTAGAAACTCACCCATTATAAATGAATTATATTATGAAAAACTGGTACTGATAAATTAATCCATTGATAAAAAAACGGCCAGCATTTGCTAACAGAAAACGCGTAATTTTTTACTAAGACAACGCCCGAACTCATATGGTACAAATCACCGTCTAAAAACTGAACCAATTTGAATGAAAAGTTATGATTCATCTACAGTATTCCCCTGACCTAGGAACATCGAATTTTCATTTATTCTGAAGTCTCCAAAATCACATTATTATGGTTCAAAAAACTTTTTTATATAGGAAGTAATTTTTGAAGAAACATCGACCCTCTTTAATGCAAATCATAAAAAGTTTTATCATCAGGATATTGAAAATTTAATATTAAGATGGGAAGAAGTTATAAATAATAACAAAAAATATATTTTCGATAATAATTAAAACATCATTTTTTTCACTGCTTCAAAACTCATTTTAAAAAACCTCATTACTTATGGGATTACCTAACATCATTATATACTTAAGATATACACAATTTACATCATCGATGATCATCAAAAGCAGATAACCTAAATCATACATCACAGAACCAATATTAAATGAAGCGATCAGCGAAGAACCGAAGCGATTAACTCCATAAGCGTTTTGTTTTATTTTGAGAATGTGTACTGGTGTGCCTAATTATTTCTAGGCAATTACAAGTATACTCGACAAAAACACAGTAAATGTACTTGCTATAAGGTTGAGTTAAATTATAACAAAATGATATTTTTTTAAATTGTTTTCTGAAAAATTTTTAACTTTATTGGAAAGTAATTCACAAATCTTATTTCATTTCTGCTTGTTGACGACCATTTTCACAATTCAATTGTATTATTTCAATGCGTTGTTTTTTGTATACGATGCCATAACTAAAAATGACAATATCAAAACTTAACAAATATGATAGTGTCAGTTTGATATCTGTGAGGTGTAACATTTTAAAAAATTGCGTCGCTATTGAAAAACGATTTATATCTTTATAAACCTACCAATATCAGTATTGACTAGTTTAATTAAGAATATTTGAAGAAATTTTCTACACAAAATTACTAACCATATGAAATTTTGATTGGATATTACAATTTATATGATATTTATTCGATGGAAAAGATAATTATATTTCAAAAAATGGTTCACTTTTAAAATATTCAGTGAATATAATTTATTAAGAAACAAACTACATTACGGAAAAATAATCAAATGATCTAATTTCATTAACCCTTTCACTGCTGTAGACACCATTATGCACTCATCTAATATCGCCTGACCAGTGCTGTATGCGTCTTTAGGCACTGAATTGAAATTGCCGCGATATTTCTGTTGACGCCTAAATGCGTATATCTACTATCTAGCATGTTAATTGAATACAAGTCAAAGGCTACAAACTCATATCGTCAGTCACGGCTGAATGTCTACCGTCAGCCAAACGCGTTCTGGAATAGATTTTTCCGCAACGAAAGGGTTAAACAAATAAGAACTTAGATTTTTTATATTTAACCCCTTAAGAGTTTTGCTTATTTCAAGAATGTGCACTGGTGTGCTTCATTATTTTCAGGGGATGACGAGTATATTCGACAAAAACACAGTAAATGCACTTACTATAAGATTGAGTTAACTTATAAAAAAATGATACATTTTTTTGTTTCTTTGAATTTTTTTAATTTTATTGATAAGTAATTCACAAATCGTATCACAATCGTATTTCATTACTGTTTGTTGGCATCCATTTTTTTAATCTTGAATGTTGTTATAAATTCAGGCAACTTTCCAAATATTGCTCTGCATATAAATTAGTTTGCTTCACTATTACGTTTAGCAAGTCATAATTTAAAACTTTTCCATATAGAACACAGATTTGATTTTTGACGAATGGTGAATATTGACAATTAGACCAGGATGAACAGTAAATTTAAATTGTGCTCGCTCCCCACCTCTAATATACCATTGTATATTTGAAATTTTATTTTCTTTATCGGGTTCATAACCTCCTTTTATCCTCATCACTATTTTCATCAGAAGACGTTGAAATTACTGATATTCTTTTCTGTGTCCTTGTATGAAAAACCACATCTTCATTATCTTCTTCAACCACATCACTACATTCATTAGAAGACATTACAGGTGTTATCACTCTTTTCCGTTTTCTTGGATGTAAAGATATATTTTCATCAATATCAGTAAAACTCATCTGGGAGGATAAATAAAAATATTATTCACTTCACAAGTTTTTCTATTACACCTTTTAATACCTTCTCTAGATAGTAGAAGTAAAATTTACGAAACAAAGATAAAACTATTTAGAAATATTCTAAAATGTGCTAAAATTACAAATAAATATATATATATATATATATATATATATATATATATATATATAATTAAATTTTACAATAATACCAAAAGGGATTTTTTTCTACATGAGAAGTGTACTCGCCATTAAAAAAAATTCTATCTTTTCATGACAAGCGCACTCGACATAAAAGCTACGGGGTTAACAAAGAAACGAAGACGGGCCAATCAGAAAACAAATGACATGATCTCATCAGCCAATCAAAACACGAATAAAAGGACTGCACAGAACCGATATTTAATTATATAAAGTTATGTTTCACTTACTTTAATAATAACAACAATTGCCACTTCATAATTCTTATCGGTTATCTTTTATTTTTATTAATCCTTCTTTACAAAATTATTAATTCAGTTTTTGTTTATATATGACATTTTCATTAAAAAATATATCTTAAAACATTTATGTTTAACTGAAAATATAATTAGTCTATATATACTTCTTTATAATAATGTAAAACAAACATGTAAATCTTTATTAAAAGATAAAATTAAAGGATAAAATATACTTACATGTAAAGGAGTTATATATATATATATATATATATATATATATATATATATATATATATATATATATATATATATATGTGTGTGTGTGTTTGTTATTTATATGTAGATATGTATTAAAATACATTTCATTCTTATTTACATGAAGTAAACAAAACATATAATAACGGAATTCATTACACGTATCGGTCCTGAAGCCATAATTAAAAATAATAAGCAAAAATATGATCAAAATTAAATTTTGTTTGTAACCAATGTTCGTTTGGAATATTTCCTGTATACAGAATCATAATATAAAAAGACTGACTGACGCTACAATCAATACAAATATTGTACATGTTTTTATTCCAATTACCCCAATTATTTACGTTCAACATGCATGATTTTACAAAATTATTGATAAAAATATACCACGTTCGTTTAAAATTCACAAGTTTTCTTTTTTAACCGATACCTTTTCAATGTTATCGAGCTGTATTGAAGATTTATATCTCTATTATAACACACAAGGCACATGAATATTAGAAATACACAATGTTTGTACCAAGGTGATTTGAAAGGTTCGTGAACTGGCATATAGAGGTCGGTGTTGTGTTCAAGAATTTCAGTGTGTTATATTGCTACACCTGTCTTATGAATGGTTGTAACATATCAAGCAGAATTGTTTAATAATTTGTTGTAAATAGCTGTTTAACCCTTTGAACTCGGGCGTGGATCAAGGAATCCATTGATGTTTTCTGAAGGAACTATGGTATTAATGCGCTAACTTTGGGATGATATATTGAAAGGTCAACTAATCTCTTTCTAATGGGACGAAATTTATAACTTTTTTCATTAGAAAAAAGTTTAAAAGTTTTGTGTGGAGGCATATTTTTTGATTCATTAGTAAGTTAGGTTTTTCCTATCGAAAAATGATTCCTTGTCAAAAAATTACAAGAATAACAATTAAATGGTTCAACAAACTTTTATGCCATATTTACGATCTTACAATCACCAACTCATACGTTATTCACTACCATATAAATCGTAAAATTTGTCTTGCTGCCTACAAACTCATATTGGCTTCACATATTGTTCAAAAAGTTACTCCAAATGCGTATTCTATAAAAAGTCCAAATCCACAATAATCGACGCTTCATTTTCCGGAGAGAACACCTTCAGGTCGTGGTAAACGTATACAGTGTGTGGTTTGTAAAGCAAATGGAAGAGACCGATATCCAGGTACAAGATGTGACCAATGAGAACTTGATTGTTTCAAAATTTTTCACAATCAACAGTAACGTTAATTATTCAAATTTTCAATTATAATCAATTTTTCCGCTTCCATTTATTTGTTTCCAATCAAGATTTTTATGTTTCCCCAAATATTATCAACGATTTTCCAGGATATGTTAGATAGATGTGAAATTTGTTATGGTTAATCTAAATTAATATATTTTCCTTGTAATCGACAAATTTGAAATATTTTTTCTTTACAATAAAAGAAAGTCAAATTAATCGAAAAATATTTGTTAAATATTTAGCAGCCTTTCCTCCTCGGCTCCAAAGGGTTAAATTAATTTATCTCAGTATATTTTTTAAATAAAGACTCTCGTCCCCAGTACGAAATTTTTGGAACCATCATTGCACCGTAAGTTCCTTAACAGTACTCACAACAAAAGAATCGTTTAGTTTACAAGCAATTTCTGTTGTTTTACCATCCGTTTTGAACTCATAGCAAAAAATAGTCTTATCTGTTACTTTTCCATCTTTAACTCAGTAGCCCAATTTCATGCAAAATTAATAATAAAGCCAAAGCCGCTATTACCAAAATACAGACAAAAAATGTACTCTAAAATAGTATTAACATGAGTAAAATAAAATTATACTTTCATTGAAAAAAAATAAGGTTGGAATTCAGAAAACAAGAAAGGCAACTAATTTTCTACAGACTCAATATATACGCATATTTTTAAATTGTTTAAATAAATAATTAATATGAGGTTCCGCCTCATACTTGCTGAGCTCGGTACCTCTCCTTCTAGTGTGAGGGATTTTCTGTTCCGTTTGGCAAACATTTGCTCCTCCATAACAAATTAATAAATTATAAACCAAATAATCAGTGTACAATGAAAGTCTGAAATGTTTTATTGGAAATTTTATAAAAATTAACATAAAAGAATACAACGTTAAATTGTGTAACAATTTTTTGTTGTCCACACATTCTTTGCGGTCATATTAAAAAAATAACCCTAAACAAATTTTCAATCTAAAAAATGAAATCCGAAGAGTAATTGGTAAGTTACTAGACCCAGTTGAGTAGTGATGTTATTGTTAATTTTAACAAAAAATGGATACTTTTACGATATTCTTTTTCATTTATAAATGATATACACCCAAATATATTTATACAAAACTGAACATTGTAGACGGATCGTTTTTTGTTAAAAATGGTTAAAATCAATGGAAATTTTTAATGAATTGAAAAATCTGATAGGTGATAATACACCTTTATTTACATTTTTAAACTAATAAGTTTCTGTATTTTAAAGTGATCGTACAAGCTTGAAAAATGACCCCCAAATTGAACGCCCTAAATATGCAATAAAATCATAACTTATTAATAAAATGTATAATAATGTTTCAGAACATCTTCTATTAATGCTGTACGAAATTGATAAGACTGTGAGGATTCTCCATGAATGGGTATTGTATATCCTAAGCGAATAATTAGGTATAAAAAATATATTGGAAAAAGAAGAAACTTTTTTTCACAATTGATCAAAAATGCAATAGAATGTAAATTTCTTTAAAATGTTTTGTCACTTTATGAAAAAAACGACTGATTTTGTTCCTCAATTTGTAATCATTGATGAAAATTGGATTTATTACTATACACCAAAGTCAAAACAAAGAAAGCATTCAGATTATTCGCCACCAAAAATAGACAATTTCATTTCCTCTGCGGGAAAGTTTATGGGTTCAATTTTCTAAGAAGCAAAGAGAATACTGCTGATTGATTATATTTCAAAAGATTAAACCATAAGAGTACAGTATTATATTAATCTTCTAAGGTTACTACACCAAATAATATTCGAAAAACACTGAATTTATTATAGAAAAATGTAATTTTTCATTAAGATAAAGTTCGTGCTTTTTTATGCCAAAAATCGTCGAATTGAAGTATGATTCATTACCTCCATCTCTGTATTCATTGTATTTGGTTTCGATTGACTTCTATTTATTTTTAAAACTCAAAAAATGTCTTAATGGAAAGTGACTTCTTTCAAACTATGAGTTAAAATCGGTTAATCGTTATCTTGACGAGCTTGAAGAATCTAACATCCAGGACGAGAAAGGAATTGGAGATTCATTAACCTAATGTCTTGAACTTTAGAAAGATTCTACTGAACAATAAAAGTATTCTTTGTAAATGAATATATATGATATAGATTTTATTATCATGTTTTCAACTTTTCAAATTTTCCTCCTGTTTTTTTTTTTGAAAAATAATCTCAATTACATTTATATAAATTTGCACAGAAAATATGCGTTAATGATACGTATTACTCTTTTTTATTTCAAAAAAGTTCTTGATAATAATTTTTTAAATTATTAGAAGTAATATACAGCTAATTTGATGATCTTGAGGAATCACACTTGTAGAATGGAGATTAGTGGAGTATCCATGGACAAAGTTTTATGAATTACAGAGATTACATTTTAAAAAAAGTAATTCTAAAAAGATAAATATTTTCTCTTTTTTTTACGTCACAAACTTTTCACTGTTTCCTTATATATAATTAAAAATAAGTAAGCGGAAAATAATGAAGGTTAATAATCAAATTCATAGACATTTCTTAATTTTAGTGGTCCAGAACTGGTGGATAACAAACGCCTAACTTTTGTGCAAGCTCTAGAATTGGTGTACGTGGTTCTGAGTCAATTAACGGTTTCAGTTGGTCGTTATGAACTGAACAAGGATGCCCGCGACGTTCTTCATCTTAACGACTCCTGTACCCATCACAAAATTTTTGAAACCCTTATTGCATCGTAAGTCTCATAACAGTACCCACACCAAAAATATCGTTTAGTTTACTAGCAATTTATTTTGCTTTACCATCTGTTTTGACCTCATAGAAAAAAATAATATTATTTGCCACATCATTTTCATCTTTTAACTCAGTAGCTCAATTTAAAGTAAAATTAATAATAAAACCAAAGTCGATATTACCAAAATGCAGACAAAAATATCTACTTTAAAATAGTATTAACATGAACACAATGAAATTACACTTTCATTAAAAAAATATGGTTAGAATTCAGAAAACAAAAAAAGCAATTATTTTTCTACAAACTCAATATATACTCATATTTTTCAACTATTTAAATAAACAATTAATATGAGGCTCCGCCTCCTGCTCGCTACGCTTAGTACTCCTCTCCGGATGGGGAATACTTTTTGTCATGTTTGTCAACATTGGTTCCCTCCAAAACAAATAACAGAAATTAACAAATTATGTATACAAATAATCAGTGTAAAATGCAATTCTGAAAATGTTTATTGGAAAAATTTATAAAAATGAAAAAAATACAATATTAAAATGTGTGAAAAGGTTTTGAGGTCTACTCATTCTTTGCGGTCACATAAAAGGAATAACCGAAGGCAATTTCCAATCTAAAAGATGAAATTCGAAGAGTAATTAACGATATTAGATGTAGTTGTGTAGGGATGTTATTGAAAATTTTAATAAAAAATGTATATTTAGAGAATATTATTTTTTATTTATGAATGGTATACAACCAATTATATTTATAATAAAGAAACTTGAATTTCAGTGCTAATTCTGTGTTTTATTTCAAATTAAAAATTGCATTCTTATTGGACAATTCTATACAAATATATATATATACATATATATACTCGTATATATATATATATAACACACATACTCTAATATTTGTTGAAAATCCTGTTTTTACTGATATTCTTGTATTAAATCTCGTTTGAGATTTTACTATTTTTATTAACAGTTTACTTCCATGTTGAAATTCTTAGATATTTTTTTAGTTAATTTGAATTTGATTAAAATTTATTAATTTTTCTAATTTAAAAAATTTCAAATTGAAGACAATTTTAAAAAAAATGGTAGTTTTTTGACAGAAAAATGTATATAAACATTTAAATTCTTATGAGTTAATACACATATATGTTTACACACAGACACACACAAATATATATATATATATATATATATATATATATATATATACATATATTTAGTGCATACTATGTAAAATTAAACTTTCCTTTAAAATTGTTTTCATCAGTTACCTGCGGTGAAACATTGCAACTTTATCAATTACTATATATTTAGTTGTTGAGACCACAAGTCATTTAAATGAAAAGTTAATTGCTTCGCATGTCTATTTTAATTATATAGAATCAATTTATTATATATAATGTCAGCTGTGTAAACAGCACCAATTTCAAAATTATGAATTATTTATGTGCTTTCGAAATAATACCATCAACGTTTAGTTTAATCGTTTATATGTATGTACGCTGTACATATCTAACAAATGGAGCTTTTTGAAGATTGTACGAAAACCGTAAACGTACAGTACATTGTTTCATTTATTTATAAAATATCCCGAAACGCACTTTATGCGAAAGTTCTAAAAACATTAATGTTATTGTTACTTTCAACTCAGATTTTTTCCAACAATGTTATCACCTATAATCTTCACCGTATCTTTTGAAAACATATATATATATATATATATATATATACGAACTGGGATGGTGTAATAGAACGATTATATATATGACATATCCGCATAGCTGTTTATGGCGTTACGACAACGTCGCAATGTTTGTACTAAAATGTTCGCAACAAAACTTCAAGTCTATGCGAATAAAAGCAGATTGCTGGGCGTAAAATATTTTTCAATGTAGTAGTTTTTTTCTTTCTGAGAACTGAGTAGTATTATATGTACTTTTCGTGAGTGGTCTGTGTTATTGTAGGCCGAAAACATTTTGGATTAGAATCCATTGGCTTTCAATACGTACCGTGCCGTATTTTATAATATCCTATGGCGTATGTTTGTTTAGATTTATATGAAAATTTATAACACGTTACTTCATTATATAAAATAAATGTACGTGGGTCATTCAAGAAATATCTTATATTTGATTTTGCTCTTGTCTATGTTTTATTTCGGATTAAAATAAATAAAGGGCATTTTTCTATTGTTTTTTTCTTTTTCGTTTCTATCGAGTTAATCGATTTGTTATCGAGAAAATTATATATTTTTTAAGCCATATAATATATTTATACGTAAATGTTAGTACAAATACAATATTGATTTGTTTTCCTTCAAATAAATATCAGTTTAATCAAATATTATGACACATTTAATTCACAGAAAAAGATTGTCTTGATATTGTGTTTGAAAAAGTAAATGATTGATTTTTTTATTTGTTAAATATAAATACATATATTTTAATAAATATAACGTTGGTAGGAAAAAAATTGCGGCTTTTGTTTTCTGAATTCTAACCTTATTTTTTCAATTAATGTGTCATTTTATCGTGTTCATAATAATGTCATTTTAACACATTTACTGCCGGAAAAATAATGCATGTTTTGCCATAAGTGCCAAGAATTTATTTTAAAGAAAACAACACACTTTTTTAAAATTTATTAATAAAAACTTACAGATATAGTATTTGAGTGGTGTTCATAATGATTTGAAGACAAAGAAAATGTATGTGATCTCACATTTTGCACCACTGAATAAAATTCGTTAATAAGTGCCGACTGCGAGATATCTCGTTATGTTTATGTTATGCAGCTTTTCATATATAAGTTCTCTTTTCATTCTATTTTATTCTGCAATGATCGAACCTTAACAAATCCTATATAGCGATAATTAGTAATTCAGATTTGTAATAATTTACGCTCGCAGGGAAAGCCTATAAATCTAGTCAAGTCAATTCAATTTTAAAGCGCAACCTACGAGATATCACATAGCCGGCAAACACGGTACATACCCTTACTACGACATATCTCGTAGTGGGCAGTGAATGAGGTTAAAGTGCATTTTTCGGCCTGTTTTTTAGTAACATCAAATTTGGTTTTAGTATTAATTTTGTTTCAAACAGGGCTACTGAATTAAAGATGGAATAGAAGCAAATAATAGATTTTTTTGTATGAGTAAAACTCGTGGTAAAGCAACAGAAACTACACTAAAATTAAACAGTGCAATGATGGTTCTAAAAATTTCGTACTGAGGACGAGAGACCTGGTATTGAAAAAGGTCGCGTACGTCCTTCTGCAGTTCATAACGACTAACTGAAGGCGTTAATTGAATTATAACTAGGCACAATTCGAAAGCTTGTATAAAACTTAGGCATTAGTCATCCAACATTTCTCTATCACTTAAAACAGCCCGAAAAATCAAAAAAGAGAAAAATTGACATGAATTTGAAACTCAAACCGCAATTATTTTTTTATCAACCCAATATTTTTAAGCATCAATTATTAAAAAATGATATTTATTCAATGATTTGATATTTTTAAAAAGAATTTCTAAAATTATAGAAAATATATATAACCATTTTAATATAATTTTCAAATTATTAAAATATAACCATTTTAATACTTTGTAAATTAAGCTTACTACTAGTGAACTATATGTTTACAAAGTAGTTTTTGTTCAATTTCAGACAAATCGGTCAAGTAGTTTTTTTTTCTGGCCCCCGCAAGATTCTAGACCACCGGGTCCCCTTAATATTATACTGATATTGTAGGAAAATAACCATTGTTTATGATATTTTGATAAAATCATCGATTATGTAATTAATTCTTTATCTACAAAAATATGTTTTTGATATTTCATTTGATTTTTTTAAACTTACAACTGTATTAAATATTTTAAATCGTTGTACATTTTTATACTACTAATTCGTATATATATATATACGAATTATTAGTGTATATATATATATATATATACATATACATACAGGTTGCATAAAAAAACGAAGTTATTTGATAATATATTTTTTTTCTTCAAATGCTTTTTCTTTTCTATTCAGGAACTTACAGAAAATATCATGGAAAGGTATACGACGGAATAACATACCAAAATAATTGAATTTTAATTAATATGTTCAATAATTTTGACACAGCGAGCATACTGTTATTATTTTAATGTTCAAATTTGACCACCAATAATTAATCGTTTAATTACACGTTTTCGAATAGGTACAATAAGTAACCGAACAATATCTGGTGAATATCATTTGGCTCTAATTGAGAAAAATTATCAACTTGTAAAAGAGATTATTGAGCACTTTTCATGTCCTGAAATGTCAACCAGAAGGGTTTGAACTTAATTTGGAACATATCGGAGGTCATTGCAATGGATTTTGGCTGTATTAAGTCTTCCCATAGTATATGCAACTTGTGCACGAGCTAAAGCCAATAGAGATTGTCAGCATCGGCTTGATTATGCAATTTGTTTTCTCCAACAAGCAAAAGAAAGTAATAAAATTCATAATTTGATTATGAAAGATGATGAAGCTTGTTTCCACATAAATGGCCTCGTGAAGAGACAAACATGTAGAATATGGACTGAAGAGAAGCCAAGAGTACTTCAACAGTGACAATTATACCCACTAAAGTGTACTGTTTGGTGTTGAGTAATGTTCGAGAGGACTAAAGGCCCTTATTTCTTCGAAAATGAAGGCTGTACTGTTATAACTATAAGTGGTGCTTAATAACTTGTAATGTTTGAGACCAGCTGTTTATAATTCCGCACAGACATAGTTCCAATAAGATGGAACCACAGTGTATACAGAAAAACTGGTTATGAATGTTTTAAATGACATTTTTATCGAACGAATAATTTCAAGAAACAGCGATTTTAATTGACCTGCGTATTCACCTGATTTGAGCTCTCCGAATTTTTTTTGGAGCTACTTAAAAGAGATTGTATAAAAACCCACCCTGGAGTTAAAGAATAATATATGGGAAGAAATTCGAGCGTTATGTCCAGGAATACTGAGAAGTGATGGAAAATACCTTAGAAAGTGCTAGACTTTGTGAGGTCGAAAATGGGCATCACTTAAATAAAATCATTTTTTATGTTTTATCAAGAAAAATTCCCCATTCTGATACTATATTTTGTGAAAAAAAATTGAAAATATTATAAATCAAAAAAAAAATATTAATATTTAAACCCCTTTGTTCTTTTGCGCCATTCTGTATGTATGTAAGTATATAATTATATATATATATATATATATATATATATATATATATATGTGTGTACATATATATATATATATGTATGTATATTTCAAAATTTATACTTAAAAAACATTATTATATTGTAGGGCATGATATATGGTTCTTCTTCATTTTTCACTTTTGCGTCACACTAATTTTTGGGACACAAATTTCACTTTACACTTACTATAATCAATCGTAGACAAGTATTAGCATACAGAAATTTTAAAATGTTTATATATCCATTTATACACCTAATTAATTCACCTAATAAGATTTCAAGTAAGGCAATATAAAAATTTTCAACATTCATCATTTTTCTTCAATTTCTCAAGTAGCAAATTTATTTTCGATATCAAAGGAACGTCAAAGTCAAGATGCTTTTAATATTAAACTTTGAAGATATGTTGCACAAATATTTATAAGTTTTTGCACTGTTAATCAAAGTGAAAATATTTACCATACAGATACCATTTTAATGAAGGAATATTGGTATCGAAATATCGTATACTTAATAAGTTTATAAATAGCTTCTATGAAAGAACTTTTAACAACGGTTTATGTTTTACACTTTTCTTAAAGAAGATGACCCTAATTTGTATTAACATCAGCTTAAAATGAAGAAATTTTCAACTTTCTTAAAAAGTTAAGACATAAAAGAATAATACAGAAGTATAAACTGAAAAAAAAACTAAAACTAGAAGTAAAACATCTTATAATCATTTTTTAAATATCAAAACCGTTAATTTTTCTTAACGTGAATAAGTCTTAGGATATTAGGATTATAAGACAGTAATGCGGTGTATAAACAGAGTAAAAAAAAAACGTAATTAAATTAAATATTTTAATATTTATTTTCAATCTCCATCGATTCATACTCTAAGAATGAAATTATTGTCTTATGATAAAACTATATTTCATTAAAATACACTATACGTAGTACTTGTACAGTGAGAAAGCACTCAGCCTACACTACGCGTACGGCCAGTACCCACTGCGCAAGCGCGTGACGTGAACGAGGTAGATAAATTAGAAACGTTTCCCCTTCCTCCACACAAGGCTTCTTACCGGAGAAAGCGTTTCACATTTCGTCTCGCCCGAGAAAATTTACGCTACTGGAGCTAGAGAAGTTTAACTTCAAAAAATAATAAACTAACTAGTGTTCGATAAAAACTAATTTGAACCTTTCGATTTAGCTAAATTTTTATTTTTTCACTTTATCACCTTTATGAAACACTAAACAAGTACATACATTAGAAAAAGATTTTTTTTCAAATGTAAGTATTATTTGACAGTGGAATGAAAATGCCTTAACAGTATTTAAATATATCAAATTTCTAGCATAATTTTATCTCAACAGTATTTTACTGACATTCATATTACAGTGATGAGAGCGGTTGTGAAAAAAAAACAATTCGTTACTGCTAATTGTCAATTATAAGTGTATCTCTCTATAATTAAAAATCAGTATTGTACAGTCACTTTTATTCGTGTTCTGATTGGTTAATGATATCCCGTCATCTGCTTTCTGATTGGCCCGTCTTTGCATATTCACTAATCGGTTTACTTCTTCATTAACCGGTACTATGACGATGAATACACATTGATTATTTTATATTACTAGCACTTATCAATTAACACATTAAGAGATTAAGAAGTTGTCTATTAACTTACTTAGTACCATTAAAGTTTGCGAAGAAAAAAATTTCTCGAAAGGGGAGCGAGCGATAGTAAGCGAGGGGTCCCTCTGTAGGGGTCGGCAAGCAAAGCGAGCAGGGGGAAAGGCCTGATAATGTATAATAAAATGTATATTCTAGAAAACACTTTATATTATAAATTAGGTATGCATTATGTATCAAAGCAATAAAGATAAAATCTAAATTATTTTTTCCTTTGATACAACGATACATTGTGTTACCAACTGTAAAAAGCACTCAATGTATAAAAATATTGTATTTGCGACAAAAGTATTCAATTTCTTTTCTCTACTTCTTGAAGGGCACCTATAACACATCTTCAACATTTGTAATCTTCTTTCTATTTAGTATTTTATGCCCACAGCTGTATATAATAACATATGGAGTAAAATGTGCATTGGTAAAATACCTATCTAAACATAAAGCTACATAAAATGTTTTTATGTTTATTAGAGTTTATCAACTACTTTTTTAATCTAAAGTTCTTTTTAACTTCTTTGATTTCTTGCCTTGTGATATATATTTGCAACATGAGCATATCCTGTTTTTGCATCAAATCTAATCCAGACATTTATTCCTCTTTTCACAGATTTTGATCGTATAAACTGCTTTATGCTAGAGCACTACTTGAACTTTGTCCTTGTATCTTCAATAGACTGAGAAGCATTTTCTGTTTTTGATTTGCAAAATGTATTCTTTAGAAAATTTATCACTGGCTCAATGTAATAAATGTTTGATTCATTTTAAGGTCTCTCACACTCATTGAAATACAATGTAGAACATAAGATTTGAAATGTTTTCTTGATATCGCACTTTTTATTTTATGATTTCCTAATGAGGGATTAACAGACCAGTAATGTATTTTAACAGGTATCTTATTATTTGAAATTATTAAAGTACAACCTAAAATTACTATGCTTTCCTCGGAACATGTTTTTCGAATGGAGCGGTATAGATAAAAATATCATAAGTTTGGAATCTACAAACTGTCTATTTTTCAAAATATTAAATTACCCTAACTCGAATCAATTTTAATGTCGAAAAATAACTAGATTTAAAAGTAAAAAAATTCTTGAGACACATATATATATATCATAAAAAAATATATCTCTTCAATCCTCAAACATATGCAAATTTCAATGAAGATTTTTGTTAATTATTTTATCATTTTTTTCATAATTTTCAATCAATAGTGACTTTTGAGAATATTAAAAAGGTTAATATTTATTCCTTAAGTTTTTCGTTAATTTTATTTGTATTTGACATTTAATATATATTGGGTCATCCAAAAAGTAATTCGGTATTTTCATGTAGGTAAAAATTGTTGATGCAACATTTGACAATTAATGCAATGATGTATCACATGCATATTCTGCTTAATTATAAGTAATGTTTTCTCAATTTTATCGTGGAAGATTAACAGTGATCGCGCAAATTTACAAGAAAAATATTAGTTATCATGGAAGTGTCTAAGGAGAACATTAAGTATACTTTTTTTGGGAGATTCGTTAGGGAAACAAACACTACTACTGCAACAAAAAAATTGTGGGAAATTTATGGTTTGGATGTTATTTGTTTTAACAAAGGTCAAAGATGATTTCAACGATTTAAGTCCACGGACTACAGCCTTGAAGATGAAGAAAGGTCAGCGCTGCCTTAAGAGTTTGATAATGAGATCCTGTGAATACTATTGGAACAAAAATCTTCAACGGCAGAAAAATTAGCCATGAAACTCAAATCAACGCATTCAACTATTCACCGGCATATGAAAATGATTGATAAGGTTTCTAATCTGGTCAAAGGGTTCCGTACGAGTTATCGGACGTTAATTTCAAACAACGTGTGGACAATTGCACTTTTAGTCAATCCCGATTGCAAAATAATCTATTTGTGAATAGAATTGCTATTGTTGATGAAAAGTGAATTATTTATAAGAATATCAAACGACAAATACAACAGATTGACCGTAACAAAAAATAACCTTCCACTGCAAAAGGGAGGCTTTATCCAAGGAAGATTATGTTGTCTGTTTAGTGGGATATGGAAGGAATTATCCACTACGAGCTATTACCAGAGAATTAATCCATTATAAAGGACTTGTTTGTGGATAACTGGTACGGCTAAAACAACCCATTGATAAAGACAGACGATATCAGCTAAGAATAAAGGCGTAATTTTCTCTTATATTCGGTTCTTTTTCTTCTCTTATTCTCGTAATTTTCTCTCAAAACTCTTCACCTCGCACGGTACGTCAAACCCTCCAAAAACTGAAGCAATTTGAATAGAATGTTACAACTCAACTACTATATTTCCCGGATCTAGTACCATCGGATTATCATCCGTTCCAAAGTCTCCAAAACCACATCAATGGAAAACGGCTTAATACAGAGAGTTATGTTCGAAGAAGGCTTGTCTCGTTATTTAATGCATATCCCAAAGTTTTATCGTTTAAGTATTGAAAATTAAAATTGAAAGATGTTTTCAATAATAATGGAAAATATATTTTTGATCAAAATTAAAATGTCAATTTGTTTTCACTGCTTAAAACTTATTTTAAAAAACAAAGACACCTGATGACCGAATATTCCATAAGTTTCTGGCATGTAATATATAACTTGCGAACAATTATAAATAGAATTGAAAAATTGCTTGAAGCGTTAAATATAAACTTGAAACTATTAATAGAGAAACAAAAAGGACTTCTTTTAGATAATACGTGTGTAATATATATATATATATATATATATATATATATATATATATATATATATATATATATATATATATATATATGTACACAAACAGAAATAGTTACGAGTTAAATATAAATAAATGGGAAATATTTAAAATATTCTACGGTTTTAGTGTAAGTATACACGGTTGACATTTTGCCAAATTAAATTGACACGTTACAAGGTAATTTCTGCCAATTTGCAAGACCGACCATTTCACATTTTATATTTATAAAATGTCATTATTATTTACATAATTAACTATGTGAATAATTGTACAGTCTAATATAAATGGACTTTCTGAAAATGTTTCCCAGTACTTTATAGAAATTTATGATTATATATATATATATATATATATATATATATATATATATATATATATATATATTTGAAATATATATATATATATATATATATATATATTTATTTATGAGTTTTATATTTTAGTATCTTATATATGTATTTTCCTTCAAACAGACTAACTTTTTATGATACAGGATCATTTTTGTCGTTTTCATCTAATAGTTAAAAATGTTAAGAGTATTTTAAATGCACGTTAATAATACACTGTTAAAATAAAAGCTAGAAATTTATAAAATAATAGAAATATAACATCTTTTGTATTAAATTAAAAACAATTTTCTTTTAAGGAATATCCAGTAGTTGTTTTAAATTAAAGCCATTGAAAATTTTTGTAAAATATTTTTTTGATAAATTTATAATATTAATCGTAAATCTTTAATTTTGTTAATGTTTTTTTTTTAGAATGAGTTGAATTATGAAGATTTTATTAAGACTTTCGAAACTTATATCTATTCAAGTAATTTATTCGTTTGTTTTCAAGTAATCATATTTAGTGTTGTTTATATTTTTCAATTTTCGTTAACTATTAGGTTGGTAGGAAAATAATTGCGGTTTTTGTTTTCTGAATTCTAACCTTAATTTTTTCATTGAAAGTGTCATTTTATCATGTTCAGTTTAATATCATTTTAAAGTGCCTTTTCAGCCTGTATTTTTTTGGTTATATCGACTTTGGTTTTATTATTATTTTTTCTTGAAATTGGACTACTGAATTAAACATGGAAAAGAAGCAAACAACAGCAATTTTTTGTACAAGTTTTAAGACTGTTGATAAAGCAGCAAAATCTATAAATAATAAGGAACATTTATAGATCTGTAACATATTAGGTTGGTACGAAAATAATTGCAGTCTGTTTTCTGAATTCTAACCTTCATTTTTTTCAATTAAAGTGTCATTTCATCGTATTTAGTTTAATATCATCATCGTAATCAGTTAAGTTAGTCTAACTTTATTTTTAATTTTGCTTTAAATTAGATAATTAGACTAAAGATGGAAAAGAAGCAAATAAGAACATTTTTTGTATGAGTTCAAAACGGGTGGTAGAGGAGCAGAAACTGCTCGTAAACTAAAAGATACTTTTGGCGTGGGTGTTGTTAAAGAACGTACGGTATAATGGTGGTTACAAAAATTTTGTACTGGGGACTAAATGTTTGATGATAAAGAATGTCACGGGCGTCCTTGTTCAGTTCATAACGACCAGCTGAAGGCGCTAGTTGAATCTAAAACATGCACAACCATTAGAGAGCTTCCACAACAGTGAGGATTTAGTCATCGAAAAATTCTGAACCACTGAAAACTGCTAGGAAAATCAAAAATGAGAAAAATGTATAGGAATTTGAAGGTCATATACCGCAATTATTTTTCTAATAATTTAAAATAATAACACAGAGCATATTTTATAAAACAAAGGCTTTGTCGCGTGGTTGTAGAATAAATCTACAAAGCTCGAAAATCAAAGATGATCTATTAATGATTACAATCGTGATTTAAATAGATCACTTGTTATTATCTCAGTCAGCTATAAGTCAATCTGAAAATATTTGTTGTTTTTACTCGATAATTAAAAGATGAAATCATTTTTCTTACTACTTAAACAAACGTATAATTACATATTTTAACTATACAGTATAGATAAAACTAATTAGCTTATCTCTTAACACTAGAACTACCACACCAGTCAAAATGACTGGTTTTACAATTTTATTTTAAAATTCCTACTTCATGTTACATTTTTTCAACGATGTCATAACTTTTGCAGCGATAACTAAGGAAATAGTATAATGAATTTTATTTTTTTTGTTCAAAATCAGAATAATTTTGTATCATGGCAACTTATACCAATGCCAGTCAAAATGACTACCTGTGAAAGTGTAAAAGTGTCCTGTAATCTGTTTACCGAACACGAATTAACCAGTTTACTCGTTTCATACAACTTCTTACACGTTTTCAGAATTTTACTGCGTATCATTCAGTATGATGGTGAAAATTATCAGGAAAATTCCGGATCGATCATGATGATAATACAAAACTAATACATTCATTCGAAAATATATTTAGTCGTTCATTTAGATCTGGAACCGTAGAATGTGTATTGAAGTTTTTGTTGAATATTGCATTCACATTATATAAAATAATCAATAATAAAAAAATAATTATATAAATTACAATAAACGACATATTATTTCAATTAGTGTGAGGTGAAAAAAATGAATACAAATATAAATTTTATGTAATCACTAGTTTTATTTTTATAAGTTCTGAAAATGGCAAAACGATTGAAAATCTCAATTATTGGAAAAACTGAACGATATACCAATGGAATGCTCTGATATCGAAGATTATAAACTCTATGAGAGTGAAGATGAAATTGAAAATGAACTATGCGGTATTCACGATGAACTTTTTGATAGTGAGAATAGTGGTAATTAACTTTTAGACGAAGAAAATGCTCAGGAGTCCTCAAAAACTGATAGGGAATGTGAAAATATTTTGAATTTACATAAAAGAAGATGTGCTCGAGTGCTTTCAAGTTCTGAAGATGAAAATGAATGTATATTACAAGATCATCAAAATCAAATTGCTGCAAACGGAACCAGTTGGGAAAAATACAAGGGCCTAGTTCTGGTAGATTACCACTTTATAATATTTTCAAAGACGTACCCGATCCAACAAAATATGCCAAAAAAATATTATAAATAGTGAATTTATTTTGAACTAACAGATGAACTTGCCATTGAAAATGCCGTTAAAATTGTAAAACCAAGGATGAAATCACGAGAAGCTAATGTACAAACAACTTCAAAGAGCTCACTGTTCACGCAAATTGTGTCAAATAGGATACTGTAATAATAATAAGTCTTCCATCATTTGTAATATATGTATAAAATATGTATGCGGAAAATGCACTCAAAAGAAAAACTACGTTTATGAGAAATGTGACAAATTATAACTTTTTATACCTAATAATTTACTTTATACTATAAAAATAACTTTGAACTGAAAATTTATTTTATTTTTTTTATCAAAACATATATTCTTTATTATACTTATTATTCTTATTGATGTTAAATGAAAAAATATATCAATCCTCATTTAGGGAACATGGTCTCAAATGGGTTAGTATGTAATATCAAAAATGACCTACATAACATGGAATTCCTTTTATAAGAAACTAATAAGTCAATAAATATAAAAATATTCTATGATTACGAATTTTTTAAAGACCAGTCATTTTGACTGGTTTTGATACAAATAGCTTCACCTTCACTGACGGTAGTTCTAGTGTTAAGATTATAAATAATAATAAGAAACCATGAATGTCAAATACAGATAATTTTTAACACCAGATAGTGTTTATGCGATTAGAGTTGTGCACCTGTTTTGAAATTTCTATAATTACTTAACAATTTTCAGGTGATAATCGTAGGTAAACATTTAATTACAAATGGCTAAATGAAATTTAGTGAGAGCAT
>CM068313.1:57761376-57801376 GCA_034766995.1 Acanthacorydalis orientalis
TTTCTTATCAAATTTTTACATCTTACATTTTACTCCGATTATTTTTGTATAATTTGTTAATTTCTATTATTTATTAAACGTAGGAGCGAGTGAGCGTTAACAAGCGGGGATTAAGGCTTTCGTTGAATTGTTTATAATATAAACCATTCAACTATTGCAGAGATTGTTAATACAATATCTGCAATTCTTTCTGGTGTAAATGGGAAAGAGTGGATTCAATTTTGTATGTTATATTTTTTTTCATATTTTTAAAAATTTGGTATTTATATTATTATTATTATTATTATTATATATATATACATATATATATATATATATATATATATATATATATATATATAGAGAGAGAGAGAGAGAGAGAGAGACATAATATTTCATCCTATACTCTTTCAATATGATACAAAAAAATATTACTTTTTGTAATAATGAAGTATATTTGATATTATTTTTGTAACAAATACACAAACGAGTTAAAAATGCTGTGAATTGGGACAAAAAATCAAACTCGAAATTCTTTTTATACATATGTATAATTATATACAGGTAAAATACCAAATATTCCTTTTTACTTTCAGTATAAAAAAATTCCTTGAATATAAACAACCAACAATTCTGTTTTATAACATGAAAAATATAAAGCAGTTATGTAAACCTACTGATAAAATGGAAATTTATCAGTTTATATTCATGTGCTATATTACAAGCATTATTTTTTCGGTAGCAATTTATACAGGAAACATTTAAATTTTCAGTATATATTTATTATATTTCTACTTGTTGATTGTTTCTTCTTTAAGAAGTATTTTATATGTTTAGTTATTAATTTTCCAGACAAATATTTTAATCTAGAATCGTCAAAAATAAATTAAAATGAAAATAAAGTAAATCAAAATGATTTAGACAAGGAATTAAAAATCAATTGCAATTGTAAAATCATAAGTGACTTAATTTTTACATTTATTTGTTTTTATCTCGGATTTCTAAACTATGCTTTTCATGTATAGAAATTCGTTGGTAAATGGTTGTTGAAAAATATAATTATATATCCAAATAAAAATAAAATATAACTTCAGAAAAAACAACAATCATTGTGCTAATTTAAACTAATTTCAATCATATTTCTTACAATCAGTGCTCTGAAAAATTCTAAATTGGAAGAATGATTTATTATCTCGAGTTTTATAAACATCAAAAAATTGGAAATTAATATTATCACTCTTACATAGAGAAAAATTTAACTGATTATAATTATTGTATGGATGCTCTTTAGAATATTTAATTTAAAATAAAAATAGACAACCAGTTTAAAATACTAGGTGTGACAAAATTTTGTCTTTTTTTTAGTTTTCTGATAAAATTATTAATAAATTCAAATAAAATCCCACTTTTTTATGTTCTTTAAACGGATTGTATCACAGTCTGTGAAACATGATTTAAATATAAAACATCATCTCACAAGTAGTGAACATTATGATCGATGAAATTCTGTATAAAAATTTGTATCGAAAGTTGTATATTCGATACTTTTGGTATAATAAAAAATGTATCCAAAACATATGAATAAATTAGCTATATTCTTGATGAAAGAAATGTGTACTATAATATTAACAAAAATAAGTTTTGAAGTTACAATCCGATAGTTCTGATATAAGTGGACGAACACACTCTGGAATACCATGAAGATTAGTACCATGAATTTTAAGAATTATTAAATAAAAATCCTTCAAAGACGTAAGAAGATCCAAAGAATATCTAACAGTTAATAGAATAACAGTTTGAAGTTGATAGGTTGAGGTGGAAAAAAATCAGTAGTTCTTAAGTATTGTAAAATTAAAATTTTATTTATAATACACATTTTTCTATACTTGGCACTCAGAAATGTTGTTATTTCCATTAAAATATGCATAAACAACAAACAAAATTCATCAATAATATTGAAGATTTCTGATTAGAAATATTATTTTACTGTTTGTGGAAAGAAAAAAATGAATTCTTCGATTGAAAACGATTTTTGATCTTGGATAAAAAGAAATACTGATTTAGTAGAATAATTTTATTGATATTTACATTTATTTAAGATCATAAATTTAATTCCATGATTATATAAGAGGGAAAAACTAAATATATTGAAAAAATTTCTGAGTTTTGCAAAAATAAATTATTCGTTTTATAATACTAATAGAGAAATCCGCCTCATCCTCGCTAAACCGGTCAGCTCACGAAGGTACTTCGCTTCCTCCTCTCTAGCGCTCGCTCTTCTCTAACAAATAACACAAATTAACAGACTATACACAGAAATAATCGGTATAAAATGTGTCATACAAATTTTAGTGGAAAAATTTTATGTCACCAAACAGTACACTGCTCATATGACCGATATCAGTCAATCGGAACAGAAACTACATAACCGGTATCAATCAACCAGAGAACGAATAAAACGTACGTATATCGACGAGACCATTTTTTAATTATAGGGAGAAAACTGTTAGTTTTATAATACTATAAATTGATAATTTAAATATCTTATTTTTTTTAATTATTAAAACCGATATTAATACTGAACTCTTTACGAATAAATGTAATAATTTAATGGAATATTGTTAATTGAAGTATTCATTCGAAAAAAAGTTAAGTATTCATCTACGTTAATTCTTATCAGTAAATTAATGTAACGACTTATTATCTTCTGTTTGTAAATTTTTTTTAAATTAAGTACATTTCAATTTGTAAATTTGTTCATTTACAATCTATTTGTTGGCGTAATTGGAAACTTTTTTGAATATCATTTTTCAAAAGCAAAATCATTCATAAGTACACATTGCATAAAATACAATTTTTCTAAATGATAATTACTTGATAAAACTCATTGTATTTTCCTATATTATATTTAAGTCAGTTCAGATTAAGTCTTATTAGAATTCATCTGGTCAATTAAAGCACATATTGGTCTCAGGAAGAGAAGTAGAATTTTTATTTTAAATATTACAAAATACGTAAATGATTTGAGACATACTAAAAAAATTTAATTTGCAATTTTTTTCAGAACGAGGGTGTTTACTCATTTAATTTCCATGTATTTATTAATTAGGTGCAAAAGTTTTATTCTCTTTAGACAAGTTTTGCTTTATTTTCATAGTACATAAAATACAATCCAATCATCAAATTAATTTCTATGTCTTTCTGTCATTTCTTTGTAATGGCTGATTCCTTTGCGAAAAAGCATAGATTCAGAGGCAATGAAATAATAGATTCATTTTCATATCTTAAACTGTCCACGTAAAGCGTTCAGTATCGACATGATTACTCATTTTTTCTGTCACTTAGCGCTTTGAGAATGACTTTATGAAATACATATCAATAACAACAAATGATTAATGAATATTTTTGATCAGAAAAAAATTTTTTTTCAAGAAAGTGTGAGTGAATGAAATTGATCATTGAAAGATAAAATTACTAATTATTTATTATTATTGTAATTTCAAAATTGGTTAAGGTGGTATAAAAAAAAGTTACATTAAAAACAGTTAAGTATTTTCAAAAAATTATCCTTTTTTTAGTTTTTTATTTATTTCTATTACTCTTGTCAATTCAAATATTTTTTTAAATATATTGTACCAAAAAGATATAATTGGCCTTTTTATATGTATAATTGCTTTTAATTATTGTTTTAATCATTGAAATATACAGTAATGAAAAATAAATAGTTAAATACATATATTTATATAATATGTATATATATATATATATATATATATATATTATAAACGTGTGTAATATTTTATTGTAAATACGCTTCCTGTTACATTTTAATTTAAAGTTTCATAAACGTTGTTATTTAAAATTGGTATTTTTTCCGTACATAATATATTGCCAGTTAATTACTTTTTTCTGTAGTTCGTATTCAATAAATAAATCAAATTTTAAAACGAGCCCATCGATTATTTATTTTTGTCGAAACCAAAACTAGGGAATAAATGAAAACATGTAAATGTTATAATTCCAATTTTCATAAAAACAATGAAATTATTTTCATGGTACAATTTCAAATTGTCGACAGGTCAGGTTATTATTACTTTCTTAAATGAAGTCATAAATTGAAGTAATTTGTCGATTATATGACGATATACTTTATCGTTACTAATTATGTTATTAATATAAAAAAGTGTAACTTATGTGTGTACTCTAACAGAAGGGAGACTTTATTTAATTGAGAGCATAATTCGTGTTTAAAATAAATAAAACGATATGAATGTAGGTAATATGTATGACATGAACATGTTTTCGTATGATATATCTGATCAACAATGTATTTCAGATAGAACTTTAAATAATAAAACAGGTACCGTATTATAAAATAGATTCAGATGAAATCGAAACCCTTCTCAACGTTTTATTGTATGTACATGTCTAGAAGTACATGTACTCTTTTTTTCATGTAATAAACATGTAGATATTAAAAAATATGGTGCGAACACCCGACAATTTTCTTGTCAACATGTATTTTTATACGAGTTAAGTGCATATACTCGAAACAGAAGCTGTCGCATGGTTATATACAAAAGGTCGTCGTTCGTTACACAACGTTCTGTTAGAATAAATACGTGCATTTATGTTCGTTGTTTAAACATACATACATGCTTGCATGCACACAGATTCGGCCGCACATTAGATATATATGCAAATGTGCGCGTAGCATTTTTACCCTATTCCCATGTGGGTCATGTTGCTAAAGCCTGTACACGTTTTACCACAATCAAATGTTATTACAGCCGTGTATGGGGTTTGTTCGAGATTGGAGAATATATTTCATTACACCATACATATATATATATATATATATATATATATATATATATATATATAATGTTTGTGTGCTTTTAAATATATTTTACAGATAAAAAGATGACTATAAATTGTAAACAATATATATATTTTTAGTTTATTACATTTTTGTCTAAAACTGTACAAAAATATGTCATTTATTCCCTTAGGATAAAAACCGACAAAAATTTATTTCTTCATTAATATTTTATTTAGAATCCTTGAAATAGATGTGAAATAGAAGATTCTTAATCGTATAAAACAGATCATTTTAAAGAAGATAAGATGTTTCAGTAACAAGAATATAAAAATAAACAAGCTGTACAATGATCATATATCTTTATACTGATATGTAACTTCTTTTAGATTATTAACTTTTTCACAAAAATAAGTTGGGTTTTTAAAAATAATTCTGAGATAGAATTCAATATCAGAATCAAATTTCATATATTTACTATTTTATTGAGAGTGTTTCTATCTTAACCCGTATTCAATGAGCTACATATATTAGGAATATCGGAAAGTAAACCAATATTTTATATAATGTTGTTTGAGTTAGTTTATAACTGTATACGGTGGAGTAAACATCTAAACGTTTTTTTTTGTGGGACTATTTATTGACTATTTTTTGTATACTAAATCTTATTTTGTTATTAAGGGTAAAATGTCTCAGCCCGAAACCAACGAAGAACACTTGAGACATTGCATGTTCCATTTTTATGTTCATCGATTGAATTCCACCAAGGTTGTAAAGGCAATTAATGAAATTAACGGAGAAGTCCTGACACTAAAAAGATGCCAATACTGTTTTCGAAAGTTCAAATCTGGTAATCCGAATTTACAGGATCCCTTCAAATCAGGACGACCTTCAAATATTGACGAATACTTGTTAGAATCCCTAGTCAAATCCGATCCTCGTCAAACCATCGATGAATTATCTCAGAAACTCTGATTTTCCTGCTCCATAGTATAGAAGCATTTAAAGCGGACGGAAAATGAATACGATGAGTGTTTGGATGCCATATGAATTATTCTCAGTTAACAAAACAGAGCGGGCGAATACGTATGGTTCTTTGTTGTAACGGGAAATAAGTCATCCTTTTTGGCCAAAACTCATAGCTGGAAACAATAAGTGGGTAGTTTATGACAACATAAGTCAAAAAAAACAAGATCTTTCAAAAAATCAAACACCCATTTCGACTCATAAGCCAGGGTTAACGTTACTAAAAATCTTTCGGTACATTTGGTGAGATATACCCGGGATCATTCACTTTGAGCTGTTAAAACCGGATGAAACAATTAACTCAGACATGTAGTGTCAACAATTAGAGAGACTAAATCAAAAGTTAAATGATAAAGCTCCAAATTTACAAATATCAACCGAAAAGTAATAATTTTTCGCCATGATAAAGCACGCACACATACAACAAGAATGACCTGCAAAAAATTCTAGATTCGAATTGGAAAGTAATAGTACACCCATAATTATTCTTCAGACATAATTCCTTCCAATTACCATCTCTTTCGGTCTATGGAACTTGAAGAGATAAAAAAATCCGTAATTTTGCCGAAATGGAAAATCAGTCAACTGTTTTGAATCGAAACCAGGAAGTTTCTATAAAAAGGGTATTGAAAATTTGCAAAAGAGATGGAAAGAAGTTATTAATAATTATTGCAATTATATTTTATAATATCATGTATTAAAAATTAAAACAAAAATTATGTTGCACTATAAAATAATGGTTTATATTCCGGCACCCCTAATATATATATATATATATATAGTCTGCAAAGTATGAAATAAAAATTGGGGCTCTATGTGTTACCAGAACATTTTTTTCTTGAAACGTGTAAGTGTATACGGGAAAAGAACCAGACGAAGTACCAGAACGAAATTAAGAACAGAAAGTAGTATTTGATTTAGTAAGACATGAAAGACCGAAATATCACGAGATAATTTTTTTATTACCTAAGATCTTGCAATAGAATTATTGAGGAAGAAAAATATGATCGTTGGTACGGTCAGATCCAATAAAATATTTTTACCAGTTTACATATAAGAAGACATTCGCCAGCGAACAGTATATTCGAGCAATTTTTATTTTATGCGTAAGGTAATTTTAGTGGAATATGTTTTCGAAAAATATAAGATTGTTAGAGTAATGAGAACTCTTCATCAGTACAATTACAACTTCTGCTGATGAAAAATAAACTATTAAAAATAATTGATTTTTATAATAAGACAAAATCAGGTGTCGATACACTGGACCAGCTGGTTGGTACTTACATAGTAAAGAATAAAACCAACAGTTGGCCATTATACTTATTTGTCAACATTATTGACATGTCTGGGGCCAATGCTTATACCCTGTGGTTATAAACAGACTTGGAATAAAAATGAACTGTTCGAAGACACTTGTTTCTGGAAAAACTTGGATTTTAGTACCTGAAAAAATATTGTGCCGACCGAAGAAACTACGCGCTAGTGTATCACTTTCCCTTATCAATATTTTTCATCAAGAGGCTCATGTATCTGAAGACTTATCATAATCATCCACTTCAACTGGAAAATCTAGTACAAAAAAGAAAAAATACCCTCAAGAGCTCGGTACGAAATATGTGTTGGAAAAGACTGTACAGCATATTCTGTATGTGAAAATTTTAATATATATATATATATATATATATATATATATATATATATATATATATATATATGCTTAGCATAAAAATGCAGTATAAATTTGTGATCATTGTAAAAAGTGTATAAATGTAATAGCATAAGTAACTAATGAAAATATTAAGTATTTTAACAATTTACTTTTGAAAAATCATATGGGTCATATTACCCACGAGGACTTCACATGTTACTTTTTTTAAGGATCATATAAGTGTGAAAGTGCATTTTTCGGTCTATAATTTGGTAATATCGACTTTGATTTTATTATTAATTTTGCTGTAACTTGGGTTATTGAGTTAAAGATGGAAAAAGAAGCAAATAAGAGCATATTTTGGTATTGAGTCCAAAACGGGTGGTAAAGCAACAGGAACTGCCCGTAAACTAAATAACGCTTTTGGCGTAGGCAGTGTTAAGGAACATATGATGCAATAATGGTTCCACAAATTTCGTTCTTGAGTTAAGAGCCTTGAAGATGAAGAAGGTCGTGAGCAAATTTCTTCAATCAATAACAATAAACAGAAGGCATTAGTTGGATCAGAATCAGACATAATAATTTAAGGGCTTGAACTAAAGTTTGGAGTTGGTCATCAAACAGTTTTAGACCACTTAAAACAGCTACGATAGAAAAATATATAGAAATTTAAGATCATAATCCACAATAACAAAATAAATTAATTGATCTCATATTAAAATTATTACTTTAAAAATATGACACTAAAATTAATTAAAGTACTTATATTAAAACAGATAGATTCGAAATAAAATAAAATGTATAAAAACAACTTTTATTTCTGTGATAAATTCATATTAATGAGTTGTTAGTTGATAAGGAATGTTGTGTAGTAAAGACGTAATAATTCACTAAGATAAGACTTTGTAATGTTGGCTAACTTCCATGAAAAACCTATTTTATTTTCTTCTAAGACTGATATAGCGTTAATAGATTTTATCGACGATGCTTGAAAAACAAAATAACGAACATGATTGAGTTTTATTATCTTATTTCATCAAATAATATTAAGTGAAACATTTATAATATTTTACAAGAAATTAATTTATATTTCTATAGTGTGCGAAAATATGAGTTTATCACACACTTATATGAAAAGTTCATTTTAACTTTATATCGAATTAGAATTTCATTTGGTTTACTATTTTTATAAAAATATTTAATATAACTATGCTACAACAGTAAACAGATATTTCTTTAAAATACTCTGTCAAAGCTAAGATAATGTTTAACTATTTTGGAAATAAATATGTGTAGACTATTTGCATTCTTTTTAACATTCCATACATATATATATATATATATATATATATATGTATATCTTTATATCTATATATATATATTTATCTATCTATATCTATCTATCTATCTATATATCTATCTATGTATATATATATATATATATATATATATATATCTATATCTATATCTATATCTATATCTCTCTCTCTCTCTATATATATATATACTTCACAAGCTAAGGAATAGAAAAATCAGGTTTTTCTGTACCTTGTCGCTGTAAAAATGGTATCGCTATCGAAATACATAAAAGCAACAATTAAAATGATCAATCATGATTTGCCGAATATTTTTGACCAGAAAATTTTTTAATCATTGGCTGAAGAAACAAAGAATTAATTTATGAGTCGTTTATATTACCATAGATGAATAATATTATATTTATAACGTTTATTTACATGAAAATTTGAATTAATATGGTGTTATTATTTATTTAACATTGAAATTTTAAGTTTTCATGAAATATGCTGAATTAAATATATACAAATCGTTCCTAAAGTACAGGGTGGCAAAAAAATAACAAAGGGGTTTGAATAGTTAATATTTTTTTTTGTTAAAATGTTTTATCTCTTCGGAATTTTAGAAATACAACTTAAGGAATTTATGATAGAAAGGTAAAACATATTTATTTACTAATAATATTTATTTAGAAAAACATTTAATTTAATTACAAAAAGAAATAATATTTGTTCAAAACAATTGGATAATAGTATATTCACACAAATATATATATATATATATAAATTTTTCACTCATACTGAATATAATTTAGTATTTGTATATTAGTGTGAAAATATAAATTTTTGTAAGAAGACAAATCCTATTTATATTTTCAACCAATGATTTATACTTGTATTTAATTACCATTAATTGCTTTCATGGAAGAAATGATTTATTTCAAGATATATATTATGTCAATCATTTAATATTGTTTTACATTAATGGACTCATTAAAGTGTATATTTAGAAAATTGTTCTTATTTACATAATTTAACATTAATGTATACTTTACGTAAATAAATAAAGTATCTAAAATTAAAACAAAACCTGTTTATAAATAAACTGTCTCAAATAAAATTATACTTTTAAACGTTTGTTCATTAGACGGAATATCAAAAATTTTATTCGCTAATTAAGAGAAATATACAGAATCGTTGAGTTATACTATCTCGTCACGTTACGAAACAACATTACTCCGAGAATACAATAGAATACCAACACAAATGTATATAAACACAGGTGAATATCCGTTTACAAATGAGGTTTATTTGCTTGTAAAAACGTGTTTTCAAAGTATGTTCATGTATAAGATTTCAACAAAATTAATTTTATTAAATTGTTAAATCGTAAATAAACCACACATCATACTAATTAATGTAAGTATATTTAATAGTGGTCGATTTTTAAATATTAATTTAATTAAAATTGAAAATAGTGAGAAAAATAACAAACCTTATAAAACAGACACATGCACATTTATATATATATATATATATATATATATATGTATGTATAAGGAGTTTGCATTGAAAGCCGCTGTTTCTTTTGTGTTTTTGAGTAACTATTTCAAAAACAAAATGTGTGAAAACATTAAAGTATTTGCAAGTGAAGCTTGATTTCAAGACTTTTTACAATATTATGGCAGAAGTTGAATTCCATGATGAAGGAATGCTTTATATTTTGAGCCAATATATTCAGTAACACAATTTTCGACTTTTCCGTAGTTATGGAAATATGTATCTTCCAAAGCGTGTTGCTTCGTTCGTAACAGATGGTCACCACTTGGAGCCAGGTTCGGAGAATATGCTGAGTGTGCGAGAACGACTCATTCGACTTCCATCAGTGTTGTTTTCACGGCTATAGCAACATGGGACTGAGCGTTGTCATGAAGAATCACTTTTCGGCGATTTGATGCAAATGATGGTCGTTTTTACATCAAATCATCATTCAAACGCTCCAATTGTTGTCGGTAACGTTCGGCGATAATTGTTGCCTTCGGTTTTAACAGCTCATAATAAACGACACCCTACATATCCCATCAAATAGAGAGCATTTCTTTGTGTCCATGGATGTTTCGCTTTGGTGTCGACGTTATTGTTTGGCCAGGATTAACCTAAGATTTCTTGCGTTTTGGGTTGTTGAAATAAATCTATTTGTCATCGCTGGTAACGATACGCCACAAGAAATTCTTCTTTTTAACCCTTGCAAGCAAAGAAATTTAGATGTTTAAGCGACTAGCAACGGAATTTTCGATCAATTCATGTGGCAGCCATCTTCCTCCCTTGTGGATCTTTCCCATGGCTAGTAAACGTTATGAAATGGTTCACTTAATGTCTTAGAGTTGTTGGGACAATTCTTTGGGTGTTTATGCAGAGTTTTTTTCCAATAGAGCTTGCAGTTGTTCATCTTCGAATTTTGTCGATTGATATGGCCATTGTTTGTCCTTAAAGCAACAATCATCACTTTTGAATCGTTGAAACTAATCTCTAGACCACTGTTTCCGCTAGAAGAGATTCACTATACCTTTTCGCAAGCAATCTATGAGCTTCACCTGCACTTTTTTTTAAAACCAAAGTAGTGTAGAAGTACACATCGGAAAAACAACTTATCGCGTTCCATTTTAATTCAGTTATAGAAAAGCACTTGTGTAACCAAAGGATGATGTCTGTTGACTAAATTTTATTAAGAAATGTTCACGCTACAAAATGACATAAGAGACATCTGTCACTGTCTACAACATATGCATCTAGAGCAATCTTCACTGGAACATCGACTTTCAATGCAACCTTCTATTTTATTTATTTATATATATATATATATATATATATATATATATATATTTACATATAGAGAGGGGGAAGAGGAAGAGGGAGTATAAAAGGGGGAGAGGGAGAAAGAGAGGTTCAAAAAGGTATACACACTTTATAAAGGTTACCTATGGATTTTCTTCATTGTTAAAAGTTGTCGTTAATCACACGAATGCTAGAGCCACCATGCGACCGGCAGAATTCAAACGAACTGGAAAAGGCACGGTTGTCGATAGAGCAACGCAATACCGTTTTGAAGTGGTATTCTAATTTGAGAATGTGTGAAAAATAGAACGATAATGGTGGAGTATGTTTACAGAGGACCTCCAACACGCCTGATAATTGTTTGCATTTGTGATAAATTTGAAATCGATGATACCGTGTGAAATGTGAATAAACAGAGATCCGGGAGGTCTCTTACAGCAAAAAGTTCTGCTTCCACGGCTATGGTGTTGGAACAATTTATATGTTTGTAACAAAATTCCGCCGAACAATGTGCTCTTAAGAGAGCAAAATAGAACGCTTACATTCCAGGATTTTTATATGCCATAAATGAAAACGACCGTGATCGAAGAATACAGTATTGCGAGTAGTTTTTACACATGGTACATGAGGATAATGAGTTTGTGAGGAAAATTGTTCGACGTAATGAAGCACAATCTAAGCTGATTAACAAACAATGAATTTCCATAATTGAGTGTATTGGATTGCAGAAAATCCATACTTTTATGAGGACAAAATTGTCAATTTACTAGTGATCAATATCTGATGTGGATTATTATTCGGTGGATTCATTGGATTATTCTTTTTTGAAAATAGTTATTCTTATTGTGTATCTTGACATGCTTTGCAAATCTTTTTTACTTGCCATTCATACACTGTACGTAAATGAGAGATTTTATTTGATATAAGATAGTGCACCACCACACTTCCATCGAGATATGCGAGTCTACCTCGATGAGATTCTTCTAAGATAATGGATAAGATGAAAAGGTGCTGTTGAATTCCTCCTACGTCGACCATATTTAACACCCTTCGCTTTCTACTTAGTGGAGATTCTAAAGGATGTGGTATCTCATAGAAAACCAGCTATATTGGCGATACTACGAGAAGAAATTGGAATGTCATGCGCAGCAATCAGATTGGACACTGGCTAAGGATTCTCATGCAGTAGTTCGAAAAAATCATGTGTTTGAACCTCTAATGATGACCACTTTGAATACCTGTTGTGATTGGAGAAGTCAAACGTGACTCACAGCCATCCTTGATGTCTGTTTAATTTTAGTAATAAAGCTTTTACACAGATATTTTGTACGTTCATGTATACATATTTGGCACATCTGTATATATATATATATATATATATATATATATATATATATATATATATTATATTTGATACTTATAAAAATACAGTGAATAAAAGTACATAAAAGTGATCACTTTACAATCTGATAATGAAAACCTGTATTTATATTTTTGAAATTACTTTTATTTTTCATAATAAACTCTGAATCTCAAATAAAACTCATTGTTTGAAGTGAATAGTTTGGAGGATTCTTGTGATTTGGAATCTATGGCAGTCAGAATAGGTTAAATCAGGTAAAGAAATAGCAAATCCTACTTTAATTCAGTATTTATGCCATGAAAAGGACACCTGTATAACCAAGTGCATTATAGTGATGAAAAATGATTGTTTTTTCGATAAATTCCATATTTTTTCTTGAATTTTTTGGTTTTACTGTTTCAAAATATTTGCAACGTATGGTCATGTTATCGTTTTTATTCTTAGAAAATAATCAATTAGCTATGTTCCCTCAGAATTCCAGAAAATGATAATTATAACCTACGAGGGTGGTCCCAGAAGTATCCGGCCTGACCTAGATATGGCGGTAGTTGTTTGAAAAATATCACTGTATTAGAAAGTACACAATCTATAAAGCATATGTTTCAAGTTTGAGGACGCCACGTTGTTTAGTATTTGTTTGGCAGCCATCAATAGTGAACGTTTTCAGTGATTTGTGAAAATGGAGAAAATTGGTCATCGTTACGTGATATAATACTTTTATTTGAAAGGCCTCAGCCCAACCAATATAAAAGCTGAACTGGATTCTAATCTGGGTGAGTGTGCTCCTTCGTTTACAACAGTGAAATATTGGCTAGCAGAGTTTAAACGAGGCCGTACGAGCTGCCAAGACGAGCATCGCAGTGGTCGACCAAATGAGGTGACGACTCAAGAAATGGCGAAGAAAATCCACAAAGCGGTACTGGATGATCGTCGACTGAAAGTGCGCGAGCTAGCAGACATAGTAGGTATTAAAAAAGTGCGGTACATCGCATATTATCTGAAAATTTGGACATGAGAAAGCTGTGTGCAAGATGGGTGCCGCGTTTTCTCACACTCGAGCAAAAACAGTGTCGTGAAGATGTTTCAATTGAGTGTTTAGTGAAGTTGCACAGCAACAAAGCAGAATTTTTGCGCCGTTTCATAACCATGGATGAAACATGGGTCCATCACTTCACACCCGAGACAAAAGAACAATCAAAACAATGGACTGAAAAGGAAGAACTGGTTCCAAAAAAGGCGAAGACCGTTTCATCTGTAGGCAAGGTCATGGCGTCGGTTTTTTTTTGCGCGTGGGATAATTTTCACTGACTATCTTGAAAAAGGAAAAACTATCAACGGCGAGTATTATGCGAACTTATTGCAACGTTTGAGCGAAGAAATCAAGCAAAAATGGCCGCATTTGGCTAAGAAGAAAGTGTTGTTTCATCAAGACAATGCATCAGCTCACAAATCCGTTATTGCAATGGCCAAAATTAATGAATTAAAGTTTAAATTTCTACCTCATGCACCCTATTCGCCAGATTTAGCCCCCTCGGATTATTTTCTGTTCCCAAACTTGAAAAAATGGCTCAGTGGTCAAAGATTTCTCAACGATGAAGAAGTGATGTCGGCAGTTAATGGGTATTTTGAGGAGCAAGACATTTCTTATTATAAAAAGGGTATCGAACTTATTGAACATCGTTGGGAACAGTGTTTAGAGCTGAAAGGATATTATATTGAAAAATAAATATATTTTTTTCCAAAATTTGTGTTTTCTTTGTAGAGTCGGGTACTTCTGGGACCACCCTCTTACTTATAGACAAAATAGTCTGGCGTTTTTGGTGGCAGAGAAACAAATAGTTTTGATTGTTTTGACTATTGTTTTGTTTCTGGTATGTGGTAATGTAGTTAATTTTCATGTGTGAGTAAAACAATCAATAAAATCAGTTGTATTCTTCATAAAATGGTCCAAATACTTGAGTTTTTGTTCAATTTTCAGAAAATTTGGCGATCATCCTGATAATAGTTTTGTCATACCCTCATTCTTTGGTTAAGATATGAAATCTCTTCATCATAGCATTAACAATTTCAAACACCTTTAACCAGCAATCTTAAATCGTTAAAACTTTTTTGTTAATGTTAATATTTTTTAATAAAAAAATATCACTGCACAACGTTCCATTTTATTTATTTTAAAAAGTACACGAGATGATTTTATTTGAATAGTTATTACCAAAGAAACTATTTAACAGCTTTATTTCATATTTTATAGCTTAGTCAGGTGTGGTAATGCATCGCATTAAAAATTTTAGATATATCTCCGAGATTTATCAAACTTTTCTAATTGCACTCGTAATACAATTTTTTTATCTTGTTATTGATAAGAGATTCGCCTATGAAATCCAAAAAATAGCTTTAATACTTATATAATTAAAATATATTATAAAATAAAGGGAATCTATTTTTCTATACAAGAACACACACACACACACATATACATATATATATATATATATATATATATATATATATATATATATATATATATATAGAGAGAGAGAGAGAAATATTTCATACCTTTATTTACATATAAACATGAAACATACCTGAGTGAATCATAAAACTATTCACATTAGAGTTTTTGAGTAAAAGCCAAATATTTTCTTTACAAAACAAACAATCTTTTCAAGTATTTTTTTCGATTTTTATCACTAGTTATTCATGTATATCTGAATATATTTCATATCAAAATAAAAGATGTTTTGAAAAGTCAGTAATTAATTTAAAACATTTCAACGTCCATGTGATCAAACAAAAAAGCACACCATTTGCCACACTTTGATCATTTTTACAACAAAGTATAGTACCTGTACGTTATAATTGTTAATTAAAACATTATTATTTTAAGATATTTAATATTTATATTTCTGATAAATTTAATGATTTGTTAAAAATTTACAATAACGAAAGTTAATTATTTTAAATTGGAGTATTGATTTGCTTATTAGAAATATTTTTGGCATGTCATCAATATTATCATATTTATTTCTGACATTAGTTAGATCTGAACAGTTTTTATTAAGTATAAAAGTCATTGAAAATATTTTAGTCTTTAGAACTTTGACTGAACTCACTTCCGCAAATGAATTTTTTCATTTCCTCTTACAGATTGAAACATTTTTAAGGATTAATTAATTAATGAATTAATAAAAACTAAAAACATTAAATAATTAATTGTTAAAAAATTCTTACTATTGCTTATACTATTTCGAAAGAGATACCATTATTCTCAAATCAATAAGATTGAAGGAACTCTGTACGTGTACATAATTTTTTTGTAGGACTGGATACTTTTTCTGTACGTCTGAACAATTTTTTTGTTCTGACACTGATGATTATACTGTACCGAAATGATAACAAAACACAGATACAATCAATAATTAGTTATTGAAAGTTTTTAACTGTCAATGAAGAAAATACTTTTTTGATCATATTTTTTTAGATTTGAAAGCGAGTTGAAACTTATTTGTAATTTTGCAGTTAAATTTTAATGCGGTTACATATCTTGATAAGATTTACTAGCAAAAAAACAATCATAGCTTCTCTAATTTTCAGAAATATATTAAACTAATAATTCAGTAGTTATCATCGAATTTTCATTGTTTTCTTCTACACTTAAGCAAAAATATGTGAAACTTGCAGCACAAGTTTCTGTAAACATACTAAACCTTCAAGTTAAAGATTTTTTGAAAACTTAGAAAAAATTAACCCCGTTTTTTAGTTATAATACAGAAGTACAATATAATAGAGAAGAACGTTTTCAAATGAAGATTTATTATTATAATTTAAGTGGTTTTTGAACATATTGGAAATATTTCAATTCGTCGTTTATTGTAAACGATTGTTGCAAATAACAGTATAAATCTGACACTGTTGCACAATTCTTAATCACTGTCTTTTTTTATCCCACAAATAAAAAAAACTGACTAAAATGTACTATTAATCATTTTTAATTATTAAAGTTGGGTATATTTATATAATTATGATATTAGCTTCAGACCGGCAAAGTACAGAAAAATGTAACACTTAAAATTGAATGTTCTAGGTACATCACTAGTCATATATATTTCTCTATAATATAAAAATGATCCAATGATGATGTCACTCCCCTGGCTTTTATTCGTTATCTAATTGGTTGAAATCGGCTATGTGGTCTCTGTTCTGATTGGTTGATATCAGTCACATAAAATATGATTTCAGCACACAAGTGATAAGAAGTTAATTCAAAATATTATATTTACTAAAGCTTTAGATAAAAAAATTGTTACACATTTTAATATTGTATTTTTATGTTAATTGTTATAAACTTTTTCAATACATATTTTACGCTGATTATTTATGTGTACAATTTGTTAATTCTATCACTTTGAGGGGGAAGATCGAGGGGGATAGGATCTTGGGACGTTATCAAGTCAGGATAAAGTCTCCCGAGGGTTGTCAATCGCAGAAAGCAAGGGGCAGAGCCCCTTAATCTTTTTAAATGATAATTTACTAAAATAGTAATATAGAAAATAATTTGAAAGAAATAGTGAATTATTTTCAATGGGTTAAAAAATTACATTTAAGAAGTTGTGACATATATATATATATATATATATATATATATATATATATATATATATATAGAGAGAGAGAGAGAGAGAGAGAGAGAGAGAAAAAGAGAAATAGTGTGAATTAAAAATATAATAAAAATTTCTGTGCTTTGGCGTATATGCAATAAACAAAAACAGCCAATAATGATGTGTTAAATATTTTCGCAGAAAAAAATTTTTAAGTTTAATAAGAAAAAGGATTCATTTGTGTATTATTTTCTGCGTATTAAAATATTAAATTTTATAAAAGATTCTGGGCCTTTAAATTGAATCATTCATAACTTTGTTTTAAATTAATAAATTTTCTCAACGTTTTGGGATTTTTGAAGGGCCAACTTTAATACTTGAAAATATCATATATCTTTGCTAAGCAGTTGTTACAACTTTACATAACAATAGTGAACACGATTGTATCCGAAAAGCAATATCAGAATTTTTTTATTATTCGCTTTCCAGTTGAAAAAGTCAAAACAGAGATAATGATTTGTTGAGACTTGGGAAAAGATATGATGTACAAGACATGCAAGAAATGCTCAAATAGTGGAAGTAGTTCCAAAATGTATTTTGACTTCATCGTCTCAAAAGCGTTTTTTTTTTGCACAAGTGATTCGTCAGTTACCAGACAGGTGGAGTAAAAATATATAAAATAATTGTGTATATTTGGAGGATTAAAAATATTCATTTTTTACAAAAATAGACATCGAATTAATGTATGAGCATTTAGATTTAATTTATTTACTCAGCATAATAGATGCACACATGTATTTTATAGCGTTTTTCAAACTATAAAATATTTTGAACTAGTTGATAAAAGGAAACTAAAAGAGGATATAAAAATATGAAATTGAGTGGTTACATTTTTCTTCATTACGATTTTTAAATTATGTTTTCTAATTAACCATTAAAATATTCATACATACATACATACAAACACAGACGTGCTATGGTTCGTTGATTATTGTATTTTGGCTGTAACTTTTTGTTTTCATTTTTATTATATTATCTGCTTCAGATTTTTAATATATTATTAGAGAGTAGTAATGGCAAAGTACGCAAATTACTCAGTGTTATTACGAAAACAATCACTAAATAATTTTGTCACAGTAAAAAGCTTAGACGCAGATTGACATAGCTCTCAATTAAACATACGATTTGACTAGAGTATTGCAGACTTTTTTTCTTTGAAGATACCTTAAAAAGCGAGTGTACAAGAAAAAGTCTACGAATTATTGTAGATTTAAAACATAACATTCATCAAAAAACATTTGGTATTCCTTCAGATATAATGACAAATTCGATGGAAAATTTGTTACAAATGATACAAAATTATAGGAACAAATGTAATGCTCATTCAAATTATACTTTTTACATTTAAATGACAAATATTTCCAATTAATAAGTCTTCATATACAAATAACATTTGCGTTTTTTGATGAAATATAAGAAAGTTATCGCCAAAACAAAACATTATATATATAAATATATATATATATATATATATATATATATATATATATATATATATAAATATATATACATATATATAAATATATATAAATATATATAAATATATATAAACATGAATTATCCAAAGATCGAGCAAGAATTGACCAAAAAATTTAAATAATTTCTCAAAATACCGTAAAAAAAGATGTCTTTTCTATTAACAAAAATTTGTCCTGTTGTCATTAAATGATTTTTATTCGTGTTCTGATGGTTGATATAAGTCACGTGATCTGTGTTGTGATTGACTGATATCTGTTACCTAGCTTCTCTCCTGATTGGTTAGCATGAATCCCGTGATGGAATGATCTTCACTCAAATCCATTGAATCGATTTTTATTTTCAATATGAAGTTATTTGTTATGTTAATTTAAAATTTTTCCAATAAAAAATTGTGATTTATATTCAATGTGTATTATTTGTGTGTATTATATGTAAAGTACTGTTATTTGTTAGGGGGTGCATGAACGTATAAAACCAAGAGGCAAAGCCCCCTAGAAAGAAAAATGTTAATATCGTTATCAAGTAAACATATAATATTACTGAACATTTCTTTTATATTATGTTTCCTAATTTGAATGAATTTAAAATATAATTTCCTATATTTATAATATATAAAATATATAAAATATAATTTCCTATATATTTATAATTTCCTAATAAAATGAATGAATTTATGTTTGGAATCAATTATTTAGGAATTTGTAACTCACCGTTTAATGACATTAATAAAAGATTGGCTAATGTGAAAAAATAAAGTCTTAAACAGATAGTAAATGTTACTACTTTGTATTGTTATATATATATATATATATATATATATATATGTGTGTGTGTGTGTAATATAAATCATATATATATATATATATATATATATATACATATATACATAAAGAAGACACATTCATCTACATGTGAATGTATGAATATGGAAACGAACCGATTTCGATTGTTTTCTATTAAAAAGCTGTCAAACGTTTTTCAAGTTGAATTGACAGCGATAAAATTTGTGTCATATGTCATACGTTCGATTCTCCATTTACATTTGACATATTTGATGGCATTCGACCAACGGCAAACAAACAACAATAATAGCGAAAAAAGTCAGATTATAATTACAATTTCGTCGAAAATGAAACCGTTGTACGTTGTGTCGCACGTACGAGCGCAACGATGCTGAGAGTGACTGTTTTTTTTTGTCAAATTACGTTGTAACAGAAAAAAAACTCGTCGATTCAATGAACAGTCGATAATTCAATTTTAGTGGTCTTATTGTTCGATTCGTTTTATCTTAAATGATTCGATCAGCAAATGTGTGGATTTATTTCCATGTAAAATGAAATAAAGGATTAGTTTTTTTTTCATATATAAATGAAGCGAATAATTTTTCTATGCTTTTTGAATATCGCATTGTTCATTCAGAATTGATTGAATGTTTTGTGAAGAACGTTTTTGAATTAAAATCTGTTATAATTGTTTCAAAAGTATGGTTTTCAATAAAATCAGTAATTAAATTCGAATTCTTCACTGAGTTATATCGAAGTTTTACATACACAAAGAGATAACTTATTGTATTATAAATTATAATGTGTCAAATTATAAGAAATTAAATTAGATTTGTCTTTATTTAAATACAAAACGAATCAGTAATAAAGAATGTTTCTAAGTGAGTTTTAATATGACAGTGGGGAATATTTTTCCAACGTGAAAATATTTGTCAATGTTAAAATGACTTTTGTATAGCAGAAAGGTGTACAAAAGTAAGCATGAAGGATTTTGATAACGATTTTCATTTACAGGCTTACAAGATGCAAATAATACAAGATTTAAAACCTAAAGACCATCAACAGCGTACTAGGATGAGTGAACAAGGAGTGGATGTTTCAAAGAAATTGTCTTTATTGATGAGGCGCATTTTCAACCCAATGGATTCTTAAAGAAGCAAAATTGATGTATTTGAGGATTGAAAATCCAACAGAGATTTACAAGATCCAAATACATCTTTGAAAAGTGACTGTTTTATGTGACTTGTGGTCTGAAGGCATAAGGGACCATTTTTTTTTGAAGGTGATTAGGAAAACGCTCTTAGAGTCAATGATTTTTACTATTGAAGAATGATAAAACTCTTTGTGAGACCACTTAGAAGATATAGATCGAAGATCACTAGTTTTAACAAGACGGTGCTACCAGTTAAAAAGCAGCAGAAACAATCGCGCTACTGCACATAAAATTTTCAAAGCTTGTATCTCACCAAACGATATCATCGATTGGTCAGTGAGATCATGCGACTTAACTCCTCTAGATTTCTTTCTTAGGAGTTATTTGAAGAGTGGAGTCTAAGAGAGCAAAACGGAAAACCATTTGAGAGCTGAAACAGGAAATACGACGCGAAGTAGCTCATATAGAGCCTGTGTTGTGCCGCAATTTAATCCAAATTATGAAAAACACATTATGTCATACCATTGGATCCTCGGCAGTCATTTATGATCTTTCATTCCTAATTATAATGAATTTAACTAAAATACTTAATAAAAAATATGATTTTTTTAATGTATGATTTTTTGCGTTTTTTAACACATTCGTCTGGAGGCCTAAATTGAATCTTCTTTATATATATATATATATATATATATATCATGATTGAATTTAGGTTTCCACACAAAAGTATTAAAAAAACGCGAAAATAAAAAAACTTTTTATCCTTCATTTAGTATTTTATTTCAACTGAATTTAGTATTGAATTGTGTAGGCCTAAATTGGATCACGTTTATGTACTTTTCTTTTTTTAAATTAATTTAAAAATAAAGTTCTTATAGTTTAGACAAATTATTTTTAAAAGATTTCATGTATGAAGAACATAGTTTTATACGATATATTTGTAACCGAATGCATGCAATAATCATTATTTATTTATATAATTTTCTTAGTACCCTTATTATAAATAACAAATAAAGAGAACAATGAGTAAATAAACATTTGAAATATTCATTGAAATTTTTTCACATATGAAAAATGAATATTCCATAAACTTGAACTCCAGCACAATTTCCTAACACAACTGAAAGTTTGTTTTGTTTCAGTTTTTCGTATTTTTTTGTTTAAACTACAAAAAGATTTATATTGTAATATCTTGTTTGGTTCAACAACCTGCAAGTTCCGAGACACAAACTTGTATTATTTTTTAAGTTTCCATCGAATGCGACTTCTTTGTTCGATTCTGTATATAACGACTGAAACTTATACTGAATATATTTTAGTATTGTACAATAGATTCGTATTACTGAATGAAAATATACGATCAATTTATTATGACTCGAATAATATTTATTAGAATATAAATAAAATCTGTTGACTTAATACACATTTAATGTTTATTTAGTAGTTGAACTGGAATCTATTTTCTTTTCATAAGAAAGTTTTTTTTTAAAAATAACGTACGGATATGCATATTTAGACTCTCATATCAAATTCATAAAATAATTTCTAAGAACAACCAAGCGTGAATCCTTTTAATCTAATAATAAAACAGAAGATTGTATCAATGTGTCCATAAACAGACAATTTAGAAGATTAATCCGTTCTAATGCAATTTATTTGCAGGTAATATTTCCCAGCCATACAATTAAGATTTCTTAGTTTCATAGATCAGTGGATAACATAGAAACTTATACCTTTGTTGCTCAAAAATTTTTTTAAATAGTAAATAGCAATATTTATGGCATAAATTTACATTAAATACTCTTTGTTATGAATTATATATGTATAATAGAGACAAAAAAATTTCCTGAAAATCCTTTATAACGCTTAAAAAAAATAACAGTTCTAGTATTTGAATGGAAAAGTGTATTTGATCATAACGCTAATATATCAGGCAACAATATATTTCAGTGGAATTGTATATTTATCCTCAACTATCTTCCGGTATAGTTGGATGCACTAATAATCTAGTAGTGACTTAGTTAAGATATAGTGCTATTTAGCATTATTTGCATTGCCAGGTAGTTTCACTTCTAATGTTGTGTAACGGCACATGATATTTTTTTGTAGGGTGTGGGTGGTTGTTGTATGAGTGTTTCATTGCCTAATTTGGTAGATAAAGCTCATTGAAAGCTGGACTCATCATTTCAGTAGAAGGAGGTTAAGAGAAATATAAATATATTTTTTACGAATCAATCAAATTTTACAAGTACAAAAAAGATTAAAATTAATTTAAATTTTAAGTTATTATAAATAAATAAACACTGTTTGAAATTTGTTAGAAATTATATAAGAGAACTTTGATAAGTTGAAAATTTAGCTTATAAATATCGGTATAATTTTTACGTTTTATTTACAAATCTGTCTTTAAAATAGGTATGAAATATTAAACCGATCTGTTAACCCTTTCTTTACGGCTGAACTGGCTGTCAGTGCGCCACTGCTGAATAAGACTATGCCATAAATATATATTTATGTCGCGTACAGTATCAGGCGTTCTGAATCTGCTATCTTACAACTCAAAGTTGTTTTAAATGTTTTTTTGAAGTGAAACTTCTTTAGACACGTTGGGTGTAAATTTAAGTCCAAGATAAAAAAGTGAACGTCGCTGAAGTTGTTTCGATAGTAGGGTAGAGAGAGAGGGAGACAGAATGACTCATAGATAGATGGAAGAGACCAGCGACGATGTGGTTTATTTTATAATTTTAGTGTATAAAAGAACAAATCACTATTTGTCTTTATTTGTTCTTTGAAAACAACATTAATTTTTTTATAGATTTCTAGATTTTTTAGAATATTTAGTATTACACTTTTGTGTTCAAATTTGATTATTTTAATTGTAATATTTATGTCATTAATTTAATATGGGACATAATATCAGCGACACAACAAAATTTTTGGAGCTCAATCACAAAATTTTTGGAACCACCATTGACCGTACGTCCCTTAACAGTACCCACACCAAAAGCATCGTATTGGTTACAAGCAGTTTCTGCTGTTTCACCACATCTTTTGAACACACACAAAAATTGCTCTTATTTTCTTCTTTGTCATCTTTAAATAAATAGCCCAATTTGAAGTAAAATTAATAATGAAACCAAAGTCGATGCTAACTGAATACATAACTAAAAATGCACTTTAAAATGATATTAACATGAACACGATGAAATGACCTTTTCATTGAAAAAAATTAAAGTTAAAATTTAGAAAACAAAAACTAATATTATTTTCCTATCAACCTAATAGACAGAATACAGAATTATACAAATAAATTCTATATATAGTTAATAGATAGTTAATTATATATGAAACTGATTTCAGCATATACAATAAATAACTCTAAAAGAATAATATAGATACTCATCAATTATTAAACAATCTATTAAAGAAAATATTCAGTATCCTATTTATAATCGACAATTAACCTAGAACTTGTATTTTAATTACAATTTTTTTAATAAATATTATTAAGTAGAAAACTGAATACATTAATGAATATTAGTTTAGAATCACTTATTTTATTTAATAAAAGTTAAGTCTAATTTTAAATATAAACGAGAGAGTTAGTTAAACAGATGTATTAAAAAATATTCGTGTAAAACACAAAATATTAAATTTGAATCGATATATAAAATGAAAATAGACTTTCAAATCAATATATGAATACTGGTATATAAATCTACTCTATTACAGGAATAATTTTCATGATTTGACAAATTAATACAACAAAGTGCCTTAGTTTACAAATCTTACATTAAGAAATACATTTACTGTATAACATATACAAAATAGTTAATTGACTTTAAATGAAAATAAATGACATTGACAAAGCACTTATCATAAAACATAAAGATCGTTTAGATTCAATGTTACTTTTCATTAAAAATCATGTTTGTCATTCTATACAATTGTACAGATGATTCAAAATTCATGTAAACGAAGATATGAATATTTATCAATTTTGTAAAATGAACGGAATTATATAACAATTTTAATGTTATGGTAACTCTATAGTTAACATATGAAACATTGTTTAGTTGAAGAGTCCCTCAGTTCTTTCTTAGCGACGTGTATTGTGCAGTAGTTCACAATGAAAATTTCTTAGACCGATGTGTTTATAGAGACTCGATTGTTATCTAACGCTCAAATCATTTTTAAATGTTTAAACTGACAATATAAAAATTTATTGATTTCATGGCATTTAAATCTATGATAAGACGTTTTACTGTATAATTTTATAATCCTGGAAAGATATTTTGAAGAAAAAAAAATTAATATTTGATTTATTATATTAACATCCCAATAAGATTATGTTTTTATGAGAACATTAAAGCTATTCTGGTTAAGTAACGAAACTAACAAAATATTCTACAATTTTTAAAGAATTTTTCTAAGTCAAAAATTATTAGAAATTTTCAACTACTTTAATGTTGAGTGTCAGTAGTTAATACTCTCTGTACGTGGAAAAGAGGAGTTTAGGCTACGACACTATATATATATATATATATATATATATATATATATATATATATATATATATATATATATGTGTATATGTGTGTATGTATATGTGATATAATAGAAGATTTTGATCTAAAAAGGATGTAAGTCCAGTTTTGATGCTAATGAATTTATGTATAAAGGATTTTCCAATTAGGAAGAAATTTTTTAAAAGATTATATTTGACAGATGTCAAACTGACACAGCTATATTATTTTGACAAAATATTTCAATCAAAAGTGATATAAACAAAGTTATATATTTTGTTCTTGAGGTCAGTATTTTTTCTTTTTTTTCCACGGCCAGTGTAGATTTTCAAGATATTCAAATAAATTACGAAGATGTTGAAAACAAAACAGGCAGTGAAAGAAAAATAAAAAATAGTGACCCCAAAGGTAAGAAATATAACTTCAAACTCAGATACACAGATACGAAACCAATTACAATTAGAAAAATGTTGGTTATTGGGGTTTCATGGTACTTCTACAGCTAAGGTCATGAGCCCCCAAACACAAATATAATTTAAAAAATACACCCTGTTTATGCACTTACGTTTAAATCACCCCTTAATTCGGAAGCTAAAGTATGAGTGCCAAACGCTTAAAAGTATTTCTTTAAAACAATATTTCTCTTAGTGAAAGATAAAAATCACATATACATGAACTGGGCTGGTAAAATACCTAATCTTGATTGCACAATATGGATATATATCTTGAGGTAATTAAAAAAATTAAAAATATACTGTGATCTGATATTAAGATTCAGTTTTTTTGTGAAGAAAATATTAAAATAATACAAGCATGACGACATAATATGACAATTGGTAGAAATATAACTATGATTAAAATATTTAGATCCAGTTGAAAGAGAACATGTGTCATGTTAGTGAGGCTCGAAAAGAAGATAAAAAAGAGTAAGAACAGCAGTTAATACAAAATTAGCATTGAATCTAAAAAGTATTTCAAGTGTTTCGGTCTCAAAATCTATAAAACATTTCATAACCAATGTATTTTAAATTATATTGGACTATTAATATATTTTTAATCCAATCAGATAGCAAAATATTTCATTAAACAACTCATTAAACTGAAAAACTCTCCAGATTTGCATTATATTTAGGAATATAAAAAAATATAAAGTCCAAATTTTTAAAATGCACAAAATAATCCATATTTTCGATTTCAAAAATAATACACACACTTAAAAGTTATCACGAATGTTATCACTATCACTAAATTTCTTCAAAAAACATTTTAAGTGTTCTGTTAATCAGAAGGTAACGAATCGTCTAATTCAATATTACATTTTTTTTATTCAAATACAGGAGTGCTTTTTTGGATTTCACTCAATAAAAAATTGGATAAAAATTTTGTTAGTCAAAAAGTGTACGGATGATAACCATATACACACACACATATATATCGTATATATATATATATGTCATAACATCTGATTTATTACTAAAAACTTAAAAATATTTAATAAAATAATCATATTGTGACATTATTTAATACAACTTTGTTTTATTCATTGTGTATTTTACTGCTACACTAAAAAAATATCCTGTGTAAGGGTATATTGATTTTCATTAATAGTTGTTTAATACATTATCACTAAATTCTTTTAAAATTAATTTACGTTTTTATATTGAATAAATAATGAAATATCATGAAATTAAAAATTACTGTTTTTTTTCATTCAAATTTAACTCCGTAGGAAGCAAGAGAAGACAACCAAAAATAGCAATTGATGCAAAAATGTGTTGTGCAATACAAAAAATACAAGTAGTGCTTATATTGTTTGAAGAGTATGGATGATATATTTAAATGAAATCTTTAGATGGGAATTTAAATGTAAGATAATAAAAAAAATGTAGATCTATAAGTTAGTTACTTGTAATGAATACAAGTTTTTAATACAGACAAGGAAAATTTATTAGTAATATTTAAAATCTGTTACGTATATATATATGTATATAACAGAAATAGTAAAATAAAAATAAGTTAAATGAAAAATCTAATCGACAATCTTATTAATATTTAACACTTATAATAACATTTAAGTGTACTTTATCTAATTTCATTCTAAAAATGAACATTTATAATATTATGTCTATTAGGTATTTAAATAACGAATTACATGCTATTCCACCAATACTAAATCACATTATTTTTTTTATAATCACTTCAATATTTCATAAAATTACATATTCTGATTTAATGAAAATTATATCATTTTAAAAACAATTCATAATAATAATATAAGTGTACAATAGTTACTGATTTATTCTATAATTTGTAAAATTCAAATAAAATATTTAATTATATACATATATATATATATATATATACAGATATATACTTGGAATGAACGGCAACATCTAAATTAAAAAGGATTATTTAATAGAAATCAGTTTTAACAGTTAACTATTAATTAACAAAATAAATTAATTTCGATCCAAAATCTTTAAATGAATACATGCATTATTTTATGCAGAGAAAATAGTAACAAGCAGACAACACACACACATATATATATATATATATATATATCATTGAATTCGATATCAAAATTTTTCATTCAAATTTCACTCAGTAAAAACAAGAGAACAAAATCAATAAGAAACATATGAAATTTTATTAGTAAAGAAGTAATATTTATACTCCTGAAACAGTACTGATGGCACATTTGAACGTTACTAATGGAAAGGGATTCGAATGTGAAATATTAAAATAGTGTGTCTTATGTAAATAGTTTTTAGTGAAAAATAAAAGATTTTAATACAAAGAAGATAATCTGTTAAAATTTAATATTTATATATATATATATATATATATAAGAGCAATAATAGAATATAAATATAATATTTTAAAAATTCAATCAGAAATCCTATTAATATTATCATTATAACACTTATAAATACATTGAAGTATATTTACCTAAATTCATTTTAAAAAAGATCATTCTTACTATTATAGCTATTTGGTATTTAAAGAATAAATTAAATGCAACTCTGTCAATTCTGACAATCACGTTTATATTATTATAATCAATTAAATATTATGTATCGATCTCATGAAATTTAATTTATGATTTTAATTATAATTATATCATTTTAAAATTATTCATAATAATTGTATAACTGAATAATAATTTCTCATTTAGTCTATAATTTTAAAAATTCAATATATATATATATATATATATATATATATATATATATATATATATATATATATATATATACATAAATAAACACAGAATAAATGGATACATTTAAATTAAATAGTATGATTTAATAAAACCTATTTTGAGAAAATTTGATTATTAATTAATCAAATAAATTAGTTTGATCCAAAAATGTCATAAAATTAATACATGCATTATTTAATGCAAACAGGAATACAATTATCTTCCTATAATAATATGGGAGGAATACATAACACATTCAAAAACGCACACATTTATATATATATATATATATAAACAAAATGTGCATATATTAATAAGTAAATGTGTAAAATAAATAGAAAAAAATATTTTACAATAATTTTTATATATTTGTTGTTATTTTCTTCTTATAACAACCTCAAATCTTTAATGTTACTATTTTATATTTTTCGAAATATTTTCAAACTGCATGTGCATATATATATATATATATATATATATATATATATATATATATATATATATATATATATATTTCATAGTAAAATAATTCTTTTTGATCATTAACTACTAGTTTTTTACTAATATTTTTTAAATTCAATCAAAATATATAAATATTTTAAAGTAAATTGAAAGAACTTGTGTGTGTGTGTATATATATAAAAAATAATGCGCATCTGTGCGTATATAAATGTGTAAAATAAATAGAAAGAACTACTTTACAATTAAAATTATACCTTCGTATATATTTTCTTCTCATAACAACTTAAAAACCTTTAGAGTTACTTTTTAATATTTTTTGAAATATTTTCAAAGTTTGTGTATATATATATATTAAAGTAAAACGAATCTTTTTGGATCATTAATTACTAGTATTTTCTTAGTATTGTTTATTTGTTTGTATGAAAAATATAAATTTTTTAAAGTAAATTTAAAGAATTGTTCGTATATATATATATATATATATATATATAAATATATATATAAATATATATATATATATATATAAACAATAATGGGCATATGTGCGTATGTAAATGTGTAAAATAAATAGAAAACTATTTTACAATTAACATTATACCTTTGTATTTATTTTTTTCTTATAACAACTTAAAAATCTTTAGAGTTACTTTTTAATATTTTTTGAAATATTTTCAAAGCTTATGTACATATATATATATATACACATTTCAAAGTAAAACAAATTTCTTTTTGATCATTATTTACTAATTTTTTCTTAATATTGTTTAAATTTGTATCAAAAATATAAATATTTTAAAGTAAATACAAAGAAACTTTTATGTGTATATATTTATATATATATAAAAGCATCTCATTGAAATATATAAAATGATGTTTTTTAATTTAAAGTAATAAGATAGAAGTAAAAAGATTGATTGATAAATAAATCAAAAATATTCATCGTTTATTTAAAGAAAAGAACATCATTAAAGTCAACCAAAAATATAAACGAATCGTCAAAGAGGAAACGCAAGCACAAAACTTTACGTACATAAAAAAAGAATAACAAACGAAATCAATAATTTGAGTCTTATTCGAGTTGACAAACTGAAATATTGACAGCTGACACACACAGAACTTCAGATATTTCCATTATTTTTTTATCAGTTTTTACAGTCGCACACATGTGAATATACAAAAGTGTATACTGCATGTGGGTGAATGTATATACATATATTGGATTTTTATATAAATTTCATCTCTTTATATTGCATTACTGGTACATTGTACGAACGAAAAACTTACCAGTTTAAAAAATTCGGCCAAAAAGTGTATACCACAACTACGTGACAATCAAAAAGAACACTATGTTTTCTCAGTTAAATACTTTCTACAATTATATTGAGGGTTTAAAATACACCTTAATTAATAATTTACCACTGACACACTGACTAAATGCATGTACTAAAGATTAATTAATTAGTTTAGCGTATGTAAACAAAGTTCACTGTTTCGGCTCGTTAATATGTTAGAAGATAAAGAAAGAATATAAACAGTTCACTCTTTATGTTATAAAATTAGCAGTCTTCAGTATAAAAATAGCTCGGGAACATGCTATACAAACGCCGCACACGCGAATGAACAATGTTCACAGAATGTATTTTTATGTGTATAAGTTTATTTTTGATTCCTTTTTTAATTTTATTTTTTATACAAACAAATAAGTATATTATTAGCTGAGATAAGCGAGTTTTAAATACAAGTCAAAGACACAAAACAATTCGATTTGTTTTCTATGAAGCGGCTAATACGGTCTGTACGGAGTTATCTATTTATCTGAAAGCGTACGTCAATCAAAACACTATGTGCGCTCTTTTCAAAAAAAAGGTCCATACGATTCTAATGTCTATATTCAATTTATTTTATAAGTTTTTTTTAGAAAAAATTCGGAATGAATGATTATAGGCGTCCAACGAATACAATCTCTGTTCGCTTTGAATAGGTGGTCGTTTTGACAGTATTTGAACTGAATAATAAAACGTTCGTGGTAGATGAACGGCGTCTGTATCAAACAGAAGCTCGTTGCATACTGATGCTTTCGCGGAGAGCACTCTGATGAACGCTTTCGTGTCGGTATTCGATCGACGGGCTGCGCCGAACGGTGACTCTGTGCTGAGCCCGAGGCGGACGCAGGCGCGTCTCAAATGTGTAACGCTGCGCGACGCCGGTGTCGAGAACCGCTGGCGTCACGCCGAACGGCTGCCAAAATTTATGTTATGGTGGAAGTGGAGCTTTCAGATTTTTTTTCTTGCCAATATTTCTCACGATTGATATTTTATGAAGAATTCAGTGTGTCGAAGAAATGGAAGATAAATGTTATCCAAGATATGTACACAAATATCGTTACGGTTTGTACGACACTATATTAAATTTTGTCTCTTTTACAAGTCAGTTGATTGAATGTTTATATATATATATATATATATATATAATCACATCTCTATTAACGAACAGGATGCGTTCCACGAAATTACTTTGTTAATCGAAACTTCGTTCTCAGAAATAAAAATATTATGACTATAATAGAGATATATTCGTATGTAAATGAAATCAGACTTTTCTTTGAAAAAAAAATCTTTTTTAAGTAAAAACTCAATATAACATACCTAACTTAAATAAATCACTACATTTTAAAATACGAATTTAAATTTATTAGTTTATGCATTTTTTTTTCTTTCATTTAACAACTGCCTGTACGGATTGTGACACAAGAACTCAATGTTGATCGTCCAACAGTTGTTCAAGCCTCATTAAAAAAAAGAACTTTTGAACCTAATTAAAAAAACGAAAAGCTGGATTAATGGATGTCGTATAAACTAAATAAACATCGAGAAATTTGGCCGATTCGAAGTCTGATCTGCGCTTCTTTTGCTTAACAAAAGTGATCTGTTTCTTAATCGTATTACCGCATGTGATGAAAAGAGGATTCTCTACAACAATCGGAAAAATTCATCCCAGTGAAGAGTTAGAGGAGTAGTACCAAAACAGTTTCCTAAATCGAAGTTTCATGAAAAAAAGATTATAGTCATTGTTTGATGGTCGACAAGTGGCATCGTTTACTACAACTACTTAAATACTAGTGAAATTATAACAGCAGAAAATTGAAAAAATGAATGAGAAATTACATCGTTTACGAGTAGCATTAGTCAATCGAAGAGAACCAATTCTTCTTCATGACAACGCCTGACCACACGTCTCACAGATGACTTTAAAAAAATTAAATGAACTGGGTTATGAAACGTTACCCACCCACATTATTCTCCGGACCTGTCTCAGACAGATTATCATTTTTTTTAAACATTTGATTTTTTACGGGCGAAGGTTTTCAAAAATCAAGCATCAGCTCAAAGCGCTTTCAATGACTTCGTTAATTCCAGGACTCCATAATTCTGTCTTGTAGGAATAAACAAACTTGTTTCCCATTGGGAGAAATGTGTGCAGGCCAATGGTCTTTATTTTGATTAATAAATACAAATTTTTACTGATACATGCGTCTTTATACTAGATACGTAAAAAAAGCAATTATTTTTGAAACAAATGAATACAATTGCTGAGTCAAAAGAGACTAAATGGACTGACGACGTTAAACATAAATTACCAGATAATCTGTATTTAAGATTATTCTGAAATAATAAATGAATTTGTTAGTGCTAAAGCGCGAAAAGCTTCTGTTCAATAACTTTATACTTTTTTAAATAAATATTAAATATCCTCGAACAAGCATATACATTTCATATTTTCTTCTACAGTTTTCAATTTTGAATGTTTTTAAAAATATCAGTTGCCCCAGGCCTCGCATTTTCTCTGAAAACCCCTATTATATATATATATATATATAAATGTATATATATATAATATTCATTCTGAAAAATCTATATATTGTTTGTAAAAATGACAATAATAATATAAAAAAAATTAAAATAAATATAAAATGCTCTTAAATTAGACATTAAATTTATTACTATCGAAATATTGAATCATAATATTGAATTTTAAATATGTAGTTCTTTTCAGTTCTCAAAATTTATTACGACATTTGTAGATGTGTCATAAAACCATGTTAGGTTATTTGTTCAATGGTTTACATCTGTTTTTATTAGTTTATATATATATATATATATATATATATATATATATATATATATATATATATATATATATATATATGTATATGTATATATATATATATATATATATATGTATATATATATATGTATGTATATAATATTCATTCTACATACATCTTTATACATACGTACATTTCTGTATATACGCTTATATACCCTATGTACACACACATACTATTTTTTTGTTGTTTAAGACACTGTAGAATTTGGATTAGAGTGTAATAAATGAAAGCTGTTCGAATTTTAATTTTTTTTTGTAAATTTATCTTATCCTAGCAATATAAATCCTTTTTGTTTTTAATCTTTTAATAATTTTTAATTTCTCAATTTTATCCATCTTCTACAATACGACATGCTGTCTAACTAGATTTTGTGACCCTGTTATATCAAACGTCTGTATAAGTTCCTTGGACTTTATTCAAGTCACATATAAACTAGAGAAAGACAACGAGGTGTAAAAATACGAATATATATAAATATAGGATCATTCAATTTATGTTTCTACTTGAAAGTATTAAAACAAATTCAAAAATTAAAATAAATCATATCATTTTTTAATTTTTTCGATTTTTTTAAATACTTTCATGTCCAAGTCTAAACTTAATAAATATATGTATGTATATATATATATATATATATATACATATATATATGTATGTATGTATGTATTTATGTAGATGGATAAGGAGAGAAAAAGAGAGTGGATTCAATTTTAAACAGTTAGATTTTTTGGTATTATTGCACTCTGAAGATGATTGGGTTGTCCTGAAATGAGCATAAGTGATAATCAAAAATAATCAATAATAATTTATTAAATATTTTTTATCAAAAAGTTTGGCTTGATTTTTTGAAGTGAAAAAAGAAGTCATTTGTAAAAATGGTTGTCAATTACCAATCAAAAAAAGAATTAATTTAGTAGTTTAAAGATGATGGAATTGTAATTGAAATATGCATAAAAAAATAAAATGACCAATAATCAAATAATGATAATTTTTATTGCAAATTTTTATATGGTTTGCGAGTGTGTGAATATATTATTTAAAAAATTAATTTAACCACACTGATAAAAAATATACGAGGATTATGAATCCAATTGAAGTGTTTATAAATTATTCAAATCTTAATATCATTTATTTATTTTTAATAATGAATTTTTCAATTTTATTTACTAAATACAATTTTTTAATCTAAATATAAATCTGTATTATTTTTTTATAGAACTGCTATGAACCAAAAGAAATTTAATTAACATATTTCTCCTCTAATTATTTATATAAAAATATAAAGATAGTATTACTAAACGCAACACAGTAAACCAACCTAAATGTAATTACAACACTGTGACTTTCTACATCACTACATATACATTCTAGATAGATATAGTAAGAGAGAGGAAAACTTGTGAATAGTGCAAAAAATGTTAGTGAAACTAATGTACGTACAAAACCGCTAAACAGCGGTTCTTATATTCTGTCTTGTAAACATTAGACTGAAAGTAATTTTAACAGTATAATACAAACGAGCAACATACACGTGTATAAACTGTAGACTTAAATAAGGTAATTTCATGAAAAACTTATGAATATTATAAACAAAAATTAGGCGCGGTAGCCCAAATTGAGCATTCGCCCTAACCCACGCAGAAATTTTTGAATAATAATTTTAAAAGTTATTTTAAGATAATACTGCGACCACTACATAAAAATATTATATAATTTTGTCTGAAAGTGCTATTTATATAACTCTAGACTTAAATAATTCCATATTTAGACTATTATAAAAAGCCTTAGGAAAAGTGTCAAAATACAAGAAACATTTTACTGAAAACTATTTAACATGACCGATTTTATAAAAGAGTAACTTGAAATATTCGCTATTTGGTATATAGAATATCAGTACTATGTTTAAAAATTTTGACGATTTGTATTGCCATGATAGGTCTTATGAAGAGAGCTATAAAACATTAAGTCGATCTGGTAAGTTTTTTTTTCAAAAAACAGCTGTTTAAATAATTACAGTGTATAGTCGCTAGCCATATTACTAAAAACACATTAGTTTTCTGACATTTTACTGACTTCCTAGGACTGAATTTTCAATATGGCACGTATAGCGTTGTTAAAATTGGTAAAATTACACAAGGTAAATATTGTTCTAGGAAATTAAAACGTTCGATATGACGTGTCACTTCACATGACTGTTAAATAGACGTTAATCATGCATGAACATGCATCATTTGCGTTCTTAACAATATCAAGTGGAGATGGGTTTTAAGTGTTTGTAAAAAAATTTAATTCATTATGTTTACTCATACTTTGATAGCTTTAAATATACATTTCTTCTCTACTAATAGTGTTTTTTTCGTAAAAGTTATTATAATTATTTAAAAAAAATTTGAGTAAAATGAGTGATTTGTCATCACGAAAAATAATAGGTAAAAACTTATTCAAATCAAGAAATTGCAACATATCTGAATCATCTGTGAGATGAATCAAAAACAAAATTGATTTAGTCCAGGAATGTATTTGAAAGAAAGAAAAAATATGGCCGAAATTTAGTCAAAGGTCATCACGGTGCTTGAAAAAGTTTTGCTTGGAAAACCAGTTTTCAACTACGAATAAAATTAAGTGCAAGCTTGAAAGCACTATTTTATCTGTATTTAAGTGAACGTTAAGTCGTGTATTTTCTGAAATGAACTTCAAAACACACATACCCGTTCATAATCCCAAATTAACAGATGCTATGAAAGAGAAACGTCTCAAGTGGACAAGAGATCATAAAAACTTGAGGGAGCGTCGCGGTTAAACTGTGGGTACAAGGGCTTTACTCCGCGTTCAGTTCAGCCATAGTGTAAGGGTTAATGACATCTCATTTCTTAATAAAAAATCTAACATCCAGGATAAGATAAAAGCACAGGTGAATTTATGGACAAATTGTATTGAACTTTATTATGTTGAAAAATAAAAGTAATCCCAAGAAGATAAATTAGTCTTATTAGATTTCTAGGAAAAGTATTGCATTTTTTTTCTGAAATCTAACTTTATTTTTTTCAGTGAAAGTGTTATTTCATCGTGCTCATATTAATATAATTCCAAGTGCATTTTTTCATATATATTTTGGTCACATGGACTTTGGTTTTATTATTAATTTTGATTCAAATTGGACTATTGGATTAAAGATGGAAAAGAAGCATATAATAGCAATTTTTGTACGAATTCAAAAGTGGTAAATGGTAGAGCAGCAAAAACTCCTCGTGAACTAAAATGCTTCGGGTGTAGGTACTGTTAGAGAACGAATAGTATAATCGTGGTACCAAATATTTCGTGCAGGGGATGAGAGCTTGAAGGATGAAGAAGGTCGCGGTTGTCATTTTTCAGTTCATAACTACTAACTGATTGCATTAGTTTAATTAGAACCACGCACAATTCGAGAGCTTGCAAGTAATCGTTAATCATCTAACAGTTTTAAACAACAAAACCACCAAAAAAATCAAGAGAAAAATATATATCAAGTTGAAGGTCATAAACCGCAATTATTTTTTTCCAAAGTTAATATTAGAAGATAGTTACTTTTTTAAATTACTTTTTTCAGTGTATTTTGAACAGGCCTCTCGCAATATGACAAAAACCAGCGTTAGATATAAAAAAGTAAGAATAAAGAAAATATTCTTTAATGTCTTAGAGTAACTTTTTACATATTCTATAATTGGGTTTCAGCTCTAATTGACTACATTCTGTATCTAATAATCAATCAAAACATCAAACGTGAAATCGGAACGTTTTTTAAAAATATTGCATTTAAACATGCTGATATTTACATATGTACTTGTTTTATTATAAAAAGGTGTAAAAATTTATTAGATGCCTTTAAATTTAATTAATCATAATTTTGTTCTAAACAAAAACTTTCTCATCGTTTTAGAATTTTGAAGAAGCAACCTTAACATTTTAAAACATTAAATATCTTCGCCAACTATTTGGCATTTCTTCATAAAAAAAGGGTGAACACAATGGTGTATGAGAAGTATCATATTAAGCATTGCATACTTTTTGCATGAAGTTGAAAAAAATGCTGCCAAAGCAACAGGAATACTTTATTCAGCTTTGGTAGAAACTGTTGGGATGCACAAAACATACGAAGAATGATAAAATTGTAGATGAGGTCTGTTTTTCAACAAAAACATGCAATAACTAATTATTGATCATTTTGATTGTTACTTCTGTCGATTTCTAATATGACAAAAACAAAATATTTGGATAGATAAGACTCAAATAATTATAATTATTTACAACCAATTATTGAATCCTTTTTACAGAGAAAATTATTGTAGTTTGTGAGGAAGAACAAAATACATTAAAATGTACTTTTCTTCATAAAGCTCAGACATTTTACTGTAAACTATTGTTCTGGAGATGACAGCATAGAGATCTAAATGCAAATAATTATCAATGAAATATGAACAATAATGATTAATTGAATATTTTTAATAGAAAATTTTGGCGAAAAAACATTTATTTAATGAAAGTGAACCGCAGTGACAAAATCTTATTAAAGTTACATTATAATAATTGGAATTCTAGTGTTTAAATTGCATTATATTCGTAATTAAAAGCCAATTTGAATTTCTAGTTTATTACATCACTAAACGTTAATCCGAAAAAAAAATTTTTGACCAGGCAATCTTTGTCTGATTTCTGAAATAAAAGATTTTAGTTGTAAACACACAAAATGTATTTACTGCTATTAAAACGAAAAATGTATTTGTCGTTATTACAACCCGAGAAAAAAATCAACAGAATTATTAACCGCTTCATTATTACGGGCGACTATGTTCGCTTACCACATAATGTTGTTTAAGGCGACTATGGTAGTTTGACATAAAACTATCTTTATATGCTACGGATGAATATAGTCGTCCAATATATAGAACTCACGTAAAACGACTCCCATAAAGTTAGTTATAATAAATAAATTAAAAATATTCTGTTTTAAATAAAGCACTTTCTCTTTAAAAAAGAAACATTATCAAAGCAAATCTCGTAGATGTAAGATAATAGACTAAAAACGAACCTATCCGTTAATGAAAATAATCCGTACGAAAAATATACACTTAGGATACAAATTCATCAGAGGCGTATTGACGGATAGTTCCGCCGAAGTGAAAGAGTTAATATATTTAGTAAAATAATTAGTTGACTACCTAACTCGTGTGTAGTAATTAGTTCGATGGGGATGATGAAAATTAGTATTGAAAATCATTGTCGAAAAACTTAATTTAATGCTACACACACACACACATATATATATATATATATATATATATATATATATATATGTTTCCATATATAAAATCAAAATTATCCACAAAAATTTTCGATGACATTAACTTATTTATGACAGAGATTTCATGGTACCTAAATACGTTTATCTCATATATTAAATAGCAACGATGTAATCTGTCTGCGATAATCATTATATGGACATTAATAAGTTTTAAAAAATATATTTATTATTTCATTTGATTACAAGTACACGCTTATAATTGATAAGTGGGCGAGCGCAGCGAGTTCGGGGGTTTGTGAGCGTAGCGACCTGGGGGCGAAACCCTCTAGTGTGTGTATATATATATATACATACATACATAAGAAATATTATGTTATTATTATAATAAAACATCAAAAGCTCTGTCGAAACTAAACATATTTCTAAATAAAACGCTCATGATATACAATTAAATGTGATTTTATATGAAACGTAGTTGAAACATATTATGTAACAAATTATAAAATGTGGGTATATATATATATATATTCAAAGTTTCATATTATACCAGTGTCTGAGATAGTAATATATATATATATATATATATATATGTAGCTATCAATTCTAAATTGATTTTTTTAAAAAAATATGGAATCAGTTTATAGTAAAAGGACAACTACACAATATATGTATACTCCTAGAAAAAAAATAATAAATATTTTCTTTTGATCTAAATACTAAATACGTATATTCACTAAATTCTGATACTCTTGAAATATACAACATTGAAATTCTGCCTTTTTTTAAACCCTTAAGTGTTTATGTCGTGTGTGCTCGTCATGAAAAGAAGGCATTTTTTTGTTTAATGTCGAGTAAACTCGTCATGAAGAAAAAAATTCGTTTTTTCTATTTATTGTAAAATTTAGCTAAAAAAATATATTTGTAATTTTAGCAGATTTTAGAATATTTCTAAGCAGTTTTTTCATCTTTTCGTGAATATTGCGCCTACTATATAAAGAAGGTATTAATAGGGTGTAATAGAAAACCTTGTGAAGTGAATAATATTTTTATTTATCCTCCCAGATAAGTTTTACGAATAGTGATGAAAATATTACTTTACATGAAAGGAAAAGAGCGATAACACTTATAACGTCTTCTGATGAAATAAGTGATGTGGTTGAAGAAGATAATGAAGATAGAGTCTTGCATATAAGGATAGAAAAGAATATCCGTAATTTCAACGGCTTCTGATGAAAGTAGTGATGAGGCGGAAGTAGGTAATGAACCCGATAAAGAAAATAAAAATTCAAATGTACAATGGAATATTGGAGATGGAGAGCCAGGA
>CM068313.1:57803876-57821376 GCA_034766995.1 Acanthacorydalis orientalis
TAAATAACCACTTTGTCACTCATATTAATTATCTATATAAAGAGCTTAGAAAAAAATACAGGAAAAATATAGGAATGGTTAAAAAATTATCTTAATTATCAATCGTTATAATCAAACAAACGTTAAAGTGAAACATTCCAACATATAAAGTATTTAATAAAATTCACATGCATAAGTTAAATAAAACGAAAAATTTATAACAGTCCGATTCGTATTTTATTGAATACACAGTAGCACATATGTCCGGATGATATCAAAATGTATTAAAACACGTATATTTTTTAGTTAAAAAACAATATCACTATATTATAAGCGATAGATTTAGTTTTAAAAGATTGCAATTTATGTATTTTTATAAGTTTCACTTGTTGTTTGAAGAATATTTTCGTCCTATATCGTACACTGTTTCTCGACTGAATGCTTCGGCTCATGCACAGACTTATTTGTTATTGGTTGGGAATTATATAATTTTCAACAGACTAACTATTATGATGTATTCCAATGAAAACTTGGTATCTATGTAAAGAGGCTAATATATCATACAGTTTTTGAAATAAATGTAACTATTACACATTAAAAACATGTAGCGCTATTCGATGGATTCAGATTCTATATACATATATATATATATATATACACATATACTTATATATATATATATACATATATTCAAGTATATCATTCAAGTAGTGAAAGAAGTAATTAGCCGATAAATGATTACCAATTACCAGTATGTCTTGGATTTATACACCATTAAAATGCATTCGATTCTATTACCGCATCATTGGTCATATGTACAATGAAAAACCACATCTTAGAGAACACATACATCGAGTTGGTAAATGACATTTACAAAAATGCAACCTTGGCGGTGAAGTTACAGCAAGAAATAAAAAAGATAAAAATCGAGAAAGATATAAGACAGGGAGATGCAATTTCGCCCAAATTAGTTACTACAGTCTTAGAAGAAGTATTCAAATCGCTCGACTGGGATGATAACAAAATAGGCATAAAGTGCATATTATTATGTCACGTCCAGTTTGCTGATAATATCGTTATTTTCGCAAGTACTCCGAAAAAGCTACAAAAGAGAATAGAAGAATTAAATGATGCTAGTCAAAAATTGGTATAAACATGGACCATGCAAAAACAGAAGTGCGGTTCAGTACGTTTGTCTATCTGAAGAAAAATTAAATAAATGGAACAGAAATAGAAGTTACCAAGTATGTCTATCTACTCGTAGGTCAGCTTATCAACAAAAATGGATCATTCATTGTAGGAGTAAACAGGAGAATAAAAATGAGACAGAGTTCATTTGGATGAAACGCCTCGATTATGGTTGTTTGTTTGGTTGGTTGGTTGGTGGGTTGATGAGGTTTTAGGGCGTTCGACAGCTGAAGTCATTAGGGCCCGATCACAAATTATATTGAAAAACACATCCCGTTTGCGCACTTGCGTTCGAATCACACCTTAACTCGAAAGGCTAAAGTATGAGTGAAAAATAAATCAACAATAACGCTGTTTGAAGAAAAAGTATTTGATCAATGTATACTACCAGTCCGAATACTGATGACATTTATTCATAATATTGTATTCACTAAAGCTTTACAGTAAAAAAATTATTACAGATTTTAAAATTGTATTTTGTTGTTAATTTTTATAAACATTTTCAATAAAATTTTTACCGTTTACATTTAACGTAGATTATTGTTTCTAGTAATTATGACAGTGAACGAAGTCAAAAAAATGACAAATATGATTTTATGATATATTTTATAATACAATTATTTATATTTTAATAATCTAGAAGAACTAAAAAAAATTTAAAAATGTACGATTTAATTTGTTATATAATGTTGTAATATAATATTAAGGTTTAATGACTTTTCAAAATTCGTTGGTAAATATAATTCTGTTTTTATTAATTTTGATAGTGAACTAAGTCATTTACTTTCCGGTATATTTTCTTTTTCTGGAAAAATACATGTACCTATCTAATTTTTGCATGAAACTATATTTATTTTCAAGGTAAATAACCATGGAGTTGTCAATGTCTGCTTAAATCTCTCAAGAGAACAATTATATTGCTATTGTAAAAGAAATTCTCTAGAGAAATCAATTACAAACAGAACGAAAAATATTAAGAGAGAATCTGATTATTGGGTGAAAATTCAATGGATCAGATTTATAAAACATGCTCCTTGTCAAATGTTCTATAAAACATTTTAGATGATAGTTCCTAATTTCAGATTTTAGATCTTTAGTCCAAAAAAATAATTCTGAAAATATAAGAAAAAAATCAATTATTTCCATTTTATGTGAGTATCCGACCACTCACAAAGGAAAACTTTAAGGATATAATGAATCTGTTACCGTACATTCCGCCCATTTTTCGTGAATATTTTCATACTCTCAAAACATTACAAAATGGAAATATCGCTATTATAGAAAAAATCTCTAGTATTATTCCAAATTGAGTTAATATGATTATAATTACAAAATGTAAATGAATACTATTGTTTATAACTTCATTTTGTTCAATTAAACTGAAATATTTTTTGTTATAAGTCATTTTTCAGATGATTGAATTATTTTGAAAATAGTCTAAGTCATACAAAGTATCAAACACCACATATTTTTTCATGATACTCGTGAAATTTCATAATTACATAAAAATTTACATTATGACAGTGAGTAATTTGGAAATTATTTTGTTACATAATGGACAAATATTTTTTATTACACACAAACGCAAAGGTCCAAATATCTCAATATGAAAAATATATGACTTAGTCCACTATCATAATTACCGGTACATTTGTGCGTATAATTTGTTAAATTCTGTTATTTGGGGGAAAGCGAGCATTAGCGAGCAGGGGATGAAACCCACCGGGGGTCGACTAGCGCAGCGAGTAGGGGGCAGAGCCTCCTGGTGAAATACAAAAATAATTTTTATATTTTATATTTTAGTAGTCGTTCATAATATTAATCATTTATAAATCAATAAAAGACTAAATATTTATTTTTTGTCAGAAAATGTGTTTTTAAAATAGTACTGTAAAAATAAAATACTTAATCTATGAGTAATATATTGAAAATCTATAATAATAATAAATTTTAAATAAAAAATAAAGTGCACAGGTCTTTATTTCTATCTCCTTTATTATATAATAAACATTTTAACATGTCATAGATAAGCAGCATAAACAGACAGCGGTAATGAAAATATGAGTTTATAATATAAATTATTGTTTTAATACATTTGTCATAAACAAAACAAATTTATTAGCTTTCACTCGGTAACATGATAACGCTTTTTGATTATCTGAAATTGATGCACGCATTATCTTGATTTCGGAAAAAATCATATTGAATCAAAAATTTGTTAATTATGTTTTAATGATGTTCGATACACAAAACACATTTGAAATACTATTTATTGTACATCAAATATACACTCTTGTAAAATCAACGTATGTTGTTTAAAAATAATTACTGTAATTTTTAAAACATAAATTGTTAATAAAATATTTTTTACTTGCTTTACTATAAATGCTCTTATTTTTAATCAATTAATAGTAATTAAATTTTAGTCTATTAATGTACATGCAGAAATTCTAAAGTGAAAATTAGTGTCACAGGAAAATGCTGCGCAAATATCAAGAATGCACTTTTCGAGCCCTCGAATGTTACGACACGCATTTTCGTTTTAAATGACCAAGGTTTCTGACCTCTGGCGGCGGTATTACGAAAAGCTTTTGGATGGAATTGAAACCAGTGTGAGGGTGCAACTTACAATTATCCATTGTTGATCTACGCGTCTGCTATTAGAACACCGTTCAGAAAGTTTTTTATGCACTTTTAAAGCACATAAATAAATCAGAAACTTATTCAATAGAATCTCTTCATTTTTTCATTGTAATTTGTAGCTTGTAATAAAACTTAAGTATTAGATGACCATTTTATTTAACAATGAATGAATAATATACAGAGAGTTGCATAACATCTAATTAATAATGCGATATGACGCCACAGTTTTCATTAAGCACAGTAGTGACGTCAAATTCAATGTGATTTTTGAGTGTATAGAAATTTACGACTATTACTCGTTTTTATAATTTATATGGGTAATTAACCCATCGAGCGTTTTGTTTTATTTTGAGAAACTGCACTGTTTAATTATTTCTATGCGATGGCGAGTATATTCGACGAGAATACAGTAAATACACTTGCATCTAAGATCATACCCATCTAGTAAAATTGATAATGACACATATACAATTACAACAATTAGCAACGATATATACATATATATATATATATATATATATATATATATATATATATATATATATATATATATAATAGATATATGCAATAAGCAACATATGGGAAGCATACTGATAATCAGTATTTCAATAATTCCCTTAGAATCCTTTTCTTTTTCCTTTTCTTCAGAATTACGAATTTGATGTGTGTGTGTGAATATACACGACTTTTCAAAATAACTAAAGAAAAATTTGAAGTCATTAAGTAGTACATCAATATTGCATGATATCTTATTAAAACTTAAAGGAATATTAAAGACAAAAATTATTCAAAATTATAATTTGTGTATTTCATACTTATTATTTTAACTTTTTCTATGACTGTTGCAAAACAGTTTGTTAAATTCAGTAATTTTTTGAAAAACTGCTCAAAAAATTACAATTGTGTCACAAAATAAGAGTTTTTTTAAGAAAATATGTATATAAAATGTATTTATTCAGACATTGGAAATACAAAACGAAGTAATATTTTAAAAATTTAATACACTGTCATATATATATATATATATATATATATATATATATACATATATATATATATATACATATATATATATATATATACATATATATATATATATATATATATACATACAAATAGAGATGTGCCAGTTATTTTACAAATACACTTGCACTAAGATTGAGTTGAATTATAACAAAACGATAAATTTTTTTGGTTCTTTCTTTATAAAATGTTCTTTTTTTTGGTAAGTAACTCGAAAATCTTATTTTATTACTGTTTGTTGGCATCCATTTTTTTAATCCTGAATGTTGTTCAAATTCAGGAGACTTTCCAAATATTGCTCAGCATATGAATTAGTTTGCTCCACTATTATGTTTAGTAAACCATAATCTAATAATTTTTCTATACAGAACACACATTTGATTTTTAACGAATAGGGAATAGTGATATATGGGCCAGAATGAGCAGTAAATTTAAATGGTGCTCGCACTCCACCTCTAATATTCAATTGTACATTTAAATTTTTATTTTCTTTATCGGGTTCATTACCTTCTAAAGTGATTTCGGTTTTTGTTTAATTATTAGAAAAGCATACGTAGCAATTCGGAAAGTATTTGCATCTGAGAAGATATTAGAATCTGAGAGTTGAATTAAAGGTATGATAATTGAATTTATTTATTAAATCAATTAATACCGATTTAATTTCCCTTTACATCTTTTTATATAGCAATATGACGAAAAGTAGAGAACTTACAGTCGATGAACGCTCACACATTTATTATATGTATCAAAAAGAAAAAACTACCAAAGAAATTACTGATAATTTTATTAAGAAGGTTTAAGACGGAAAGGGTTTAATTTAAGCTCCAAGGAAATATTAAAATCGAAAGACTTGCAAATGCACGGACAAACTAATAGTTCGTAAAGTAAAAAAAAATTCGTTTATTAGCACCCAAAAATTAAATAGGATCTCAATCTTATTCTTGGAGTTACTCAAATAAGATCGAGAATAAATGGAAGCTGGTATTTTGGTCGTATCGCTCGTCACAAACCATACATAAACAAGATAAACTAACATTAATGGCTTCATTTTGCCAACTCGTATACTTATAAGTCAATAGAATTCTGGAAAACTTTTTTTTGAGTAATTAATCTAAGTTTTAGATAACAAAGACTAAATGAAGTCAATAATTTTGCCGTAAAGCTGGAAAAGCGCTATAAAATCAAAATTTAGTAGGTACTGTAAAGCATGGAGGTCGTAGCATTACGATCTGGGGCTATTTATCATGGAACGGAGTTGGTAATTTGCAAGTAATCGAAGTTAGAATGAATGCTGATTTCTATATTGAAATAACTGAAAAAAATTAAATGAAAGTGTGCTTAAAATGAGTCTTGAAGCTGGAGTTATCGTTCAACAAGAAAATTATCCATAGCACCCGGCTAAGAAAACGAAGGATTTTTTCAGCAAAAACTCAATTCAACGAATCGATTGGCCCCCTTAAAGCCCAGATTTCAATCCCATCGAGCATGTTTTGGACCATTTGGATCGTACGATAAGAAAAACTAATCGATTTAAAAGATCTGTTTTCACTTCTGGCCTTAAAGGTGAATAGGAAAAAATAACATTAGTTGTTATTCATAAACTTGTTGGAAGCTTGTCGAATCTCTTGAAGGCCGTTATATAATAAATATTGTATATTGCATATATAATATATATATATATATATATATATATATATATATATATAATATTGCATATATTATATTGTTGGTGCTAAAGATGGCACGACTAATTATTAAATTTTTCTCAATTTGTTATTTTTTCTAATTTTTTCAAATTACATTTCAAATGCAAATACCTTCCAAATCTCATTTTTTTTGTTATTTCACTTTTCATAACGATGATTTTATGCTAGCTAAGGTTCGATATTTTTATGAAGTCTATCCTAATTGTTCTACATATAAAAAGATCTACCATTATTTGGCAAAACCCACAAAACCTTTAGTCAAAAACTTTGTGAAATTTTAAGCGCAAATAATTTCTGACGCAACTGAATATATATATATATATATATATATATATATATATATATATGTCTATATAATAATTCACGAAAAAAGATAGTAAATAAGTTGTTTTTAGCTGATAATTAGTTAATTATCCCTATGTGAATATTTATACCACAATATCTGTACATGGGCACCAAAAGCCACAGATCCTGCTTGATGGTTACATTAAGCATGGTTTTTAAGTCTGATTCAGTTTAATTAAGTAATTTAAGTTGAGATTAGTTAAGCTTAGTTAAAGTGAATGTTGTATTCTCTTGTGTTTTCTTCTGTTTATACCCGTCCAGTTTTTTGATTTCTTTTCAAAATCCAATTCCTCATAAAACCAAACATTCCATTATCCCAGTATCCACACTCTTTTCAACCGCAGTTTAAAAGTCGTATGGTGAAAACAATCCTAAACATTTAACGCACAGCCCTGCTGCCTTGTAAATATTTCCGACTAGTAAAACTATTTTTGATTTTGATTTTAATAGTTATATCTACATAAAAATATTCTTTAAAAAAACAACGTAAAATAAAAAAATACTAGAATAATAATCATTTATATTATTATTACTGTTTTAATTAAATTATTTTCCATAATGTCTCACTAAATTACTTTCGTTAATTTTTTTGATAGACTCCGATTAGTAACAATTGTTTATGATTGTTAATTAATCATTTATTTTTTGCCAAAAGATGCACCTTTTGAATCAATAAACTCATACAGTTCTTAACTATATTCAGATACTAAATTCATCTTAATTTAAAATGTATTTCATATTCATAAGTATCTGTTTATATGTCAATTTAAAAAAGATATGTTTTAACTGCAGCCTATTAAATTAAGATATTTTTTCTGATAGATACATAAGTGACTGATAAATGATAATTATTGGAAATGAAGTGAGTTTTAACAGAAAGTCTAATTGAGTCATTGCTATATAAAATAAAAATGTTAATTGCAGTCATTTATCTTTTTTAATTCATTTTCAATAGTTTTGAATATGAATAAATATTAGATTTAAAATTTTTAATGTTTATTGTTTGTTGTTCTTTGCATTTTTTTAATTTTAACTATCATTAATACTTTTCAAAAAGTGAAATAAATAATTTTACCTTGCAAAAAAGGGAATATGTTAATTCTCAAAATAGTCTATTTTTCAAAAAAATAAACGATAGTAATTGATAAACTTATTAATATTTGTTCTTATATTAACGCATATTAATCTTGAATCAGACATTTTAAATATAGAATAAAATTCAAAGAATAAATAGAAAAACTTAAAAGAAACATTTAAATAAAACAGTTGTAAAGGATTTTACTATATTCTTAAACAAAAGTCTTATACAGATAAGTAATATAAAAACGGAATCGTTTAACAGTTAAAAATTAATCATGGCTCGTCCGAAGACTGCTAAGCGCTCTCCTCCCGCAATTCGACCGCGTAGACATTGTTGAGTATCTTATAAACAGATACTAAAATCTTAATTGCGAAGATATTTCGAGCGACTTGAACATTGAATACGGCATCAGTGTACGACGGGGATGGTACAAAACTAAATGGTTGCGTAAACATGAAACCTAATGGCTAATCCAAGCAGTTCGACGAGAGTTCGCCCTCTTTATACCGCAAATGGGACAATTCAAGTAACCGGCATGACTGTCGACCCGGGCGTCGACGTCGCGCACCATCGTCGCGTCCTCCTCCCGTGATCATTGCGGCCACAGCGTCCGTCGCTTTTTGCGGCGCTTACATTTATACGACTGTGTCGGATGTCGCTCGCCAGCCAACGGATTGTAATTAAACGGGCCTAGAATGGGTTTGATTGTCGATGGAAACTTGAAACTTGGTAATTTCTCTTGAGACCAACGATACTCTCTGTAGCTTTATGATGTTTCTCGATTTGGTTTGCACACGGTCAATCCTATATCGACTATTGTTTGCTGTTAAAATACTATTTTCGTTTAAATCTTACACATTTTTATAAGCGTTTTACTTGTTTCCACAAATAAATAAGTTAAGTATAAACATGTTTATATTTTATATATACTTAAAATTACATTTTTCTAACATTTAATTATTTTTTTTATTTTCCTATAAACTAAGAATTACATTTCTTTATCTCTATAAATAAAAAATGTTCGGCGCTATGCGAGTGTCTTATTCGTTCTCTGATTGGTTGATATCGATCAGGTGGTCTCTATTCTGATTAGTTGAAATCAGTTACATGATCAATGTTTTATTTCACTGCGTAGAAAAAAAGGATATATGATTTCAATGTAAAATTAATAAGAAATTTATTCAAAATATTGTATTCACTGAAACTTTACTATAAAAAAATTGTTACATATTTTAACATCGTACAATAGACTCTCACCAAACGACTGCCCCACCGACCGGGCTTCATGCTGACTACAAAAGGACCACATCGCGCTAAATTAGGACAGTACTGACTGCACTATAGCGTGGTGAGTTAAAAATAAGCTCCATCTCAAGACGCTTCTTCGCCTTGACAATGCTTCCGGTCGTGACACCAAATAAGATTTGCATCTAATGTCTCATTATGACTTCATACAGATTAAGTTCTTACCACTTAACATCACACCTTTGCTGCAGCCTATGGACCAGCGGATAATTTTTAAGTTTAAGAAACCCTATACAAAGAGAATGTTTAGGGCATATTTCGATGCTATCCAAAACAATGAAATTGCCTTTAGATAATTTTGGAAAAAGAATTAAAATATCCTTTATGATGTAAAATTCATTATGAATGCATGGAGTGATACTATTGTACATAAACTAACTTACTGGCCTGATGTGGTGCATGATCGTGATTTTGATGGTTTTTCTGATAGTGTTGAATAGGATGAACAGGACTTTTTCATTCTGGGTGAGTTCATAAATCTGAAGATGGATGCGGATGATGTTCAATGCCTAGTTGAAAATCACAATCAGGAGCTGACAACAGAGGAACTTTAGTTGGAGGAGCTGATTTAGGGGAAGAAATATATTGAGAAGAAGAAGGTTAAATGTTCCGGCCCAGAACGAAAAAACATATTGGATTGATTTACATTTATTTCTCAATATAATTTCTATTTAATTCGATGCACTTTTCCTAACGATATTCTAGAGCAGTTATGCCAGGCTGATAGACCGATTTTTCATGATTCTCAAAATAGATATTTAAAGCATCGCTGACTTCATTGTTGCTCGCAAATCTTTTTCCATCGAGCCATTTTTTGAGTTTAGGAAAGAGATAGAAGTCACTTGGGGCTAATCCCGATGTGTATGGTGGGTGGAATTCGAATTTTTATTCACTGATTTTAGCCATTGTAACATCTGATGTGTGTGATGATGCATTTCCATGATAAAACAGAACTTTCTTTTTAACCAAATGTGTTCGTTTTTTCTTGATTTCATTATTCAAATGCTGCAATTAGTTCACATAATACTCATTATTAATTGTTTTTCCCTCTTCAAGGTAGTTAACAAAGAATATTCGATGTGCATCCCAAAAATAAGCGCCATAACCGAACCAGCCAATGGAATTGCCTTTGTCTTCTTTGAAGTTGGTTCAACTTCCTCGGTCCATTGTTTCGACTGTTGTTTGGTCTCAGGAATCTAGTGGTTGACTGAAGTCTCATCAACGGTTATGTATCGATGCAAAAATTCGGTTGGATTGCGCTTATAGACTTCCAAACAATCGGTTTAAACATCCTTTCGACATTGTTTTTGAGCAGATATAAGCATACGCGGCACCCACCTAGCGCACTTCTATGTCATATCTAAATATTTGTAGGAGATATTACGCACACGTTTCATTGACATGATAAAAGTCTTTGATATCACACTCATTTCAACTCTAAAGTCTGCAAAAGTGCTTTTTCTGATTTTTTTAATCATTTTTGGTGTAGTCACTTCAATGGGACGTCCACATCGTGATTCAGCATTAGTGTTCCTCCGACCCATTTAAAGTCTAGTAGCTCATTGCATTCGATGGAGAGAAGTCCTCCAACGTTGAATCCAGCTCCTTTTTTATATCAGTTACACCTAAGCATCTCAAAAAAATGTAATCACGACACAAATTTCCAGTTTTCCTATTTTTAAAAACAACGCATGTGCTGTTCATTTCGGCAGGTTGTCAAACCAACACTAAAAACTTATTGAGTTGAAATTTCGAACATAAGCACACAAAGAACAATATCATGCAACACATCAAAATATTGAGCATTATGTTGCCATCTATATGTGATTCCCAGAATATTTTACTCTACCCTCGTATATGTCTGGTCGCGAACGTTCAATATTTTCCATCGTATATAAATTAAGCTGAGCAAATTATATATTTATTCAGTTACAAGTAAATTCCTTGATAACACTTTTTTGGAAAACTATTACTTAAATGACAATTCTTTGAAGAAAATTTTTCGAAAGTATAATTCATTGAAAGCACAATTCTTTGAAAGTACACTTCTTCGAAACAATTCTCCGAAAATATAATCTTCTGAACTTAATTCTATTAAATAATTCATATAAACTGTCATTTCTGGTTTGGTTTTAATTGACATTCTTTGTGAAAAAGATTTGACTTATAAATACTACATAAGTCTTTAAAATATATTTTTGCAATATTCATCTTGTAAGATACATTCTGACCATGCTTATTTGATAATAATACAGTGGTACCTCGACTTATGAACCGCTTTACATACGACCTTTTCGACATATGAAATTTTTCCTGTCTCTATTTTGGCCTCTAGATATGAAATTAATTTCGACATACGAACCGTGAGAATCGATATAATATGAACATTAGACGGGAATGAATTAAATTAGTAAGTCGAAGTATCACTGTATATGTATTCTATTAGATATTATATTTAAAACAATTCTTCGAAAATAATTATTTAACAAGACAGTTCCTTGAAAGAACATTCTTCAAAGTAATGAAAATTTCTTCGCAAGTAATTATTTAAAATTTTTTTTTCGAAACAATTGTCTGGAAATATAACTCTTTAAAATCTTTCATCAAAACAATGATTTTTAATTTGATTTTATTTTACCTCATCTGATAACATTTAATACTTAATCTGACTTAGTAATATCTATTACTTCGAATCAATATTTTCTAAACAATTATTTCTAAAGAACTTATTGAAACTATTTACTCATATAAATCATAAATAATAAGTTCTTTCTCGATCCGTATAGTAAACATGGCCCTAAAATATACTCACTTTGAATTTATGGAAATGATTTGCTGACAACTTAAAAATATTTTTATTAAATTTCGTCAATGTACAGTACCTTGCCAAATTATTATATCCATTGCTTACATACATATCATACTTATGATAATATTTTCCTTTTATTACAAATATTGTTAATGGGTGATTATTTTAATTGATTTCTTATTCTCAGTTATATTAGCAACTATACAATATATATATATATATATATATATATATATATATATATATATATATATATATATATATATATATGACAATACCGTAACTGTTAATAATTAACTGTAAAATTCGAGCACGTGATTTTAACGGATTTCAAATGTGTAGTATCCGTATTATTTCAATATTAAAAACATGTTCTTATTCGTATTAAAACTGAGTTTTGTGAAAAACATTATAAATTGGTAAGTTTTTTATTTAATATTACATTGATTTTTATCTAAGTATGCTAATATATTTGTTAAATTTTGTAAATTAATATTTTTTTTAGAATGGGTAAACAAAGTAACCACCAAAGAAAGTTAGTCAAATCGACGGTCTTTAAACACTAAGAACATGTCATACGATAAGATTGCTCATTTATTATGTGTTTCAGGAAATTCTGCAAAAAATATTAAGAAAAATTTAGATTTCGGGATAGATTTGAATCCAAAACACTAGGGTACATATGGTCGACATCTTATTACCACATTGACAAGAAAATCCGGAATTTCTCCATTCAGAAATAAAAAAATTCTTATCAATGTCTTAATTAAATAAATTAAAGATGCAGGTATATAGGCATCCTAAAGAACTATTGTGGGACGATTACCTGAAGATGATCTGTTAGCCAATTGGAGAAAAAGTTGGTCTGTAAGAAAATATTGATAAATGATGACTAAATAATAAAAATGCTTTGCAGCCTACAGTGTATACTGATATTGCATCATATTAGTGAGAAAAAATTAATAATTTTGTATTTACAATAAAAATGATTTAATATGGTAAAATTATATGTAAGTTCTACTCGGAAACCTACTCTCACACCAGCCATGATCAAGAAACGTCTCGAATATGAAAAAAAGTATAAGAATGTCAAGATTAATGAATGAGAAATTGCAGTTACTATTAAAATAGTTCTTTAGCATTAATTTTTAATCAAAGTTTTGAAATAAAATGTTATTCTTTCTGTTTCTTTTATGTGTTTTTCTGCTAAGTCGGTTTTTCAAGTGATGACTGAAAAACATACATTTGTAAGACGAAGAGCAGGCGAAAATTTTTATTCTGACTGTATTGTTTCTAGTGTTAAACATCTTCCTTCCGTCATGGTATGGTCAGTGATCAGTATTAAAATCCCATGATATTTATACGTAGTCGAAGTTATAATGAAAATCGATCAATACAACAAGGTTTTAAAATAACAAGTAATTTAGCAAATGGAGGAGTAGTTTTATGAAGATAAAAGCCCTATTTTTATACACGATAGGGTATTGTGCCATAACTTCAAAGTTATATGTAAGCTTTTAGACGAAAATTATGTTACAGTTTTTGATTGGACAGGGACTTCGCCAGATATGAACCCACTTGAAAACATTTGAATGTTTATGAAGATTAGAGTTAGTAAAACTGTTTCTACTACAAAGAGGAAAATCACAGAGACTTTTATTAAAATATGCCACATTAGTCCAATGATGGAAACGCAAGTAGAAAACTGTATAAAGTATACTTTGTCGTATAAAAGCACTACTGGCTGCTAATATTGGACATAAAAACTATAGATTTTCAATTATCAATTTTTATTTTTTATTATAAACGTTTTAATATGCAAAATTCTTTTTTTATATCATAATACGCAATGAATGCAAATATTAAAAAAAAACTCTTGGTAACATTTTAATTTATATCAAGTAATCACATTCGAAATGAAAAATCATTGATTTTTTTGACTTTGTTTAATAATTTATCAAAATACTGTGATCTTTAGATAATTTTTTGAAAAATACTAGTATTGACATCATATATAACAGTCTAATTTTCATTTTTAATGAGTAATTTTTTGTAACTTTTGTATATTATAGAGAAGATAACAAAAATATTAACCGTTCATAAGTTTAAATTAGAAAATAAAAATTTAATTTATAGTAGATTTTTATAAAAGATTATCAAAATTACTTGAACACATACTAATTTTTAATTATAATTTTTAAATAATTACAAAGAACTTATTACGTAAATGAAACCATGGCACCTTTAAATCTCAAATCGTGTAACACTTTAATTTCAAATAAAACGTTACTTCTCAAAAGTTTATTTAATATATATCATGAAATGTCGATGATAAATGTAATAAAAGATTTTTTTCATTAATAATTCATAATTAATTAAATTCATGAAAGGTACTCCAAAAATAAAGAAGTCAATAAAATTAAATCGCACATATACATAATTCATTTTTCTCTTTCAACTTCAAGCTATTATAATTTGATAATATATATATATATATATATATATATATATATATATATATATATATTCATAATTTAGAGAAAATGAAATTTTCTAGGCTAATAAAAGTACGTTCAGGTAAACCTGCACGGCGAATGATAATATATATTATATATGTTGTATAGCTCTGTGCCAAAATTCTCACAAATATATAAGTGTGTGTGTGTGTGTGTGTCTGAATGTGTGTATCTATACGAATATATGAAAACTTACACACGTATTCAAGTGTCAGTGTGTGAGTTTTCTGGGAGAGTCTATTCACGGGCGAGTTTCCCGGCGTACAGCTCCTCCGAAGTAATGAGATTGTTACTAATGCCATAAAGACTGAAACTTATTACCACTTTATCAAGCGGTGAGGTGAGAAAATCTATCGACTGTAAATCATCGTCCTTGCTATGCTATACCTACCGACATCCCACCCAACCGTCTCTAGACTATATCCACTTTCCTTTATTATATATGTCGATCTTGTTTCCTCTCATATATTTTCACATGCAGATTCAGTTTATACGTTACAAAATAATTGTTGGCTTTTTGACTTACAATGAATAATACACACACACACATAATATAGAAAGTTTCGGACAGTCGTATCCATACACAAGAATTGATACTACAAAAAACAAGAAAAAATTGGTAAATAATGACTGAATAGTAAAAATGATTTTACAGTCTACATTGTAGACTGATGTTGAATCACATTTGTGTAAGAAAAAATTAATTGTTTTTGCATTTACAATAAAAATTGTTTAATATGGTAAAATTATGTGCATGTTCTGTGACACTCGAATTCGTACACTTAATTATTCGTTTGAAAACTGTCAAAATGAACACATTAAGACTTAGAATTTCATATGAAGACAGTGCGTAAAATTAATGTCTCTAGAATAGTAACGTTTTTGTTTTGTGGCACGTGAAATAGATATTGGCAATCATAGGAAGAAATGGATTCAAAACAAACATATAAACATGAAAATTAGTAGTTTCTTTACATGAAATCGATAAATCTCTCAGAAAAATTAGTAAATTAGTTAAAAGAAGTTATTTCACCTTCCAGTATATAATAAAACAGTACAAAAGCGAAATCAGTTTCGAAAATAAACCTATAAATATAGCGAAAAAAATACTAAGTGATCAGGTTGAGGGTGAAATTTTGAAGAAAGTAAGAAATAATCCATTCATTAGAGCTGCTAAAATTTCTACCACTATTAGAAATACAACTGGAAAAATGTTATCGCATGTACGATTAGTAGAGATTCAAGTAAATATGAGTACAAGAACATACTAGCTAGAAGAAAACCCCTCATTAGCAGCACTTATAAAAAAACCATCTAGAATTTGCTAAAACTCATAGAAACAAAGATATGGTGTTTTGAAATAATGTCATTTTCACCGATGAGAGTAAATTTTGTCTTTTCGGTTAGAATAGAAAGCAAAAAGTATGGTGAAAACCAAATAAAAACTTGGACAAAGAAAATTTGATTTCAACGATGAAATATGGTGGAGATTCAATGGTGTTTGGAGATATTTTTCGGCTTTTGTTGTTGGAAAAGTACACTTTATTAATGGAATCATGATTACTGTATAATATATTGACCTTTTAAAGAGCAGTTTGTAAAATAGTGCTGGAAAATAGGTTTGTGTTTTATCAAGATAATAAATCCAAAACACAAGTCACTGGATTCTCGATTGAGGCCCCTCTACAATTGTCTGTAAGTCCTACATTCACCTCCACAATCATCTGAACTCAATTCCATTGAGCATTTATGGTCAATTTTGAAGAAAAATATTTGAAAACATAAAATATGTAACATGGGTAACCTCAGATCTGCTCTATTATCCGAATGGGAAAATATTACCCTGGACATTATAAGAAAATTAGTCCAACCTGTCTCAGATAGACTGAGACAAGTAATAAAATAGAAAATCAGTACTACAAGATATAAAATATAGTATTTTTAATTCATTTTCTTACAAAATATTTTTGTGTACGAATACGGCTGTCCTAAGTATTTTGAAATTTTAATTGTAATTGTTATTTTTTTATTAGTGACTTAAATGGACTCTTTTATAAAATATTAAAATTAAATACAAAAATAATAATTTATTAATAAAAATAATTAAATATATCACCACATTTTTTTTACTATTTCATCAATCGATAATACTACTGTACGATAAGCATGTCAGATACTCTATATACATACATATATATATATATATATATATATATATATATATATGTATATATATATGTATATTTATATGTATATATATATATATATATATATATATATACAATACTGTGCAAGAAATAGAACTAACAACTTTTCATATAAAATTTTTCAAAAATAAATAAAACAAACTATCTTAATAACTTGATTTTTTTAATAAGAAGTAATGAAATAGCAACTAAAAAGCTCCGTATTTTTTTCATTCAAAGTAAACACAAATATGCAATATACAATTAAACCACAAAATCAGCATTTCGACTGCAAAATAATAAAACAAATGAAAAAATGTATGTGTGTGTGACCATACGCGGTTGAAGTGAAATTTTCTAGCATTAAATATAGAATTTTTTTTAAATATTTCTTTCCTGGTAAATTCTATTTTACCAGGAATCAATACTCTGTTTATATATTTAGTATAAATTTAACTAACTAAAAATATCAAAAAAGAAACGTAATCAACATGCAAGAGATAAATTCAAAAATTATTAAAGACTTGTCGAACGCTGTTGAACAGACAATAAAATGTAGTTCTATGTTCAACTATATTTATTTGATTGTATAGAAATAAGAAATAGAAAATGACTCCTAGACAAGAATTGGTGCTTGGGCAACGAAAGCGGCTTGAATTTATGAAAAAATTATTGCGGATGTTAAATCATGACAATGAACCAGATAACGATTTCTCTCT
>CM068313.1:57826376-57916376 GCA_034766995.1 Acanthacorydalis orientalis
TACTTTTACTTCGAAATTGTTTCGCCCAATGGAAGTAGCTCAAAATAAACAACACCTTTGATATCCCACTAACACACAGTAACACCTTCATTGGATGCAAGTCAGTGTTGGCGTCTGGTTTTGCTACTTCATTTGCTTATTACCACGTTTGTCTGCATCGAACGTCATTATACAGGATCCATTTCTCATCATCAGTCACCAAACTATCCAAAAAAGGCTCATTGTTGAGGCGTCCAAGCAAAAAAACATCAGAAGAGATGCGATCAAACTTGTTTTTTTTTCAGACGAATGCGGTATCCACGTATCGAGCCTCAACGTGAACCACAATTTCTTTAAATACTAAAATGCAGTCGATCTGTGAACTTTGATTGTCTCAGCAACCTCTTCTGTCAAAATTTGGAAGTTATTGTGAACTAAAAAGCGCACAACATCGTCAAGCAGGGTTCAATTTCGAGGTTAAAATCTCCAGATCGAAATTTAGAAAACCATTTTTGTACAGTTTGATGTGATGGTACATAGTTCAAATAAACCTCCGGAATATTTTTGGTACCGCACCAACGGTTACTCTTTTTCGAAACTCGTAAAACATAATGTGACAATAGTGTATCTTTTCGTTATCCATTTTTAAATATTTTTGTTACATACAAATCGAATAGAAACAAGTAGGTCTGGTGTTCAAATGACAGCTGTGACTGTCACCTTTCAAACGATATGTAACATGAACACATTTCAATGACGAGCGCCAACATGTGGCACTCTTAACACCACCTATTGAAACGTATACGACATTATGTATACGAATATATGACATTGATCACAAAAGTAAAAAATGTAAAATGGAAACATTTTCTGGTATTACTCCAAAAAAATTCATACAGTCTCGAATGAAAAATTAATTACTTCATATACTAATTAAAATATGTTCAAGTTGTATCGAATAAACGCGGTTAAATCAAAAGAAGATAATAAAAAATATTTCCTGAATGCATACACCTTCTTTAATAAATACGCTTGTTCTTAAAATGTTAATTAATGGTCCAAGACCAGAAACAGTATAAACCTAAATATTTATATGTGCTTGTACCGTTCATATTGTACCGGTTGATATACGCCCGTGATACAAGCACAATATTCTAATGTCGACGCATAGTTCAAAAGTGTAAGTTATGTAGTCGGCATTTTACATCCATAAGTCAGAATAAAAGTGAAAGAGCTGGAAATATTTGCTAGCGCAACACATTCCACACACAATACACACCTGAGGGTGGCTGGGTGACAGAGACGTACGCCAGTCTCGTACCCTTCAGACATTGTCGCGCGACCCGTAGTGCCCTTCACCACCCCCACGTCTTCGGCACTCGACCGTTCCAGTCGAGTATCGTTTCGCGTCGACCGAGTCGAATGTTGGTACTGTTCGGTGAGATGAGAACACGCGTACCCTCGACTTATATCCTTTGCATGAGACTAAGGTCCGGGACATGTCTATGTCAACGTTGACGTTAATTTAACGTTACGACATTTCACGGAGCTTTTGTATTTTAGATAAATTTGCTTACAGAGATAAATTAGATTATAATATAATTGCGTACGAACACATGTACATATAAACATCGAATATATACACATACATACATAAATACAAGTGTGTATATATATATGTATGTATGTATGTATGTATATATATATATATACATATATATACTCATGTATATGTAATATATTTGACAGAATGTTGATTTATTAAATATACGGTACAACTATATTAGTTGATTAAAATGTTAAGAAATTCACTTTCGCTGATGTTTAAACGTTAACATATATAAATAGCCTTTGTCTGAAACATTGTTTTATTGCTAATTTTTATATGTAAAGGAATGTTCAAATTTTAATTTGTGAAATTACTGTTGGAAAATATCATACTTTTTACATGCAAGTGAAACTATTTTAATTGGCTGTTTTGGAAATATTTGTCTAGGATTCTTGAGTAAATTCTTATTGTTATATCTGTCTATTGATGAAAATTAGCCTTGTTGTTGTCGTCAACTGATTTTTATACGTGTTCATATTGGTTGGTGGAGGTAGCATGATCTCTGTTCTGATTGGTTGATATCAGTTTATGATCAGTGTTCTGTTTCAAGGTGCAAAATGAAAAAGAGTATATGAATTCAAAGTAAAACTAATAAGAAATTTATTAAATATATTATAGTCAGTAAATATTTTGAATAAAAAAATTGTTACATATTTTAACTGTATTCGAAACAATTTTTGACTTCATATACCAGCAACTTGAAGAAATAATCAAGATAAATTAGCAACTTAAATATAATTTCGACAAACTTTTAAAACTATACATTGTAAATTGCTAAAGTTTAAAAAGTGCTATATAAACATTATGATACAATTATATGATTTTAATCTTTACAAACTTTTTAATTGTTTGGAATTTTTGAAAACAATCATTTTTATGTATACTCAGATTACATACACAAGTTTTTCAATAATATTGGGTATTATTTCGGCCTCAGTGAATCTTTTTATTTGAACACACTACATAATCTCTAGTATTCTCAGGATGTACGATGTGAAATTTACATATAATTTCTGCTTGCTGCAATAAATAACAGAAAATTGGTCTTAAAAAAGTCATATCAAAAGGAAAGTATGAGGGTGGTGCAAAAATAATTGCCGTTTTTATTATTTTAAATCTGGCGCCGTTTTTTTTATTTACTGTTATTTTTTGTTATAGTCATGTGGTATATTACTGTAAACAATTAAATTAGCACTACTTATTTCAGCTCATGTCTATTGTTTTCATTCATTAGTATTTTTGGATATAACCTCTTAAATTAGTCTGGAAAAAAAGTAAATTCGTGCGATTTTGTTACATTTAATTGGGACGTAAAGCAACATAAACTGTTGTAAATAGCAAATTTGTTTCTGGTAAAAATTTGATTAGTGAAAGTACAGATCAACACTGTTTCCAAAAATTTCGTAATAAAAATGAAATCCTTGATGATGAAGATTATGGACATCCTTTAACTACAAAAAAAATAATGATTTAATAATCATTATTGAAGCAGACTCACGTAAAACCACTCGAAAGATGGAAGAAAAGATGGATAAATGGGTGTCGTTTTGAATTAAACGAATGTCAAGCCATTTGGTGAAACCAAGTCGGCTCTGCGCTTTTTTTATATAACAAAAACGATCCCAGATATGATGAAAAGTCGATCCTTTACAATAATCGGAAACGTTCATCACAGTGGCCAGACCGAGAAGAAGCACTAAAACAGTTTCCTGAACCGAAGCTTCATGAAAAAAGATTATGGTCACAGTTTGTTGGTCTGCATGTGATATTATTCACTACAACGTCTTAAATGCTGGTGAAACAATAACAGCAGAAAAATATTGTCAGGAAATTAAAGAATGCATGAGAAGATGCATCGTTTATGGCCAGTATTAGTCAATCGAAGAGGACCAATTCTTCTTCATGACAACGCCCGACCATACATCTCAAAAATAACTTTAAAAAATTAAATGAACTGGGTTATAAAACCTTACCTTACTCAGTTTATTCTTCGGACCTGTATTAGACAGATTATAATTTCTTTAAACCTGTGAGTAATATCCTGCGAGAGAGGTTTTTGAAAGATCAAACATCATCCCAAAGCACTTTCAGTTAATTTGTTAATTAGGGAGAGAGAAAAACATGACCAAAATCTCAAATACGTGAACTTATATATATATTCATATGGTTTACCGATATATTTTAATGAAATAATGAATCCGGTTGTTATTTTTTTTAAATCTTTTGATTAATCGCGGTTTTTATAATTATTTATAAATACCGTTTGTTTCATTTTATCCTGACTACTTTATCATAAACGGTAAGGTATTCGTCAGGACTTTTATAGTGTAAATTAAATAGAAACCTTTACACTATGTAATCGGGTAAATGTTTCCTACAGTGCACTGCCTGATGTACCGCCATTTTAAGATTGACAGATGAACAGGATTTATTAGGTTTGTGGCACTTCTTCTATTTTTTTAGTTTTTTTATAGCAACTTTATTAATATCATTAATAAATATATATAAAATAATGTATAAAACATGTAATACAGAATATAAGGGAGACTAAGCATTTACAAAAAAAATGAATCTGATGATTATATGGAAATAAATGTTAGACAATTTACGATGAGCTACTTCTCCATTTTTTATAACCTTAAATTTGAGTGCTGGTTTTATGTTAGAAATAAAGTTAAATAGAAAATAGAAAACTACCCCTCTTTTCTACGATAACGTATAATTATTTTAATTACTTTATATTATTCTGAAATTACTATTTCATAGAATAATTTCTTCCCTAAATTAAATTAAACAAACATAGAAACAAGACACAAGCCTCTACTTATGTTAAATTCATAACAGTTTAAAAATAGTGATTTATATAGTTTTTATAGTATTTATTAAATATAATTTACAGAAATTATTTTCAATTATTAAGAAATAAATCACAATTTCTAGATAATATTAATTTATTTTTAATTAAATGACATTCTTAAATTAAAAACCAAATGTATATGAAACTGTTCATGTTAAATATTAACAACATATCTTTTCAGTATAAGTTGAATAACAACGAGATGCGAACTTGAACTCGTGCGAAAAGGTGTGTGTGTGTGTGTTTTCGCTTAGCGGTGCGGGTCGAACGAGATGTGGTGGTGGTTATGTAAGACAGAGGAATGGTTCGAGGTCGTGATGTTATGTGCTCCGCACACCATACGGGGAGGTGTGAGGTATCAAGCGGTGGCAATAACCAGTCGGGTCGACGCAAACAACTAGTATAAATTAAGCGCGACGAAACTAAGGAATTAATTGCAGCGTCTAGCTGCAAGTAAATTTCACGTAAGTATGCAATATAATCTCGAGCATGTTGTAAGAACATAAGTTTGTAGTTGGGCGACATTGCCACGAGAATGTGCACGAAACGCTGCCCTGAACCCTCTTTCTCATAAATACATACATACATACATATATATATATATATATATATATATATATTTATATATATATTTGTACATATGAACGAAAAGAATTGAAAATTGTTATTTTTAAATTCCATTCTTTAATCTCACATGTGATAAAACGATACTGCCTTTACCATTCACTCTTTGTTCGATGACATCTTTGTATGATATAAAAATGATCCAGTCACGATACCGTTCTCATGATTTTTATTTGTTTTCTGGTTGGGTGATATCAGTCACGTAGTCTATGTTCTGATTGGTTGATATCAATGATACGATTTCATTGCAAAACTGATAAGAAATTTATTAAAAAAATGTATTTTTGAACACTAGAACTACTACATCAGTCAAAATGACTGGTTTTACAATTTTATTTTAAAATTTCTACTTCATGTTACATTTTTTTTCGGAACGATGTCATGACTTTTGCAGCGATAACTAAGAAAATAATAGAATGAATTTTATTTTTATTTTTTTTATTCAAAATCAAAATAATTTTGTATCATGGCTACTTATACCAATACCAGTCAAAATGACTGCTACATGTGAAAGTGTAAAAGTGTCCTGCAATCTGTTTACCGAACAAGAATTAACCAGTTTACTCGTTTTGTACAACTTCTCACACGTTCTTAGAATTTCTACTGCGTATCATTCAGTATGATGGTGAAAATGATCAGGAAAAGTCCCGATCGATCATGATGGTAATGCAAAACTACTGCATTCATTCGAAAATACATTTAGTCATTCATTTAGAACTGGAGACGTAGAATTTGTATTGAAGTTTTTATTGAACGTTGCACTCATATTATATAATATAATAAATAATAAAAAAATGATTACATAAATTATAATAAACGACATATTATTTCAATTAGTGGGAGGTGAGAAAAATGAATAAAAATATAAATTTTATGTAGTCACTAGTTTTATTTTATTTTTATAAGTCCTGAAAATGACAAAACGATTGAAAATCTCTCAGTTATTGGACAAACTGAACGATAATACCAATGGAATGCTCTGATATCGAGGATGATGAACTCTATGACAGTGAAGGTGAACCAGATAAAATTGAAAATAAATTATGCGGTATTCACGATGAACTTTTTGAGAGTGAGAATAGTGGTAATGAGCTTTTAGATAATGAAAATGCTTAGGAGTCTTCAGAAAGTGATAGTGAATTTAAAAATATTTTGAATTTACATGAAGGAAGATGTGTTCGGGTGCTTTCAAGTTCTGAAGATGAAAATGAAAGTATACTACAAGATCATTAAAATGAAATTACTGCAGACGGAACCAGTTGGGGAAAAATAAAAGAAGGGTCTAGTTCTGGATGATTACCACTTCGTAGACGTACCCGGTCCGGTAATATTTTTTTGGCATATCCTGTTGAGGGTATGCCAAAAAAATATTATGAAAGGTTAATTTATGTTTCAACTAGCAGATGAACTTGCTGTTGAAAATGTATAACCAGGGATGGAAGCACGGGAACCTAATGTACAAACAACTTCAAAGAACTTACTTTGTTCACGAAAATGGTGTCAAATAGGGTACTGTAATAATAATAAAACTACCACCATTTGTAATATCTGTAAAAAAAATGTATGCGGAAAATGCACTCAAAAGAAAAACTACGTTTGTAAGAAATGTGACAAATTATAACTTTTTATACTTAATAATTTACTTTATACTATAAGAATAATTTAAATTTGAAATGAAAATTTATTTTAATTTTTTTTTACTAAAGCATATATTCCTTATTATATTTATTATTCTTATTGATGTGTAAATTATAAAATGTGCCAATCTTCATTTAGGGAACATGGTCTAAAATGGATTAATAGGTAATACCAAAAATGTACTACTTAACATGGAATTCCTTTTTTAAGGAACTAAGTCATTAAATATAAAAATATTCTATTACTACGAATTTTTGAAAGACCAATCATTTTGACTGGTTTTGGTAGAAATAGCTTCGTCTTAACTGTTGGTAGTTCTAGTGTTAAAGCTATAGAGTTTAGGATCTACAAACTTTGTACGCTCACAGAACCCATATGATTATAAATTATTTTTGTAAAACCACTACCATCCCCAAAAAACTCAAGAACTTTTTGGGAATATAGGGGTGTTATAATGGTATGGGGCTCCTCACAACTTTTGAAAATCAGTCATCTTATATAACCGAATTTTATTAATTATATTTGTTTGAGCGGGGTAGTAATGTGTACTCATAAATACAATTTTACTACATAATAATAGGAATTTATAGAAATAAAAGAAATTATTATACTATAAATTAACTATTTTCAATTTTTATCTTTTCGGTTTTTTTCTTTGAAAATTCTTTCGAATTTTGACTGTAAATCACATAACCATTAAAGAGATTGCACGGAACTCCAGGGTTCCTCAGAATATGGTTTGAAGAACACTGATCTGGAGTAAAAAAATGTTTCATCATTGTAATTTATTATGTTAATTTTTATAAACTTTTCCATCATAAAACTTACATTTTACTCGGATTATTTGTTTGTATAATTTGTTAATTTCTGTTATTTATTTGGAGAGCAATCGAGGAGAAAATTTCACTAGTATTTAAAAAGAAATATTAATATTTTTAGCCGTAGATTAACACGTTCACTGCCTCTACTTGCAGTACAGATAAAAGTACAACTTATTGTATGCTGTTTGTATTACAAATCCCGAGCAGTTGTAAAAGGTTTCCTAATTGAAATCCAATTTTTTAAGTGATTATATTTCATAGATTTCAAACTGGCAGCTGTATTTTTTCAACATTTTGTTAGGTTTTAATATTGCCATTTTTAGTTGTAGCTTGGTATACAACAAAAAAATTCATTGAAATAATACAATGGTATTATGAAAACAGTTGTTCTATAAAAAATGTATTTTGAAAATTACGAGATATTTATTGTCCACATACTCGTCCATCCTAATTAACAATTCTTCTAATAATGAGTTAATTTGAGAACACTAAATCGTATAAAGATAAAAGAAAACACCAGAACGTGTTCTTAATGCTCTTTCTGAAGAAGACATTGAATTGATTCCTAAAAGTGCATCACAAGAGACAGGAATATCAATTACACGATATTCACAACAATTTGGCCTTTCACAGACTACCACATAGCGTATTTTGAATAAGAATTTATTACTGAAGGTTAGTAAGGTTCTATTAACAAAATAATTGAGGCCGAAAGACCATTTACTGCGTCGTAGATTTGTTAATTGAATACTGGAACACCAGCATGTTTTTCATGAAAAAGTCATGTTTAGTGATGAGGCTCATTTCGAAGTCTCTAGTTACATTAACAAGCAAAACTGCTGAATATGGAGTGAAGAAAATCCGAGGGTGATATTTGAAAAACCACTGTATACAGAAAGAATGACTTTTGTACACACTTTGGTCCAGTCATTGGCCTTACTTTTTTGAGGATTAGGCTGTTAAAGCAATTACTGTGAATATAAAAATATATCGAAACATGATAATAATTTTTTTGTGCTCAAAATAAGATAATATTGATCTGAAGGTCATGTGACTCCAGTAAGATGGTGTAACAAAGCACAAAGTTAAAAAAATGATTTATTGAGGAAGAAATTTCCTGTTTGCGTTGCTTCCAGTATCCAAAAATTAATTGACCACCGAGATTATGCGATTTAACACCCTTTAACTATTTTTTTGCGCTCACGATCATGAACAGGTGTGCAGAAATAATTCTACAATAATATTCTACCTAAATTCAAAGTGTAATTGGTGACAGATTACCAATTATGTAGGGATATTATTGAAAAATTTAACAAATGAATGGTTACTTGTAAGAAAGCACGTGGTGGTCACTTATACGATATTATTTTTCATTTATAAATAAAATACCAATAACTATTATTTACAATAAATTAACTTGCAATTTCAATGCGAATTCTGTGTTTTATTTCAAATTAAAAAAATATGTCGTTATTGGATAACTCTGTATTTTGTTATGTTAATTTTTATAAACTTTTGTAATAAAATTTTAACACTTGAATTTTACACGAATTATTTGTTTGTGTTTTTTATTAATTTCAGTTATTTGTTGTAGAGGGCGAGCATCACTGAGCGTGAGCGAAAGCTTCCCCTCGTCCGTTTATGAGCACAGCAAACAGCGGGAAATCCTCTTTGTACTTTTTTTTTAAATTATCGATAGATTAACACGTTCATTGCTTCTCAAACTTTAGTAGAAATAAGGAATTTACTACATGCAACTTGTGTTACAAATCTCGAACAGTTGTATATACTCTACTCTTCTACTCAGTTTAATATCCCGATCGGATTTCTTAATCTTTATGGCCGTCGCTATACATTATATTATGAATGTAACAAACTGAAATAACTTTCTCTTTATAGTTTTTAATTATATATTTTAAATATAAAATTTTACTTAAATTTCTAAGCATCATTCCACATTCTGATTTAAATATACATACACAACTATTAAAATCAAAAGAAAAACTGATTGTTTCATGAATTTAAATAGAGAATTTGACTCTGTGAATTACATTTTATTGGAGAACAAGATTTCAAAAATAGGAGTGGTTTCTAAATTAAGTGGAGCCATTATATATCCATATGATCATACTAGAATGAAATCAAGGCAGAATGATGAACAGACTAAATATTATACAAGATGCGCAGAGGAATGGGAAAATTTCAAGATGCAATAATTAAATGATTTTTCATTTTTAAATAATTTTGCTTAAATTATATTGTTATGTATATCCGGGCTCTTTTATTTTTTAAAATAACACTTGATAGATGAGCACCATTTCAATGCATAAAATCTTTGGACCTTATTCGGAAAGTTTCTATTCGCATCTTAACATGTCTGGAGGAAATCTCACAATTGGTTCCTGGATTTGTAATTTAAGCTTAGAGAGGTAATGTGTGGTTGGAGGATAAATATACACTATACTCTGTTAATATCTCCCACCCAAAGAAAATAATCAAATTCCATTAAATCTGAGGATCTTGATAGCCAAAAAATATCATTCTGCTTCATTTGTCAAAAATATTGGTTTACAAGCGAATATTATTAGTGACAAGTTGAGATTCAATTAATAGTCTTTCTACAAATGGCCCATAAGTCACGACTGAGTTTGAATAGTTAATAACTTTTTTGGGTATTAATTATTTTTATTCATCTTTGATTATAATAAAGTATAAAGTTGGAAGATTTGTTCACACTGTGAATAGAAAACAAAATATTTTATATACGTCGATTTTCGTTTCCATAAATATAGGTTCATTCTATGGTATGTTACATGACAGCTGTTAGTGTCAATGGCTGTAGTGGCCTAATTTCTGCTCAAATGTTCTCTTGTAGTTGTAGAATTGTTCGAAGTTTGTTCACATACACGCTCTCTTTTAATTTCATTTCTTGGAGGTCCTCAAAATAACGATTCACTCTTGCTATCAGTTCTTCATCTGAAAAAATCGCCTACCACCAAAGATTTTTTTTAGTTTTAGGAACAGATGGAAATCTAAGAAGGCCAAATCTGGAGAATTGGCTGGATAGGGCAGCAAGTCGTACTTCAGTTTGTCGAGTTTTGCCATGGATACAACACTTGCATGAAGAGGTGCATTGTTCTGATGGAAATTGATGTTTTTCTTTGATTAACCTAGTATTTTCTCACGAATTGTTTGATCGAATCCATCCAAAAGTTTAGCATAATACTATTCCGTTACCATTTGATCCTTTAGAAAGTAGTCAATTAGTAGGATCCCGTTAGAATCACAAAAAATTGAAGCCATAACTTTTTCAGCAAATAAAACTGATTTTGCTTTTTTTCGGTGGCGGAGAATCACCATGATTCCATTATCTTGATTGTTTTCTCAACTCTGAAGTGTAATGATGAATCCAAGTGTCATCTGTAGTTAGAAATTGACGAATAAATTGAGTCACATCCCTTTTAAATTCTTGGGAAATTTGTACTCGAATGCGTTTATGATCAATTGTCACCAAACGCGGCTCTCATCTTGCCGATAGCTTTTTCATATCTAGTTCTTCAGTTAGGATGTGACACATGTATTAATCTGATACAACCATAATCTTATCAATTTCGAACACCTTCAATGAGCGATTCTGAAAGACAATATTGTACACTTTATGAATGATTGCTTCTGTCGTTGCAGTTTTCGGACATCCACTTCTCGAGTTATCTTCTAAACTTTCACATCCACATTTAAATTCATGTACCCACTTCTTTACGGTTGCATACGAAGATCCACTATCACCCAGTATATATTTTATGTCATTAAATATTGTTCTTGGCGTTATCCTTTTTTTGACAAATCACCGCTCAATGTTCAATTTTATCCATTTCAACAACGGCACAAAAAGTGCTTTATTTAAATTAAGATTTGAAACAAACGACTTAACACATTAATTATAGACTTTATGGTTTAGTATAAAATAGATATCAGTTTGTAATTCGCTATAAATGTTTAAAATATTACCGCTACTAATATGTTAGGCCGCGAACTTTTCAAATCACCCTCATATATAATATTAAACTATCAGTATAACTTTACACATTAATCTTTATCTCTAGTAACAAAAAATATTTTAATTTTCAGCGGGCTCCGTCTCCAACTTCCTACTCTCGCCAACCACCGGGGGGCTACGCACCTACTCGCTTTGCTTTTCTCATAAAGTGCTAACAATATTTAAATGATAAATTAAAAAGGGAAATAAATATATTATGTAATGAAATTGATTTTTTTATTCTAAAGGGGACCCTGAAAATAGTAAAACTGAAAAGAAAATTTAATGTCAATTATTTCAAAACTTCTGTATACACTATATTCGTAATTGTTTTGTGTTCTTCAGTACACTGACACTTGATACCTTGCTTAGAAGTACATCTGGAGAGACCAATATGCAACTAGCCGGGCCCGAATACTGTTTCATTGGAATTGACGAATATGACGATTCGTGAAACATCGGAAATGATCGGAAAAAGAAATAGTTCACTTGCTATTTGCAGAGTGTGGCGGAGGAAGCGGCGTTGAAAAGAGGTGATCTGCACGAAAAAAAGATGTCTTATGGAAATTTTACGATGGAATTATTTTATATATATAGAAAGATTATGATATTTTGAAAATGTGAATATTTATTTTGCTTGTAATATTCTCTACAAATTACTGATATATAATTTACGTCCGTGCATTTCCAATCCTGTTTATTATTAATATCGAAATTTAATTTCTATTAAAACAACATGTTCATTTTAATGAGAGAAGCAAAATTAATATTAATTTTTTGTATCTAATATAAAAACGAATCATTGATTAGTTTTGTTTCCATATATTTAAAATATATTATCAAACTAAAACATTTGATATTAAATGGAAAAGTATGTTAATATGACGTTATATTAAATATTTTATACATAAATTATTCATTTGAATTTATTAACTTTTTGATTTTTTTAAAAATATAACGAAAAATAGTTTAATTAAACTGTATTTTTGTGCAAACCGTACAAATGATAATTTATAATTAGAATTGGAAATAAAAGTTATTTTAAAATTTAGATGTAGAAATAAATATAAGTATTATATTTTTGTAATTATAAGATAGTTTGTTATCATTTTCAAAGTGATTTTATATCAGAAAAAAATCATATTTTCCTAAATAAGACATTGGTTTCTTTATAAAACATACAAATTCATTTCAATCATTTGTAAATTGATATACTTATCGTATTTCTTAGAAGAAAAATTATATAACGGGGATAAAAACACACTTTTTTCAATAAATTTCATTTTAATTACTGGAACCTGCTATAACTATTCATCAACGACACTCAAATGAAACGTAATCAAAAAAATGTAGAAGGACACAAATACTTTCCCGTACAGCGACCCTGTACATGTCTCGTGTATAATCCTGAATGAGGTGGCCGGTGGTGGCGGCTCTATGTTATTTTCAATTTAATCAAGTCATATTTGTACCTCTGCACTTTTTCCTCGGCTTCTCTTGTCGTTCGTTATGGCTGCGCCGTTGATTTTCATATAATCAAAGCTGAAATTTAATTAAACTTTAGCAGACTGTTTTGAATCGAGAGATGTTCGAAGTGGCTAAAGCAAGACCTCTTCTCTCGTCTTACATCTGCCTACGAACCGTGCCATCATTGAAGCATGCTAATTCTCTCTTTATATCTACCAACTTACCTACCTAGCGACCAGTCTCTATCTACCTTCATTCTCAATTTTAAACCGATTAAGAAAATTTTAACTTCAAGTAGCAAGAGAAACTGAAACACATCTACTTACAGACATATATATATATATATATACGTACATATATATATATATATATATACATATATATATATATATATATATATATATATATATATATATATATATATATATTATAGATTACAAACTGATATAATTTTATTATACATACTCTTTACTTTGCTTTAAAATAGCAATAAAAAATGTTTTTAAAATAATCGATAAACCCTTATAGTTTGATCGTATTTGAACATGTTTAAATATGTGCTTAAAAAGATAGTAAATAATCTGAATACAAAACATAATTGTAATAGTGTAGAACATAGCATAACCAATTACAATTCTTATAGACTTGAGATAGATAAGGCTAGTAATATTTGCATCGTCCAACTTTACAGTTTCACTATATGCATTAATAAATCTAATTCTCTAAGATATTTTTTCTTCCTTATAGATTTTTATGAAAATAATTCACGAGTATGGACATGTGGACGACACCACTACCCTCAGCATACTCCATTACCACATATACTATTAAATATGTTTATTGTGAAGAAGAAGGAATACATATTTCTTCTTAAAATAAAACACGGCAGCAACCAGTCTTTTAGTAAATTTAGTAAAAAAATATATTTCAATGTTATTTTATAAGAAATTCTGTTTAAAATAAATGAAAACAAACAATCTGTAGCAAAATAATCTCATTCATTCATTCATTTATATATATATATACATATATATATATATATATATATATATATTTATATCATCATCATCATCATCAGTCTCTGTCAATCTACTGCTGGATAAAGGTCTCTTCCATAATTTTCCACTTTGCACGAATGAATGACTCTCTTATTTCTATACTTCTCTATATTTCTTGGTTCCCAGTTAATAATTTCTGTTGTCCATCGGTTGTCTTCTCTTCTTGAACATGTCCCACCCATTTACATTTCAGACTCTTCATTCTCCTTATTACATATGTTACTCCTGTCTATTTTCGTATCCATTCTATTATTTTGATATCTCTTCTTGCTATTCCTAGCATACATTTTTCCATACTTATCTATGTTTTTTGGAATCTCTGAATGATTTTGGCGTTAAGCACACATATTTCGCTGTCGTAGGTAAAGACTGGTAGTATATATTCATCAAATACTTTTTTCTTCAAACAAAGTAAGACTTTTGATTTAAATATCTAAGTATTTCGTCCCAATTATTTTCATCTCATTTTTATTCTAATGTTTACTTCTTTAAATAATTATCCATCTTTGTTGATAAGCTGGCCTAGATACACATATGTCATAACTTATTCTATTTTCAGGAACTTTAGAACTATATGAATGCTACTTAGAACAATTTTTCTTTCATTTTTTTCAACATTTTGTATATATTTTTTTAACTATGTCAAGTTCACAAGTTATGGATATCTATCCATAACTTCATTTTTTTGGCCTTTAATGATTAGAACATTTTTTCTCCTTTTCAGGAACTCTAGAATTATGTGAATACTACTTGGAACAATTTTTATTTTATTTTCTTAAACACTTTGTATGCCAAATTTACAGATATGATTGTTTTGTGTTGATTGTTTTTTTCCTGTCTGGAAAGTTTTGTACGAGCCGAGTTTATACTTAAAGTCACAATAGCAAAATCTGAAAAATATAAAAGCGTATCACAACGTTTATACAATGATTTTCGTAGGAAAAAAAAACAGAAAATAGGGCAAGGTTTCATCCTCCATCATGCTTACGCTCCCTAACACGCATCGCTTCTAATATGGTAATTTTTATTGGATAAAAAAATTACGGTGCACCTTCATCCAGCGTATTCACTACATTTGGCACCGTTGGACTTCTGGCCCTTCCGCAAAATGAAAATATTAATGAACGGAAAGCGATGTCAGACAATTCCGGAAATCGAAGCAGCGACGACAGCGCTGTTAAAGGCAATAACAAAAAGGACTTCCAATACTCTTATGAAAGGCGGTAAGACCGTTATAATACTTGTGTGGTAAATAGGAAGATATAAATTTGAGAGAGACTAATTGCAATTTATATTTTACTTCTACAAGTAAAAAATTATTCGAGTATTCACCGTACTATTTTGAACATTTCTCGTATGTCCAATTCTTCGTTTTCAATATTTATAAATCTTACCGATTCTATTCAAAACAGAAATATTCTCATTATGAATATAAAATTGCAACTTTTAGATAATATAGTCTAAAAGTTTTTAGTAGTGTCATTTTCAAGTCATGGTAATTTTAAGTAATTTCAAAATATTATATAATTATAAATACCTTAAATAATTTTAATTTATATATTTTTCCCTTAATTAAATATTGGAGAAACCGCCGTCTGCTTATTGGAATACTATCCTCCCCCTCCCCGAGGGAGGGTTTGTCTCTGTTCGTCAACGCTCACTTTTTCAACAAATAACAGAAATTAACAAAATATACCCACAAATAATTCACTTAATTTTTTATTAAAAAAGCTTATCAAAATTAATATAGTAAAATACAATGTTAAAATGTATAACAATTTTATTGCTCTTAAGCTTCAGAGAATATATTTTTTGAATAAATTTGTTATTATTTTTACACTGCAATCATATACGCTGAAATAATGTACTAATCATGTACTGATATTAACCAATCAAAACAGACCACGTGACCGTTATCAACCAATCAGCGAACGAATAAAACGCATGCATATCGGTGAACCATTTGTTAGTTATAGAGAAATGTCATTGGTACTCTGATTTTTCACCATTATATTGTAAATATACCAATTATATTATAATCAATTATAACTTATTTCTTTTATCATTCTATTAACAAAAAATGCTCTTTTTTCTCAGTGATTTTTATTGTGTCTTAATAAGCTGATGGAGATCGCATGGTCTCTGTTCTTGTTGACATGTATCTAGTTTTCTCGCAATCTACAACGAAAAACTGTATACGATTTTAATATAAAACTGATAAGAACTTTATTCAAAATATTGTAGTCACTGAAGCTTTACACTAGAATTTTTTACATATTTTACCGTTGCAATTTCTTGTTAATTTTTATAAGCTTTTCCTATAAAAAAACGACTTAAATTTTCCGCATGTTATTTGTACTTATAATTTGTTAATTTCTGATATTTATTACGGGAGAGTGAGCGTCAAGGAGCGGTGGGTCGGTGAGGTGTGTATAAGCATGAAGGTGATATGTGTGAGATGAAAGCGAGTGCAGCGATCAGGGGAGATAGCTCTGTTGTAATAATAAAAATAAGGTTTAAATATTATAAATAAACCCTTTTCAACATATCCCAGTATTCTATACCATACTATTAAAAATAATATTTAAACTAATGTTTCTACAGATAAAACAAAAAAATGAGAATAAAAAGATTAATATTACATTTTTAACAAATAAATATACACATAAATACATACAAATATATATATATATATATATATATATATATATATATATATATGTACAATGAGAGGAACAGAGATTAATAAATGGACATATTTTAGTAGATAAGTCATTTAAATTCATATCTGTGATATTTTAAAATGTTCAATGTTATTTAAAGATACTTTCCTGGTACGAATTTTCTTGTTGCGGTGTATAAAACGGGAATAAAACGAAACAAGTGTACAATTTTATATTTCTGATTGAGCAATAATAATATTCGTGCCAGAGTCATGTACGCACGTAGCGTCGAACGTTTGCGAGCTGCCACTGAGAGAGCTATCTGTACGAGGCAACGTCGTAGAGCTTTCGAGCGCACTGATATCTTCTCGTTGTGGAGCACCGTCGAACCTTTTATATTCTATTTAATTTCATTACATTTAAAATTCAATTTTCTGTACTCGGCTGCTTTAATATCAGCCCGTTACACAGTAATTTCTTTTGGCCCATCAAAAATCTTATTATGTCGGTCGGTTGGCCGACGCGCGGTGGATACAAAAACGGGTGGATAAATTACCTAAAAACCATCTACGGTTCTTCTTGCGCATCTTAAGTGCTCGATAAAAGTTAGCGCCGCGATTTGTTGTCGTGTTGTTTGCCAACAGAGAGATGCTTTCGATGTCTTCTCTCATCTCCTCTCCGTTATCACGAACTAAATAGGTGATGTACATTATAACAGTGACGCTACAACAAGCTCCTACTGTACTTAATATTATACTTACCAACTATTTATATACACATTTAACATCTTTTATTTATTGTATTACTGAATAATTCAAATATAGTTTAAATATTTATTGCGTCGTATTTAACTTAGAGAACATATTTCTATGGAAATACATCCAGCTAGTTGTTCATAAATAATCAGTAGAAATTTTCTTAATAATTTTTTTTTGTATTACTTGGTTTTTAATTGATAAATTAGAAAAATATTTACATTATTATTAATTTCTTATATGTTTTCAGAGAGTAATCTTGAACATTTTCATATAAATCGAATAGGAAATTAAATAACATTATAATTTAAGGCTATCAACCATTGTACCGTGCAGCTGAAAAACAACGTACAAGAATAAATTCCGCCGTTATGACCAAAAATTCTGAAAGAAGTGATGGAAAATATCTTAGAAAGAGCTCGGCTTCGTGAAGAAGAAAATGGGTATCGCTTCCATGATGTCAATTTTCATGTGTAATCAGGAAAAATTTCTTACACTTATAATATATTTTGGTAAATGTTGAAAATATTACAAAACAAAAATTAATGTTTTAAGCCCATTCGTTCTTTTATGTCAAACTGTATATGTGTATATATATATATATATATATATATATATATATATATATATATATATATATATATATATATATATATATATATATATATATATAGGGGAGACCGGGGCTAAGTGAACCTTTGATTTTTGACCCAGGTAAAAACGTTATATAAACTCGTCTTTATTACTGCGTATTTCTATTAAAGTCGCCCCATGTGACCAACGTAGTTAAGTAGTATTCGGGATAATGGTTCCGGTTTTATTACGCTTTGAGTATTTCAGCAGTACAGAAGTAAATTTTTGTTCTCTTGGAAATTTTTAATTATTTACAACTGTTTGTTGTAAACAATTCTGAATGTAAGTGATTATGAAATTTTAAGGTCTCCTGAATTAATATTTATTACTTGGTTTTGTCCTATTCAGGATTTTAATATATTTCTTTAAAACTAAATTTCAAATATGCATGTGAGGCTAAGAGAACCTTATACGACTAAGTGAACATGATGTAAATTTTACTCTGATTTTTTTAACTTATTTATTTCTATAATTTTAGTATCTGGAGAACTGGAAGGACATGAACTTCGACCTCCGCGGACTTCAGCCTATGAATAGGCTATGAAATTCAATTTGGCAGTTCCAGTGTCTTAGAAAGAAGCACGTATGGATGGCAAAAATTAGTTAACAGCATTTTTCAAGAAAAATACAACAGTCTCCATATCGAAGACGGAAGCTACCAGTTTGACACGTACCAAGAGCTTGGACAAGATAAATCTTAAATGATTCTTTGGACTGTTCAAAAAGTACCGGACAAGTATCATTTCCCAGCTTACTGTATATGGAGCATGGACGAAACAGTGGTCATAACGGTGCAGACACCAAGCGGAGTCATGGATCTTCGAGCTGGGTCCACTGACGAAAACGAGGTCGTGCAACCGAGCGGATCGAACTTAGACGAATTAGATGAAGTCGACTTAAAGGGTGCGGAGATTATTGTAGCCCTGTCTGACACCACCGAACTCGACGCAGCCTGGAGTGATCCCACTGACTTCGTCGCACAACGAGTCCGTCGCAGCCGAGCCTAACACAACTGTGTCCCCCGCAGCTGAGCACGGTATTACCGAATTTGTTCCCGCTATTATTGGAACGCCTCGTCCTTCTTTCGAAAAACCAATGAATTTTAAATTGACACTCGAGCATACCGGAAGGCCGGTCTCAGAAAGCAGACTCGGAAAGGACGTAAACGGCGAACAAGAGCCGTTCTCACGGATTCACCTGATATGAAGGAACTGATAGCGGATTAGGAGTGGGTTAAACAAAGGAAAAAATGGGTTCCTACGAAAGTAGTTTCGAAACTCATACCGACAGTGGCTTCCACATCTCAAAACAAGATTTTCCAATAAAATTCATTAAATTATGAAATTTTACCGCATCCACCTTTATTCACAATATATTTCACGGACAGACTATCATGTTTCTTGCCACTTGGAATATTATTTAAGAAATAAAAAATTCCGAGACTAAACAAAGGTAATTCAAGGATTCGAAGACTATAAGCTATAAAAATGTCGATTTTTATAAAAATGGGATAAACAATTTAATTTCTCGTTGGCAAAACAATTGAAGCTGATGGGGCTTATTTTGATTAATTATATTTTGTTTTGTTAAACATATTGCGTTTTAATTTTCACCTACAAAATCCTCAATTTCATATGTTACACTCTAATATATATATATATATATATATATATATATATATATATATATACATTTATATGTACATTCATTAGATATATATATATATATATATATATATATATATATATATATATATATGTACATATAATATATATACTTATATGTATATACAGAGAGAAAAAGTTATACGAAATAAAATTTTCAATATTTTATAAAATTGTTTAAATTGAAATGATCACTTCTAGTAAAAGCATAGTCGTCGACTATGAAATCTAGCATTCAGTGTTCCCAGAATGCTTACCAATTTGCAAATACCACACTTTCAATAGGACTGCGTTATCGTCTCGGAAACATATTAGTAGAAATTTCATTATCAAATACCTTACAGACCAGCCAACCGACCAGCTAACGAACCAGGAACACTTGTTCTCTCACTTATATACAGTGGTTACAAATAGGCATCCGCTTCTGCTGATTACAACAATCAACCGAGTGATACGCTCTTTCTCGTTACAAATATCTAACGTATGCGTATTGTACGTGTTTTATATATATATATATATATATATATATATATATATATATATATATATATATATATATATATATAAAGGAGCCACGTATTTAACAATTATAATTATAAGGGCAGTAAATGTGCATCACTTTATTTGGTTTTCAACATACATAGAGGAATTAAAAACATTTCTATCAAAAAAAGATGTTCTTTTAAATCTCAAGTGTAATCTATTATTTATTCAATTATAAAAATATTTACTGTTCATTTACTCTGAGAAAGTTTACTTTTCTATTTAATATCTTATAAAAGTCGCAATTAGTTAGCATTGTTAATATTTATCTAGCAATTCTCAAGATTTTAAGAATTCAAAATGATTATCGAAAAGTTTGTAATGATGTAAAAAACGTAATAAAATTATTAGAAATTTTCCACGTTTATATTTTTTAAATCATTTAAAATTTCAATAATTATTTGATTCATTTTTGTGCTTGTTTCAAAACAAGAAAAGGAATATTTATTTTTTCAACAGATCAATTTTATTAACTAAAATCATTTCATGGGATTTTATAAGTTAAATTTTATACTATTTTTAAAAAGTGACCTTACTTGGAGAAGAATAAATATGTTAGTACTTTTTTCTTATACTATTGAAATGTTGGTAGAAAGGTGGAATCTACAGAACATACTACCACTGTTAAATCATTTATACTTACATAAGATGTTTTTTTAGAATTGTAAAAATAAATTACTTTAATTAAGTAGGGTATACATCACCAGTTATGACTGATGATGTGTACTCTACTGACAGTCAAAAACTGATGATTTTCTGGACTGCCATTTCACAATGCACATCCTAATTTAAAGACTGTTAACTTAAATACTGTCTCATAATAATCTGGTGTTTTATAAAAATCAACAAAATATATTAAAAAGGATTTTTCAACTTCCTATTTTCATTTTTCAAGTAAAAATACAAAAACACTTTATTTCTTAAAATTTCAATATGAAAAAAAAGAAATTTTTTTTACCTGTATAAATTTTTATTCCTCTATGAATTATTAGTTAAACCAAGATAGTATTAGTCATTATATCATTCAAATACGGTATCTAATGTTTCAAAATTTAAAATTGTCATTCTTAAAGAAATTAACTTTCGAATGAATGATGGACTTAATTTTCTTAGATGAATCTATTTTATGGTTATTTGGTTTTTGATTTATTCAAATAATTTTAAATATAATAATGTATTCATTCGCTATTATCAATTGAATTCGACAATCAATCAACATTATAAAACAATTTAAATTTTTGTATAAAGAAGTATTTACGATACTGATCAATATCTGTACAACATGGAGAATTGTATAGAAAATAAGAAAATACTCTAGGTCAACGTTACAGTTGAGAAATTGGTTGGCTTCCTATAAAGATGTGGTTTTATTCAGTAAATACGAATAAGTCAACCAGATATGAGATCAAAGTTTGTTATCTTTGTGAATTAGATACAGGACAAGCTATTGATGACAAAATATATACTGGAAAATCATTAGGAATCTATGTATAAAGAAAATTTGAGAATTAATAATGTTACAATCACTGTTAATTAGAAATTATATATTTTTCATGCAATTTTATTATAAATAACATGTGTACACAAGTAAAGAGCCACTGGAAAATATACTGTCTGTTGGGATAACATATATAGAGTAATAATTAAAAATAAATAAAATTGGTATACATAAATGAACTCAAACAAAGTAAAAAGCTTCTATACTCTAAAATTTAATTGTAAATAATTTTATTAGCTACAAACTTAAAAAAAATTGAAACTATTATGAACACATTCCACTGTATAAAACATTTAGGTGAAAAACTGAAGACGAAATGGAAAAACGTAAGTTTTTTAAAATAAATTCATTTTTCTTATCACAAAAACAATTTTTTTCTAGTCAGTGAGGTTTTCCTCAGTCCTTTGGTTGGTTCGTTATTGGGATTTTAGGGCGCTTTCACAGCTAAGACCATTAGAGCCCGAACACAAATGTAATTAAAAACTATACCCCGTTTGCGCACTTGAGTTCGAATTAACCCTTAATTCGAACACTAAATTATAAGTGCCAAATGTTTAAAATTATTCCTTTAAAACAATATTTTTCTCATTGAAAGATAAAAAACACATATTGTGGAACTGGACTGGTAAAATACCTAATCGTGATTTGACAACACGTATAAATATAATTAAAAGAGATGAAACTCTTCAAGATAATAAAACATTTAAAATATTGTAATATGATTTAGGATTAACACGGTTTTTCGTGAAGAACAGGTTAAAATAAGCCTGAGAGCATCACATATATGACGACACATGTTAAATATCAAGACTAGAAATACCAAATCATTCTCAGTCTCTTCATACTGCTGGAATACCCTTTTAACCCAAAAAAGGCTTATTTCCAAAGTTCTCCATACATTCATTTGACTGCATCCTTTTCGCAATAGAGCGAGAGCCTGAACTACTTTTTAAATCTTCACTCTTTTAACAATTTATTGATCTATTTCCCTATTAACAATAATTCTGATTCATTCATAATGGAATTTGATAAAGGATTGATCGATAAAATATATATTTATTGTCTGATGACAAATAATCTATTCACTTACTCGATTTACGACGCCTGCTTTGTAATTTTTCACTCGAATGAAGTATACAGAGTGTCCAAAAATAAGACGTACAAATGATTTTTTTTTAAAAAAAAGAAAGAAAGAAGTATCCAAAATTTTCTATTTCTTTTGCAAAAATTTTCCGGCGACTAGCGCATATATATATATATATAAGATTGATAGAAAAGTTATTGTGGTTTATGATCTTCAAATTCATATACATTTTTTCAGGTAATAATTAGATTTTTTAATCGAAATAAGCACAATTACAATCGACACATTTTTTCCAATTACTTACAAGTTTGTTTATTCCGGCGGTGAAAAATTACGGAGTTCTGAAATTGATGAAATTTCGAAAAATACACTTTTGCCAGCAGCTTGGTTGTTCAAGACGTTCCATTGTAGGAAGTAGTCAAAATGTTTAAACAAGTGATGATCAATTGACGAGATGTCAGGTGAGTATAGTGGATGAGGTAATGTTTCATTGTCCAATTTATTCCACTTTTGGGGAGTCCATCGTACGATGTGTATCTCTGCATAGCTGTGTAGCAGGATGGAACTTATTCGATTGACCAGTATGTGGACCAGACGTCGCAATTTATGGTGCAATTTGTTGATTTCTTGACAATAGCTGTAATGGTTTCGCCAGGATTCAAACAATTGTAGTGGATACTATCGGGCACAGACTATCAAACCGTCACCATTTGGTGTAATTTTAGTTTTGTGAACGGCCTTAGAGCTTCATTTTTCTCCAACTATTGTAGAGACCGATTTCTGTTGTCGTAAAGGATCCATTTTTTGTTCCACTTTACTATACTATTGAGAAATGGATGGTTTCTGTTACCTAAAAGAATCATAGTAAAAATTTCGTAACAACGATTTTTTTTGATATTACTCAGTTCGGGTGTCACCCGTTTATCAATCTTTTTTGATATTCCTAGCTATTTGAAGTGGTCCAGAACTTTTGGATGACTAACGCCTAACTTTTGTGAAAGTTCTCTGATTCAAATAACGCCTTCAGATTATCGTTATGAATTGAGGAACAACGTCAGCGATCTTCATCTTCAAGGCTCTTCTCCTCAGCAGAAAATTTTTAAAAGCAATATTACACGGTATGTTCCTTAATAGTACCCACATCGAAAACATTGTTTAGTTTACAAGCAGTTTCTGCTGCTTTACCACCCGTTTTGAACTCATACAATAATAATGCTCTCATTTACTTTTCCATCTTTGCTTCAATATTCCAATTGGAAGCAAAATTATTAATAAAACCAAAGTCGATGTTATCAGATTACCGACCAAAAAATGAACTTAAAATGATATTTACATGAAGATGATGAACTGACACTTTCAAAGAAAAAAAATGAGATTACTATTCAGAAAATAAAAACCACAATTATTTGTATACCAATTTAATCCAAAAAAAATAATTTTTATCAAAAATATTCAATAAATGACTACTGAATTATTATATTGTATTTTATGAGCATTTTGATCTGAACAACATCATTCTCAGGACTAAATTATAGAATAATCTGTATGTTAAAAGCATTATTGGTACCTTAACTCTTTCAGAATGATAGAATTGCCATTGAAATTGGTGGCTGTGAGGTGAGTCAATAATTCATTAGTGATAGTGAAATTACATAGAGTTCCATAACTGTATTGTAATAATATTATTTATTTAATAAAATTAACTTTGAATAGGATAAAAAGTTATCAAAAACAGAATTTTGAAACAAGTCAATATACAGACAGATTTAATTTTATAATAAATATTACAAATTTCATTAAAACGTAGCGAAATTAAAATTTCATATAATCTGTTACCACTATTTCCAGACAATTCTGTTCGCTTTATATTTTATCCCTTACAGAAATGAGTAAAGTACATATTAAACCTCAGAACTTTTTTGCTCAGTTCCATTTCCACACATATCTAACACGAGTTTGCTTTCGTATATGTACGTTTAATGTAATTATCAACGTGATTTATCTCTTTGTCGACGAATATTATCTCTCGTCCAACTGCCGTGTAAACTTGTCTGAATTCTAAGTACGTTTGAAATTAGACGCAAACATACGGACAGGTGTGAAGTTTGTCGAATGCTGCTGTGTATTTCACACGTGAAATGTAATTAAATCGTGACGATTAGCAAACGCTAGACCAGAAACATTTGGTCCAACTACAACAATTGTGCTCCCGGGACAGGTTAGGAACGTGGTGGTTGTTGCTCTGCATATATATATATATATTAGTACTTATATCCTCACGAAAGTGGTATTCATACTTAAACTTACATAAATTCATGTAGTGAAGAGAACATTACATCTGATATGCATGTTCATACGAGTACATGAAAAATTTTTAATATTAATATACGAGTATTAGAGATAGATTCATACATACATATATACATATATACATATATACATATATACATATATACATATATATATATATATATATATATATATATATATATATATATATATATATATATAAGGGGTGTAGTTGAGTTTTGTTAAGTTTTTTTCTTGTTGAGTTTTAATAAGACAGTGGTGAATATTTTTCAAACTTTAAAGTATTTATCACTGTTAAAGTGGTTTTTGTAGAGTAGAAAAGTGTAAAAAATTAATCATGGATGGAACAACGTGCTAAAATTATCTATTATAAAAAAAGGCATTTGAGTAAAAGCAGAAAATGCAGAAATTGCAGACCGTGCTCTACGTGAATATTTTGGTATACAAAATCGACCTTCTGACCTCTTCTTAACTGCTTCATTAGCAAACAGCAAAACACCTCAGCATGCTCGTGCAAGTCACTCGGACGAAAATATTGCCATGGTCCGTAAAAGTGTGGCCGAGGAACCAGGCACATCGATACATAGACAATCGCAGCAATGAGATCTTTTGAATTCCACTACGCAGCGAATTTTGACAAAGGAATTGCATTTTCACGCTTACAAGATCCAAATAACACAAGAATTAAAGCCTAGAGACCATCAACAGTGTCGTAAGTTTTCCGAATGGATGTATGAACAAAGAGTGGATTTTTCAAAGATAATTGTCTTTATGGTTTTTTTACTAAATTTGCTTCAAATTGAGTTATTGAATTGAAGATAGGAAAGAAGCACATAAAAACAAATTTCTTTATGAGTTCAAAACAGGTGGTAAAGCAGCAGAAACTGCTTGTAAACTAAATGATGTTTTTGGTGTGCTACTGTTAAGGAAAGTACGGTGCAATGATGGTACCAAAAATTTCGTGCTACGGACGAAAGCCTTAAAGATAAAGAAAGTCACGGGTGTCCTTATTCAGTTCATAACGACCAACTGAAGGCGTTATTTGAATCAGAACCACACACAACAATTCGAGAGCTTGCACAAATGTTAGACGTTAGTTATCCAATAGTTCTGGATCACATAAAACAAATAGTAAAATCAAAAAAGCTCTATAAATAGATGTCGCATGAACTGAACGAAAACCTCGAAAATCGCTGTTAAAAAAATTTGTTCTACGCTCCTTTTTCTCAAAGAAAAATGATCTATTTCTTGAGTGTATTGTAATGTATAATGAGAAGTGGATTCTTTACGACAACAGAAGACCGTCTGGACAATGGCTGAACAAAAATGAAGCCCCAAAGCATTTTCCAAAACCGAAATGTTACCAAAAGAAAATTATGGAGACAGTTGAGTAGTGTGCGTTAGGTATTATCCACTACAGTTTTTTGAATCCTGAATGTTGTTCACAAGAAATTGACAAAATGCACCAATGCGACAACTGGTCTCCGCACTGGTCAATCGAAAAGGTCCAATTCTGCTACACAACAATGCAAGAATATACATCGTACGATTGACCCCCCAAAAGTTGAATAAATTGGACAATGAAACATTGCCACATACAGCATACTTAACAGAGATCTCTCCAACTGATCATCACTTATTTAAACATTTTGTCAACTTCTTCCAGGGCAAGGTCTTCAATAACCAAGCTGCTACCGAAAGTGCATTTCGAGATTTGATCACCTCCAGTACTTTAGAATTTTACATCACCGGAATAAATATACTTATAATTAATTGGAAAACATGTGTCGATTTTAACGGTGCTTATTTCAATTAATAAAGTTAATTATTATCCGAGAAAAATGTATATGAATTTGAAGTTCATAAACCGTAATTATTTTTCTAACAACTTACAAATATATTTTATTCGTTCTTTGTTAATAAATATCATGGAGTTGACAATCAAAACACTCGAATGTTACTAGAACAGAGTAAAACGTTACAAAAAAATGTAAATATCATATAAATAATTGAATTAACTGTTTTATTTATAAATTAAATAGATAAGTTTTCTGAAATGAAATTGAAAATATTTTTTATTCAAACACTGTTAATTTAAAAAGGTAACAAAATCTCTATTATTTAATCTTAATTGATCTAAATTGCATTGTTTAATAAGATAAAATATTTTAAAAATAATACAAGAAAGCCTTTCTGACTTAAAGTTAAGTAAGTGAATATTTTTATTATACAATAAAATAATCTTATATCAAATATATATATATATATATATATATATATATATATATATATAACAATAAATCGTTTAAAATCGATTGTCTAACATTTTATGTCAGAAAATATGTATACAAACTTAAATATTATTTTTGTTTTCCACTCTGTATATATGTATACAGAGACGGATCTATATGCAAACTAATGAATCTTAAGCTTCAGGGCCTCGCTTTATAAGGGGCCCTACAATGAATAAAAATTAAAAAATACGTTCTTCATATAAATATTGTAAAACATGTCGTAGTAAATAGTGGAAACAATGATTGTTTAACGACCATTGTTATACAGTTTGTTATTTTAAATTCAATTGTATTTGCAGCGATTGTAGTATTCACTTAAATAGTTTTATGTATTTTCTTGAGAAACATAAAAAATGTAAGAAAATACTTCAATTGAAGAAGACATAACAAGATCGTCATCTTATGAGAATGCAATAAGAGAGTATGCTGATAAAAAATCCAAAAAAAAATTTTTACAATTTTGTTAATTTTCTAATACATACTAATTTGTGTTCTATTTGTATAATAGTTGGTTTCGTTTTTTTCTTTTTTTTTGTAATACATACATGCAGTGGCGTACCCAGGGGAAGGAGCTCTAACATCCCCCAAAGGAAAAAGGAAAAAACACTAGAAAACAAAACAAAATCATTTCGCGGAAAAGATTCTACATATACACAGAGAGATTAATACAATCATGAATGAAGTAATTCAAGAGTTTACCAAAAGAAAAGAAATCTGGATTTATTTCTTTAAGTAAATTTTTTATCAGCTAATGAATTTTATTGAATGCACGCTAAATTTTTTTTCTGGTCAACTCGCCCCCCCCCCTTCAATATTAAAAACTGTGTGCGTTAGCACATATACCTATACATGATTCTAAAATAAATATTTGTGATTTATGTTCTGATAATACGAGTTAAAATTATTCTACAATTGTGACAATATTATACATATCCAAAGAAATAAAATAAACCATCATTTGCAGCACATAATTTTTACATCACCTCATTCTTTTCATTTAATTCTATAATTTTATCTAAGTGCAGCAAACAAATATATATATATATATATATATATATATATATAAATATATATATATATATATACATATATATAAATATATATATATATATACATAAATATATATAAATTAATATATATATATATATATATATATATATATATATATATATATAAATATATATATATATATATATATATATATATATATATATATATATATAAATATAAATATAAATATAAATATATATATACATAAATATAAATATATATATATATATATATATATATATATATATATATATATATATATATTCGAATTGTGTTATTAGTGTTATGAAATTGTAAAATAAAAATCATATTTTTTATCCAATGTTTTTCATTTATTATTTAACAATAATTTTGTAAGTTTTTAGAATAAAAGCCTCTGCGAATATTACAAGAACATTTGAAAAATGTTATATAAAACAGTATAAAACACCAAATGACTAAAGAAAACATTTTTTTTACAAATACAATAACTATTTATATTAAAAACGAACAAATTTTTGCAATTACTCAAAATTTTATTTCAATTCTTGTGATTTGTATAATGTACAGATAAAGTTAATAACACGATTTTGAAACAACAATTAAATTTATAAAATGTACACAAATAAATGTATATAAATAAGCGCATGCACACACACACATACATATATATATATATATATATACACACACACACACACATTTTATTTGTAGTCTATGAATTTGTCTGTTTATACATCCACTGAAAAAATAAACGACAATAATAGCGAATTAGGTCGAAATAGCTGGCAACTTTCGATTAATCTTGAAACACGGTATCTGTACGGGTCGAGTTTCTTTTTGCTTTTGATAGAATTCAGTGAGGACGTGTTTGAATCGATATAAATAAGTGATGGGTGAGAAAGCGAGTGTTCGGATTGTGAAGAAGGTGGTTGAAACGGTGAGTGTTAAGGTGGATGGGTGGGTACGAGGTCTGACAATAGTGATTACTTCAAATGACACATAAAATTGATTCGGCGCTCTCTCGGCTGCCACACGGTCGGTGTAGCACATTATGAGATCATCTTTCAAAGTAAAAACCTCATAAAGCTCTGCGTTCGCCCGAAACTTCATTTATTCGCGACGAAGATTTATTTTTCGTACTTCTTATGTTCTTTACTATCGCTGTCTCACACAGCATACACATTAGATTATTTTATTTCTCTTTCTATACTTTTACTCCATTAACGAATGTTTTTTTGAATATAAAAATTAAGAACTTTTTCACTAATGTGTATATATATATATATACAAATATATAATTTTAGTACTTTAATATAAAAAAGAAATATAATTTCATTTATTATTTTTCATTAAATATAGTCCAATTATTTTAAATCAATTTTCAAATTTAAAAAAGTAGTATATATATATATACTAGAAGGGTTCGTCCCCTGCTCGCCCACTTATCAATTAGAAGCATCTGCATGTAACCGAATGAAACAATCAACATATTTTTTATAACGCATTTATTGTAACACTTTAATTTAATTATTAAACATCAATATACATACAATGACGTCCGAAAAACAGTATATTAGGCATTGCATAATTTTCGTATTTTAGTCGAAAAAAATGCTACCAAAGCCACTAGAATGATTTCTTCCACTGTGGAGAAAGGTTTTCTGAAGCATAGAACAAGCAAAAAATGATATAACAGTGGATGAGGTCTGAAAATGTGTTACGAATTCATTAACAAAAAGGCCCCATTCTTTTCGACAATGGATTGGGAACTTATCAGACAGATAAAGCAAAGTTATTTAAAATAATGGGGGATATTTTGAAGAGTAAAATGTATTTCGGTTTTCCATAAAACAACATTCATTTTTATAAAAGAGGCACCGAATTAATTTATAGACCTATGTAACAAAATCTTCAAAATTTTTCCTTGTAAATAGTAATATCATAATTAGTTAGATTTACATACGTACATATATATATATATATACATACAATATATACATTAAGAGACAATACTGATCAAAATTATAATGAAAATGAACAAAGTTTATTGTAATTAGAAATGTATATTTCAATGAACAAAATATTTTTACGAGAGTGTAAATAGTATGTTTCCAATTAATCAGAAATAATAGAATGATCAAAATGATCAATGGCAATTATGTAAGAACCATTTGGTTATCAATCATTTATGACAGAAGTCACGTTAAGAAAGGAAACGTTTTGACGCCATGAAGCAAAATTATAAAAATCAATCTGGTTTTTATAAACAAAAAATTTCTTCAGAAACACATTCAACTAAGTAACTTTCTAGTAAAATAATATTTATATTTTTTAAATTTAAGAAGAATATAAATGTAAATTTCGAAAAAACTAAGTCGAACCGTTACTGCAAAAATTACAAGGGAAATTGAAAATCGCGTTCCATATAGAATAATTATTAAAAATTACATATGAAAATTAAAGTAGTGAACTAAATAAACAAAAAATGGAATTCATAAGAAATTTGGTGAAGATCGAATATATGATCAATAGAAACAGAAAAGTTAATTAAAAAGAACACTGGTATTTGCAAACGGATCGATAGATAAAAAAATTAAAATAAACAAAATTAATAAAAATAATTGAAATATAAACATGAATAACACAAAATCTGCAGAAGTCTTTTGTATAGCGGTCTGAGAACTGGAACCAAGGTGAAAAAGTTAACAGTAACTGAAATCCATCAACATTTGCTCTTGAAATTCGATCGTTTATACAGAAATCATTTAGTTCATTTCTAGAAATTTTTTATTTGGTATAATAAAAAAAACTAATCGTTAGGATCAAATGGCACCATTTACACATGAGTTGGACAAAAATATGGAACACAGAAGTGAAATATTCAGCAAACTGTTAAATTTTATAGATGACTACTCCTAATATGGAGCTTTTTTATGAAGAAAAGTTCGAAAAATTACGAATAAACAAGAGGATAATGTGTACCGTGAATTATATCTCAATATATCAAGACAGATTGTTACTAATCATTCCAAAATTTAGCTGTGACAAGGGATATTTATTTCATACGGGACAATATTCCGAACCACACTGTTAAAACTATACAAAAATGTGTTTGTGATAATAAAATAACTGTTCTTACATGGCCCCCGAATTCACTAGACTTGATCCCCATTCAACAACTTTGGAGTCATATTCAGCCAAAGTTAATCCTCCGTAAGACACCTCCAGTAAATATTGTAGAAATTTAGCAAGCTGTTCAAGTAATATGGGTAGCATTGAACGAAAACTACTAACTGAATTTAGTGAATGCTTATACGTATTGTTAGGATAATAAATCCAAAAAGAAGCCATAAAAAATACTTGGAAATTCGATTTTTGTACACATTATAAAAATTTTCAGAGAACTTTTTAATTTAAACGTTACTATTATTTTGTACATTAAGAAATTATATTCTTTGATTAATTAAAATATCTTAACTAAGAATATAATAAATTTTAAAGGAAAATCACAAATAGTTTTACTTACTCTATAGTAATTTAATTAAAATTACGTATGTGTACTTAGTGTACTCTGAAGAATGTTATGTTTTATTATATATATATATATAATATTCATATATATATATATATATATATATATATATATATATAATATTCATATATATATATATATATATATATATATATAATTTCTGTATGTGTGAGAAGAGAGACAGAAATAAGGTGTGCGTTTGCGTGTGTGTACATCTACACATAATCCACACACATATGTAATATATGACTATACATACCAGTAACAAACTTTCTCTAGTCATATGTTTGATACCCTTGTTAACGGAGAATGTATGTTGTATTCAATGTACGTATGTAATTTGTGTAAATACATTTCTCCCACATAAAATCTGTTTAATATGTACCTCCCCGGTGGTATCCAACGTTGAATTCGTTCAATATTATTCGAAATATATGCTAGAGAACAGGTTGAAAACTGTCTGCGGTCTAAGTGGCTTGATCTATCTACGTGATTATTTACTTGCAAGCACTTCAGTCAAAGAGTTACAGGTATATATGCACTTATATCCGTATATATATACATATATATATATATATATATATATATATATATATATATATATATATGTATATATATATGTTTGTGTATACTAACGGTATGTTCTGACATTTTATTATGAAGCAGTGAAGAACTAACGATAGCTGGACGAATGTTACAGCGACTACGACGACGAAGGGTTCTTGTACTTTATATACCTTTTGAAGCATTACTAGTACCACGTTTTGTTAAATTATAAAATTATTCAACCGATTTCACTAGGTACGTTCATAATTTTTTGCAGAGTTTTCAAATATAGATGTTTTAAAATTGATATGATTTGACAAAGCTGTTTGGTTATACTTTAATTGTTGCAATGAAAATTATATTCTGTATAAATATATATTATGCATGTATGTACATATATATATAAATATATATATATATACGTAAATATATATATAAATATATATGTATATATATATATATATATATATATATATATATATATATGTATACAGGCTCGTGAGGTAAAAAGAACGAAAGAGGCTGAATAATAAATATATTTGTTGTTTAAATGTTTATTTGCTTTTCTTTTCAGAATTTTATAAACAATATAATGATTGCGAATTTGGGTTGTACAATTATAGCAAACTCACCATTTCTATAAAATGATTGCACAGTGAATCCTGGATGTGCAGCAGACCATTTTTCCATGTTTACTAAATGGGCATGAATAACTAAGAGTGTATCACTTAATTTTACCCCCACACTACAATAATAAATTAGTAAGCTTACTTGTACAATATCTGGATACAATGGTTCACCCGTTTTTTATTTGTTATATAATATGTTTGTAACTTTAAATTGGAAGTTATGTTCTTTAAATTTTAAATAAATCACAACAAAAGATAACCATGAAAAAGATAGTGATAAGGTACTTTTTAAAAATAATAATTAATAAAGGTTTTAACGAGATAATACACTTCCACAGTTTGTGCTCTAAAAAAGTAACTATATATATATATATATATATATATATATATATATATATATATATATATATATATATATATATATATTTCAAAACAGATGACAATCCAATAGTGTTAGGTTAGGAAATATGGTAGCTGAGTCATAACTTCCCATTCAAATTTCTTTAGTTTTTTCAGCGTTTCGTGTGCCGTGTGAGATGTCGGGCGTTGTCGTGGTAAAAAAATTCGCCTTTTCTGTTGGATAATGGTGGACGTTTTTCATCAATGGCTTTCTTATTTGTACAAATTGTTTACAATATAACTTTTTTGTGATGGTTCAATTCTCTGGCAATAGCTTGTAATACACAGTTCCTTCCATATTCCACCAAACAGACAATAAAACCTTTTTTGGATGAAGTCCTCCTTTTGCAGTTGAAGTTGGTGTTTTCCAATTGGTAAACCGTATCAATTTAGCAACTCATCGTCTTTGACGTTTAATATTATTATAAATAATCTATTTTTCTTTATCAGTAACAATTTAATTGATAAACGGATCAATTTGTAATCAACATAAATAATAAATGGAAATGTCCTCATTTTGTTTTCAATTAACGTACGGTAACTCGTCCGGAATCCACTGACCCAAATTAAAAACCTTATTAATCATTTTAAAGTGCCGACGAATAGTTGAATGTGTTTATTTGACCTTCTTGACAAATTCTTCTACTGTTGAACTACTGTTTTTTTTCACTAGTGATGAGGACATCCTGACCTTTCCTCATCTCAAAGCTATAGTTTCCGGATCGAAATCGTTAAAATCATCTTTATTCTTGACTAAAATTAATAACATCCGAACTATACATTTCCCATTATTTTGTTACTGCAGTTGAAGCATGTTGCCCTGATGAAACACCCAAGCAAAATGTACCTAACAATCTCTTTTGTTACTTCCATGATAGCTTATATTTTTTAAAAAAATTGTGAGATCACAATTGATCTTCTACTATAAAATATATAACATACAATTGAGCAACATATCTATCTGATATGTAATTGCAAAATACTGGAGCATTTATTTTCACCTATATGAAAATGCTGTATAACTCATAGGATGATATCTCATATATATATATATATATATATATATATATATATAAATGTGTGTGTGTGTATTTGTATTTATATACAAACATATATAACTGTAAAATCCACAATAAGTAATTTAAGTATCATCTTTTCTTACTTCAAGTTTATCTCTAATAGTGTTCTTAATTAGACACCGTCGACCAACTAATTTCTATAAGGATACACTTCTGAAACTGGCTCAATTTTGCCATAGTCGATAATATAAACTTAGGCTTACTCAGATATATAGCTCTATATTTTTCACTTAAATAAGAATGGGAATGGATGCTTTTTAGATCAAACTTCTCTGATTAAGGAGTAGAAAACAGCCTAATATCATTGAAAAACAAAAATAGTTTATTCACAGAGATACTATCAATAATCACTAACAGCAAAAAGCTGATTAATAGGTTACCAGTAAATAATCGTTGCCAATAAAAAGGCTCTAAATAAGCTTTTGGTCAGTAAACTGTTAAATTACTATCTTGTTTCTAAGTTAAAGTTCAACAAATACAATATATTTGGTGGGTTTTTATACATTTTTCCAAGAAATGAATTATATGAACAGTAAAAAAATACTCAACCTTCACACTTCCTTAGATAAATATGCATTTAAGTCAAAATGAAACTTAATTAAAAACTATAATAAATATTAGAAATGATTTGAAAACAACTAACAGAAAATTTAAGTTGACTTGATTTATTTAAAATTGGATAATATTTATATTAAAATAATAAAATATTATAAAAAAGATCTTATTCAAAATTTATTTCTTTGTGATTAAGTTTTATTATTTTTCAAAGTTTTAACCAATATTTTATTTTTTTGTAATAATTGGAATTTTAGTGATTAAGAAATTAAAAATCATTATATATATATATGTATATATATAAGCTGGTGTGTTGATTTAAGTAGATATAGATATAAATGAATAAAATTTCACTTAAATTTCATCGTCAACTCAACAAAATGGAGAATTCTAATTAAGCATTCGAAAGGTAAAAGCGGAAAAATTATACACCAAAGTGGGTAGAAAGCCTAAAATTGTTTCTGCGGCGCAAATTATGCATTCGCTTTGTAAATTTATGCGTCGATATAAAATGTTACACCTCGAAAAGTATATAATGCATTATTCAAATCGTAAAGTGGTCAACTTTCAAAAACGTTGCCAGTTGAATATACAGACAGCGATGTGCGTTTGAAATGCGACAAGCGACCGAAACGGATGTAGCGCCGTAACGCGTAGAGCTCGTATATCTCAAGTAACTACAAGAAGATGTCTCATTCGAGACGCGTGGTGACAATGGCGCACTGGGAAACTTGTAAAATAATTAGATTCATAAGATATATAAAAGTATTTCAAATATGGAGTAAAGAGGAACGAACTTGCATATGTATTCCACACACAAGTGTATATATATATATATATATATAATTTTCACATGTATATATGTATAATTCGTATACCTATGTCAGGTTTTATATCTTTCACTTGAAATTGTCACGGCTGTGCGAAAATTACATTTCCAATTCATGAAAAGACGATGTCGACTTCCTATCTTACCAAGAATCAACATAATTAAAGTATTTTATTAAGTGAGACAGATGGCGTCGACCAGAGCTCGTAGATACTGTACATTAATTCTCTATCTTTGTTTGTTCTTTGAATATTTCACACGTCAGAACATCACGAATAATGCTATGATAATATCATAGATAGAATCCTGCATGTTATGGATTACGAATAGAAATTTTATATAGACAAATAGTACAAAAGTAATGAAAGAAATTGGTATTAATATTTGTTGTTTGTTTATTCTGTCATATAAACAGAAATGGAGGAATTGTTTTTTTTTTGTTAAATAATTTATAAATTCGAGTTGTCTTTCAAAAAGAATCTCTAAATAATTTATCTCTTATTTTGAAAATTCATAAAATTCATACAATAGTATATTTAACATTAAACTTACCACGCCAGGTCAAATGACCGGTTTTCAAATTCGATTCAAAATTTTGCATTCATTTTTATTTCTTTCGTCCATTTGACTTTATGACAATTCTTATATTATCTGTTTAATCATTTTTTCTATTTTTATCGTTCCGTTTATTTTGTTTTCCTCTGAGAAACATATATAGCCTGACTTGTCTACCACAACCGGTCATTTGACCGGTAGACAAATAAACGCACTTTTATAAAATTATTTTTGTCTGGATTTCAGCTCTGTATACAACTTAAAACTACGAAAAATGCATAATGGAGAAATCCATAATCTTCAAAAAATGCATTGGACATAATTAAATATTTAACAATTATGTCTAACTTAAAAAAAGTACGAACTTGTTTTTTCCCGTTCTTGTTAAAAATAAAAATTAATTATATTATTTTTTTATTATTATCTAAAAGTTATTTCGTGAATTGTTTCCCATATTAAATTGACAATTACCTAAATTTAATTCGGAAAAATATAATCTTTATTTCATAACCGGTCATTTGACCGTTTACGGTAAGAATAGGTGTATATAAAGTACTGGTACGTTTAGTGTTAAGAGATATTATATAGAGTTGAAAAATGAAAATAGTATATATTTGTATAAAAATTTCATCAATTGGATTTTTCATTAATAAGACTAATTCTTTAAACAGAGAACAGAATTTTGTATTTTTTATCTGATCTGAATTTGTTTGAATTGAATTTACTATTTTACTTTCCTGTATCTTTTAAATCTTAGTTTTATATAGTAGGTTGAAATGATCTGATACCCCGATGATATTAAATCATTTCATGCCTGAAATTGTTCATAAGAAATTTAAAACTCCTACCATTTTTAAAAAATAAGGTTTATATAGGGGAAGTAAAAAGAAAACTAAATATGAGTGTTTTGAATTTTTAGAAGGAGTAATAAAAATGATTGTGTGTTACAATCAATGAGTAATTAGCTTTGACAAATTAGTGTCTTGAAAGAAAAAAACGTAGACTAGAAAAATATAAATATATATATATATATATATATATATATACATATATATATACATATATATATATATATATATACATATATATATATATATATATATATATATATATATATATATATATATATTTGAAAGTTGAGACATTTTAAGAAAAAATAAATTTATTAAAAAAAAGATAATTATATTTTTTTAGTTGTTTAAAAAAAATATAGTTTCTTTGTGCACAAATACATGGAATTCAAGTTATTTATAAGCAACTGTGGTACATTGAGGTATATAAAATTTCACTAGTATTTTTTTGTATTTAACATGCCAAGAAATAATGAATTAAATGAGGATAAAATTCAGCAAATCAGTCGATTGAAATGAGTTATGCCAGTGGTCTACGGACCACCAGAGATCCGTGGGTAACATCTGAGAGAGAGAGGTCTAAGAGAAATTTACTTTTGCAAACAAATGTTTTATATTATGGACAGCTTTGAAGAATTACAACGGGCGTTATAGACCTAAAAGGCATCGTGACACATCAATATACGATGTGCCACGATGTCGAACAACATAATCTTTTTCACTAACTAAAAAATAATTTTGTTGTTTGTTGTTTATTTATTGTAATTACAAAAAAGAAGTTTAATGGTTTTGCTGATCTACATTCAATTCTCATAAGTATTCCTGTACCGGAAATACAGTCCTCTCCAAAAAAGACCGCCGCATTTTTTCAGATAAATATAAGGGTCCTCTGCATTCAAAGACTTGTGGATCGCTGAGTTATGCCATAAGAATGATTCATCAGAAGGGGAAGAGTCAGTAGAAAAAATAATGAAGAAACGTTAACTGCAACGTATAGACAGGTGAACATCTCAAACCTAATCTGTTAAAAGAGTTATTGGGAGAAAATCTTGGTTTTGATGATCCTAAATATCAAGTCCCTCGAAATAATAATGATAAACAGTCGTGTGCATACAAATAGAAGAGACGTATTCGGCGTTTCACATTTCAAAAAAATTCACTTAAAGTAAATTTTAAATTAGTGTGCCATTTCTTATCAATAATATCCTTTATATATTGAATTTATATTAAGTTGGTGGCCCTGTGCTTTTATTGTCTTTCTTCGGAAACTTTCGAGTTAAAGTTTATAGTGACAATTTTATATGCGCAACTTAATAAGAGTTTTTCTCTCTTTAGTTAAATTACATTTCAAATAAGTTCATTTTTGTTCTACATTTATAAAGGTGAGAGGTTTATAATATTAGTTTACGTAAAATAATGGTGATTTCCTTGTTTCAAATCAGAAAAAATGAATCGAAGTAACACTGTACACCGGAGCAGAGATCTCTAATCAAAAAAATAATTTATGAATGAAAAACATACAAGTTTATACAGGTTGTGGTAGGATGTTCTGCGCAAATGATATCAAATGTCCTAAAGTCGAAAAGAGGACACAAGAAACGGATAGGGAAGAAGAAACATTTCTAGAAGACGGGGATGTAATTGTTTTAGCAAAACCCACTCCATTTAAGAACTCTAACCAAATAAAATAAGAATTAAATCTTTCAAACTGCACTTCATCAATTATAAAGATGATTATTAATACTAATTTAAAAACTATGTCCCAAGAAAGGTTCCATTACAGAATTACAGACAAATGAAGGAGAAGTCTGATAAATTAAAAATCGTATTATATAATTAACAATATGTTCCAAGACATTTACGTTTTGAATTTAAGTCTCAATATACTACTAAGACCATCATACATGGAGGATGTTGAAATATGGGTTGAATTTGTTTATCATGATGTGGAGTTGGTCCTATTTTCTGGATCAAAGAAAAAATGATTGCCTGTATTTACGTGGATATTTTAATGAATATTATGCTTCCAATTTCGTAAGATTAAATGTCTCTAGAACGAACCTTCATGCAAAGCAATGACAAGTCAATGATTCAAAACATAATTTTCGAAAATCTCAAATTTAGTTTCGGGAAAATAAAGTAAACGTTATGGCCTGACCACCTCAATCATCATATCTAAATCAGCTTGAGCGACTGTGGATAGATGAGAAAAAATATGTTTATGTAGTGAAGCCTCGGAACAAGCAGCAAATATACGAAACCATTCTCTCAGCTTGGTCAGCGATTCCATTTGAAAGATACCAGCAATTAGTTAATTCAGTGCCTTATAGATGCCAAGCAATTATAAAAAATAAGGGTCACAATACTAGATATTACTTAAGTTTGAAGTAATTGTTCTTGTATTTTTTTCCAGAGATTTCCATTTTAATAAACAGTTCAATTCAGTATGTTTATATAAATGATTTATTATAGAGCAGAATTTGTATTTTATTTGATTTTAAATAAATTATGACGTAATAAGTATAAATCTTCCAAAATTAAAATATCAGTTTGTGTTGCTTTATGGATATTTTTATCGTTTTTCTAATTGCATTCAATCACTCATATTTTCATACACACGGCTGCACTTGATTCATTTGGTCCTTCAGCAGCATATGAAAAGTTAAAGATAAAAATTTCGATTGAAATAAAAACTAAAATTCAAGAATTTAACGTAACATAGTTTAACATAACATAATATAACTTAGGTTTTATCAAAGACCAGGTAATTGTACGAAATCTAATAATATATTTCAAAATTTTATTAAAATGGGTAAAGTGAAGACCAACTAATAATGACCAGGAGGTCTCTCCCTGGAAGACGACGAGAAAATGATTAAGGGGTGGAACATGATTGTAATAGATATGTCATGGTTTAAAATTTATTATGTAATAAAATAGACGGCACCTAAATAATTATTTAGTTCTTCTGACCATTCTGTAAATGTTCACATGTATTCTTTTAACACAAGATAAACAGCATTTGTTATATAAAATCTATCTATCTATATCTCTCTCTCTCTCTCTCTCTCTCTCTATATATATATATATATATATATATGTATATATGTATACATAAGATCATGTATTATATAAGTAACAACTTCGTGCAATAAATATTTTATTCGAAACAGTATTTTAATTACTTACATCTAGTTAAGTTGATGAAAAGGAATGTTGAAAATAGTAACTAGTATATTTTTAATTACAATAATTTGTATCGAACATATTTATTCTTATTGTTCATGAAGTAAGTTACTTAATATATTGTTATAACTTCGTTCTAAGCCCAAATTAAAAAAAATTCTAAATCAGAATGTAGACTATAATTTTTCATATTACATAAACAATAAAAATAAAAACAAAAATTTCCACCTACACAAAAATACAATTTTAAATTCTATTCAAAAAAGTGTATAATATATATTGGCGGAATTTAAAAAAGCTCATATATTTCCAACCATTACAAACCTAAAATAGGGTACAAATGAAAAAAATATTCAGCAAACAGTATGAAAAGCACATACAACTTTTCCAATATTAATTCGAATTGTTCTTGGAATATTCTACAATTGTCCGTTGGAAAGCAATTTCCCATTGAAAATTCCTCTATTAAAAATATTTTTTGGCCCGAAAATATAACGTGAAAAAGTCAAATAAAGTATTTACTCTTTTCATGAACGGCAAAAAACCGAAAGAGAAAACAGCGTACGAAAATAACATATTCGTGTAAATTGGATAGGTAAGGTGAAGTGTGTGTGTATGCGTTGGTGTGTGTAGCTGTTTGGTTGTGAGTGCGTGTATGTGTGTGTCTAGTTAACCAGTGGATCCGTATGCATAAGATCGTTATTCAAAAAGTAATTTTCCGGACAGGCCATAATCGTTTCATGAGTGATAAAATTCAACGAATTTCGCACGTCGACGTGATAACAGTATAACTGCTAACCGACCGACGATCAACTAGAACAGGGCGAGAACACCCTCGTATGTCATTGTTTTTAATTCGCGAGCACCCGAAAACACATCTCCGTAAAATGTTCGTCATTTGCAAACAAACTTACTTTGAGGGTAAGAAAAAAAACACACGTACACTGGAGTATTCTCCTTGCGCTATTTGGTTAAACGTTAGAGTGCGTATCGATAATGTTATTGTAGAGGGTGTGAGATAATATAATGTACGTTATTTACTTTTAAGGAAAATGCACCGTTGTTGATATATTCTTCAAAGTCATAACGTAAACAGTTTTAAGAGAGGATTATATCCATTAATACTCTTATTTGCTTTCTAAATAATAATAAAAAGGAAAAGAAAAATTAAACAGCTTACACATAAATTCAAAAAAAAATATTTTAAATAGAACTTGAATATTCATTGATATATAAAATATTTCAATAATTAATGATATTTGTGTATAATTATGAGAACATAAATATAAAAATATCTTTACTGTTTTTTTTATTGCCAACAAACAACATTTTTTCTATTTAAAACGAAATTAATTGGGAAAATTTATAAAATAATGTTGTAAAAAAAAATTAAAATTACTAAATACTAAAAAAAAATATTAAATGCTATTTTTGAGACAACAATTAGAAAAATTGAATGTAAATTAACATTTATAAATTAATATCAACATTTTTAATAAAATAATTATATAACAATGTAAAAAAACATGGTATTAAATTAAATGTTCTTAAAATGTTAAAAGGTTACTTGTATTTGCATCTCAATTACTTTTTTTCTTATTTTTATAAGTAAATACCTGCAATGTAACTTTTTTCGATTTTTTGTTATCTAGTATTAATACATTTAAGTAGATTTATATATTTATTACAGTGGTACCTCTACTTACGAACTTAATTCGTTCCAGTCCAAAGTTCGTATCTCGAAAAGTTTGTATCTCGAAACCCAGTTTTCCATTATATCTTACGGTAAATTTATTAATTCGTTCTCAAACTTACAATTTTTTTTAAGAAATGCGTTTGTATCCAAAATATATTTTTATTATTTATGAGATTTTTGGTTTTACATGGTTTTTAAAAAAATATTTTCTATAAAAATGCTGCCTACGATGATTCCTTTTTTCTTTTCAGTGAAGAAGGTTTGAGGAAGCTATCCAGCGTTGATTGACTGTCGCTTTGTTAACACTCTCTTAAAGTGATTAATAACATTGTCATTAAAAATATTGGCGGCTCTAGAGACGACGTCTTGGTTTGGATGCCACTTGCTAACCATCTCTCTTAATTCGCTCCAACGTTACAAGATTTTTTTACGTCATTTGCTTTAATAGCTTCTTTTTTGTTGCTATCCTCTTAGGCCTCTGAAAACGTTTGCTTTTCTTCCTCATCCTTTTCTTTTCCCTGCTCACTTCTTAACTCCTGTAGCTTTTTTTAGGGTTTTTAGAATGATACAGCGTATCTTAAACGTTGCGCCTTGACAAAACGGACAAAATCTTCACTCTTTAATAGTTCATTCAAATCGCAATTGTTTCTTCTAATATACTCTTTATTTCCCAATTGTGTGGTACCAAATTTTTAAGTAATTTTTTTCTTTGAAAAACCCATAGATACAAGTAAATTTACCGAATATGGGGTGATAAAAATCGAAGAGTGATCGTTGAAAAGCCACTAAATAGAGAAACTGAACTGATCGTAATTGGAGAAACATACTGAAAAATAATAATCAATTTTAGTGGGCCGAATTGGATAATATTGATCTGGAGGACATGTTGTTCCAGTAGGAGGAAGTAACAAGTCACACAGCTGGTGAAACAATTAATTTTTTGAGGAAGAAATTTCTTGGTCGCGTTATATCCAGAAATGAAGACATGTTGGCCACCGAAATCACACAATTTAACACCATTGAACTGTTTCCTTTAAAGTCACGTTAAAGAACGTTTGTAAATTAATAATTCTATAACAATTTCCGACCTAGAAGATGAAATCCGAAGAATAATTGGTGATATAGAGCCTCAGTTGTTCAGGGATATTACTGAAAATTTCAACAAAAGAATGGTTACCTGTAAGAAAGCACGTGGCGGTCACACATAATATTATTTTTCATTTATAAATGACATACATTTAACTGTTATTTACAATAAAGGAACATAAAATTTCAGGACAAATTCTGTGTTTTGTTCCAAATTGAAAAATTGTGTCCTTATTGGAAAACTTTGTAAATTTTTTTGCAAAAAATCTACTTTAAGAAGTAAATATGTCAAGTGGAAAAAATGTGTGCATTAGTATAAAATTATAGTCTCAAATTTTGATTACATATATTTGTTTGTGTATGTGTGAGCTAGGTTGGTAGGAAAATAATTGCGGTTTATGACCGTTAAGTCCATAACAAAAGACACGATTATTTTCCTACCGGTGTAATATGCACATGTATATATATATATATATATATATATATATATATTTATATACATAATACATATGTATGTTTATATAACTGTATCAATAAATATATGCATATATAAATCATCATTTTTATATGAGTCACAACTGTCATAAGAACAGGTTTGTCTTATAAGTCTAATATCATGAAAGCGATTTTTATGTAATTTTTAAGAAAAATTATCCTGCACTCAGATTATACTAAATAAAGAAAATACATTTTCGTTCCTTTTAATTGAAACTTCGTCTGAACTGGTTGACTAGTTGCTAACATTTATATTGAATACTGTCTAGCTACATGTCTACTCAAAATGCTAGTATATAAATCTCTAGAATAAACACTCGGTGGTTGTTTGGTTTGCGTTTAAGCAAAAATAAATAACTCTCTAAGTCATTTATTTCTTCGATTTATATTCTCTTTTCATGCTCGTTGTATATATTTTTTTACTACAGCATAAGTTTCATTTGATTGTTATAGCCAGTTTGTTATAATACAGTTATAAAATGTGTAATGATGATTTCAACACAAATATTTTATAACAAATTTATGAAATTATATATATATATATATATATATATATATATATATACATATGTATGTATGTATATATTTATATATATATATATATATATATATATATATATATATATAGATAGATATGTACGTATGTATATTTATATATATATATATATATAAATATATATTTATATAGGGTTACACAAAGAGAATGGGGGGGTTTGAATAGTCAAAACTTATTTTGTCCCAGTGTTTTTTTCTCTTCTTTTCAGAATTTCATTAATAAAACTTGGAAAATTTGTCATTGTCATGTACATGATGGTACAACGTAACAAAATAATTTAATTTTATTTTGAAAATTATCGTTCAATTATTTTGATAGTGAGAATTTTTCATTTTTTTAATATTCGAACAGGACCACTGGAGACATGATTAATTGTTTAGTTACACGTTTTCGACAACAAGGTATAGTTAGTAACCGTCCAGGATCTGAAAGACATCGTTCGGTTTTAACTGAGGAAAATATTTAACAAGTACAGGAGAAGTATTGAGTAAAGTACTAAAACGTCAATCAGAAGACGTTCAATTCAACTGGAAATATCTCGGAGGTCACTGTAGAGGATTTTGGATGTATTAAAAATATTCTCATGTAAAGTGCAGCTTGTGTAATAACTAAACAACAGATTATCCATTGACCTCATTATTCAATTCGTTTTCGCCAACAAGCAGCAGAAAGTAATGAATTTATTCACAATTTTATTACGAGTGATGAAGTTCATTTCCACTGAAATGGATTCCTGAACAGACAAAACTGTAAAATAAGGGCTGCATAGGATCAAAGAGCACTTCATCAGCGATAAATATACCCACTTAAGTGTACTGCTTGGGGTGGAATAACGTCCTTAAGGATGATAGGCCCTTATTTCTTCTACTACTTTAACTTATTAACTTGGAAATTAACCAGTGAAAAGTTCAAGAATGTATTTTTTTGTGGTGGGTATTTTTTTGAAGCATTGACGGAATTCTATGTCACATCCATTATAAAAATCACAATGGCGAAGACAATTAATAGAGACAGGAAAAAGTCTTTCTGACTGCAAAAAATAATACTATATTTTTTTTATTATCTGTATTCAATACAAATAAATGAAAATGTCTTTAATAAATAAAAAAAGGGATTAGTCAATGAAAAAATCAGCCCTTTGTGTGACATTCCTTGAAACACTTTAGCACACATATTGACATTTAGCAAACCGGTCAGCAAAATCTTTTTGTGTGCCTTAAACGATTCGTATAACATAATTTTCATCTTAGAGCAATGTACGTTTTTGAAGAATTGCTTGAAATGTAGTCCAAAAAATGACTTTCTATTAGCCTGGATGGCGCAAGTTTTAAATACGGGCGTCTTATATTAGAAGATGAAGTTTGTATCTTACCTCTATACATTTGAACATAATTTTGGACTATTTCTAAAAGAAAATCTATTTTTTTTCATTTTCCACCATGTCTTTTGTACAGTATAAATGCGTTCAAACAAAACAACTCGATCAAATGTTTATCAAATACATGTTTATGAAGTCGTTAACGAATGATCTCAAATTTTCCAAATAATGCAATAAAATAATACAATAAAATGTTGACTATATGTTTAATAGCCGATGAGACCGCCATTCACCTCCTCGCGGAATGTCCGGCATGGGATAATTTAAGGCGACGATGGTTTGGGGAGTTTTTCCTCATCGCAACCGAACTAGGGTCTATAAACTCGGGCAGGCTGATAGGCTTCTGGAAGGAAGTGAGACTTCCCGAGTAGTTTTGATCAAGTCGAGGGAAGGCATAATGAACCTCGAGTTTAAGTGCCGGGAGGTAGGATAGCTTTCTAAAAGATTCATATATTCTAGCCTGTCTAGGTAGATGAAGTAACTTTCTAGTGTTGTGACTTTTCAAATTATTTTCTACATATCTGCCCCCATTCAGCTACTTAAAACAATAAAGCTAATCGAACTAGATATTTACATAATTTTATGATTGTTGTGTAATTACTAATTTTTATTTTAAGTAACAAATCACATAGACCTGACTTTGGAATGCAATATTTACTTTAGATTTTAAATATTTTTAAGCGTCTATGAACAATTATTTTGTTGTAATTTAAATATCCAAATGTGTGTATTTATTTACGATTCCTATTTCTTCGCTAATATAATTGAATTTTGTATTCTTTTCGAGTTTACTACCTTTTATCATTATTAATATTTTGGTATTAAATTATTGGGTAACTTCCATTTACAATTGCGTCGGATGAATTAAGTAGTCTGGTGAAATTGTTGTCGGTCCTAAGCCCCGGATGAAGGAGGAAGATTGGAAGGCCAGATTAGCACCCTCCATTCAGCAAAAACAGAAAAATTATCATGGAAATCGTAAGATGGCTCGGAACAGGAATTACATAGATGATAGGATGAGAGATAGCAATTTGCCAAGTTTGTAGAAATGGACGAACTTCGAAAAAAAATTACCTGGACGACAACTCACGAGATGAGCATAAATCTGGCAATCATTATCCACCGAGCTACAGTGAGAGTAAAGCATCAGGAGAATTCTCCCAGCTTAATAATAATAATAAGTATATTTTGGTTTTACCTATATTTCATGTTAATTAGTTTTTACGATTACATTTTTTTACGAAGTTACTTTTCTTGTAGAGTTATTTCATTACTGGCTGGAATAGCAATAACAAAAAATTTACAAAGTATAGTGACAAAACATATCCGTGAGACTTTCGTATTCATACATGTTAAAGAGTTTTTTTACAGTTCTATAGTTAAAATATATTTAATTACATATGAACTTTTTTTGCAATAAAATACTTTAAGTATGAAAAATACAATTAATTTTTATGGAATATTCACATCTACTATTATGTATATAAAAAAAATATATACATACATATATATATATATATATATATATATACATGTGTGTGTGTGTGTAAGAGTGCCGTAATAGAAAAAATCTCTCATAACGAGCACAAATACATTATATAGAAACACAGTATTGGTTGGTTGATTTGATGCAAGATTTGGTGTTGAAAGTGTTGAAGACATCTTTAGAATGAACTAGAGCGAACATGTCTTTGAGTATAAATCACAAACATACATGTATTGCCGTTCATATATATATATATATATATATATTATATCCTATATCGACAACTGTGAATAGAATTTGATAGGTTACATTCGTAACATGCATGCATAGTATACATATATACATGTATATATATATATATATATATATATATATATATATATATATGTATGTATGTATACATACTCTCGCGAAACAGTATCAAAGGAACTCATTTGAGGCGTTGAATAGCGCAGGAGGAAGTCAATCTCCAAGTGATTCTAGATAAGAAAAACGTTGTGTCGCTGCCAGGAAACCAAAAAGACTCAGCTCCGACGGGAAACGCAAAAGACTCGTATGTGTGCACCTTCTTTTACGTGTCTACAAGAAGTAAAACGAGAAGAGAGTTCACGTTATTATTATTATTATTGTACGTGGAAAGTTTGTATGATGTCAATGTCAGAGTGTACATTTTTTTCTCTATGATTTCAATCACATTTCAATATTCAGTGTATTAATGTTTGACAGACAAAATATTCATTTGAAACAAGTAACCCATTCTTATTGAAATTTAATTGTATATATATATATATATAGATTGATACGTAGATAGATATTAGTTATGCAGTCCTTAGATATACAATTTTCTGTTTTACTGTTTTTTTTTATTTTTCTATAAGATAAAAAGGTACATGTATTAAAAGTTGGAGTTGGTTTATTAGTATTTTTTTAATTTTTGTATCATTTTAATACACATTCAACTAATTTATCTTGAGATGACTTTCTTCTTGCAACAGAATTTTCTGATAAAAATTATGTGACAAAAATATTTTTATAAAATTCCCTTATGTCATTTATTTGCAGTAACATAAAGTTCTTGTTGAGAATAGATGTGACACATCCATTCTCAAAAAGACTACTTTCAAAAGAAAATAATTTCTCAAACTTCCTCAAAGAAACATAGAATATTTTATTAGGTTGGTAGAAAAGTAATTGCGATTTATGACATTCAAATTCATATATATTTTTCTGAATCAATAATTAATATTATTTCAGAACAGTTGGATGACTAACATCTAACTTTTGTGCAAGCTCTCGAATTGTTGTGCGAGGTACTGATTCAACTTCATAACGCCTTTAGTTGGTCGTTATGAACTGAAAAATAATGCCCGCGGCCTTTTTTAAAGCTCTCGTCCTCAGCACGAAATTTTTGGAACTACCATTCCACCATACGTTCCTTAACAATACCCACACCAAAACCATCGATTAGATTATGACCAGTTTCTCTTGCTTTACTTGCTCTTTTTGAACTCATAAAAAATGTTCTTATTTGCTACTTTTCCATTTTTAATTCAATAGGTCAATTTATCGCAAAATTTTAATTAAAACCAAAGTCGCTGTTACCAAAATACAGACCGAAAATTTACTTTAAAATGATATTAACATGAATAGGATGAAATGACACGTTCATTGAAAAAAATTAAAATTTGAATTCAGAAAACAAAAATCGCTTTTTTTCCTACTAACCTAAATATCTTCATATAATATTCCACTTCTTCAATGCATAAATTGATTTCATCACAATTAATTTTACAAATTATAGATCTAAAGGAAAAAAATTCATGCTTTGAAGATTTCGACATTACAAGTGCATTGAAAAATTGTGGGAAATTTTTGTTTTAAATTTTATTAGTCTTACCCAAGGACAAACATGGTTTCAACGATTTCGGTCCAGAAAATATAGACTTGACGAGGAAGAAAGCTCAGGACGTCCTCAAGATTTTCATAGTTAGGTCCTGCAAACACTAGTGGAACAAAATCCTAGTTCAACGACAGAAGAATTAGCCAAGAAGTTCAAATCAACACATTCAACTATTTAACGGCACTTGAAAATGATTGGTATGGTTTCTAAGCCAAGTGAGTGCATTCCGCACTAGTTATGGGACATTAATTTAAAACAACATTTGCACTTCTAATCTATATTGATTACAAAATGATTCGTTTCTAATTAGAATGGTTACTGGTGATGAAAAATGGATTGTTTATAATAATATTAAACGCCAAATACAATGGGTTGACCGCATTGATACATCATCTTCAACTGCAAAAGGGGGGCTTAATTCAAAAAAAGGTAATGTTATCCGTTTGGCGTGATATGGAAGGCATTGTCCATTACAAGATATTATCAGAGAATCGAACCATCACAAAAGAGTTTTATTATGAACAACTGGTACATTTAAAACAATCCATTGATGAATAACGGCCAGCCTTAGCCAACAGAAAACACGTAATTTTTCATAGCGACAATGCCCAACCTCACATAGCACGTGATAATTTGAATGGGAAAATATGATTCATCTACCATATTCTCCTGACCTAGCACTATCGGGTTACCATTTTTCCGAAGTCTCTAAAATGACATTAATGAAAAACAACTTAATATAGAGAGTGGTGTCCAAGGGAACTCGACTCTTTCTTTAATGCAAAGCCTAAAAGTTTTGTAGTCAATATATGAAAAATTTAAATTAAGATTGAAAGGATTTATAAATAAACGGAAAATATGTTTGGATCAAAATTAAAATGATAATTTTGTTCGCTGTTTCAAAAGTTACTTTTAAAACCCACATAAATTATGGGTCACCCAATACTTACATAAAATTTAATAAAATTTCTCTAAAAGAGGCATGTAAAATATTTTTATCTCTTTAAGGACCTGTCTCTTTTAGAGATCAAATAAATTATTCTGTCAACAAAAATACTCATTAGGAATAAAAAATCATTTGATTTCTTTAAATGGAATCAATCATAACCTCTATTTCAAAGTAAAATATTTTCGCTTCGTTTTAGGATTTTGAAGTGTTTACCTTAACATTTAAAAACATTATATATCTTGACCAAGCAGCTAGCATAACCTCACAAAACATTAGTTTACACGTTAATGCCCGAAAAACAGCAAATTAGGTTAAATTTTTACATTTCAACTGAAAAAAATGCTGCCAAATCCACGGGAATGATTTATTTACCTTTAAGGTAACATGTTGTGAAACATGAAACATAAAAAATTCATACACTGCATAGTTTTCTCATTCCAGATAAAAAGTGCTTCCGAAGCCACGGAATGATTTGTTCAGCCTTCATGGAAGAGGTTTTGATGCATAAAGTTTGCAAAAACTACTAAAACAATTCAAGACTTACAAAAATTCATTATGATTTCATCGACTCAATTCCGTCATTTTATTTCGATAAGAGATTCATCAGTTACTCTATAGATAGAGCAAATTTATATAAAATAATGAGGAATATTTTGAGGATTGAAATCGATTCCATTTTTCTGTAAACATTTTTTATAAAAAAGAGCATCGAATTCAATTGTGCATCTGTACATTAACAACCAATTAATATAACAAAACACATTAATAACCAAATACAATAACTAACTTCTAATTAAATGAATTAAACAATTTGTAAATGTATAAATTCTGACTAAAGAACATTAATAAATTGCATGTCTTGATTATATACTGAACAGCATGAGAAGTGGAACTAAAGAATGTTTTTAATCCTCGTGACAAATAAAACGAGAAGTGCATACAAAAAAGAAATTATGAACACTTGGTTATTTTAAGCAAACAATGGAATTTCTTTGCGTTGTTTCATTCTCATGTTTTGTGTTAGTTTATTGTAAAACAGTGTAGACAAACTTACATCTGCGATATATTTTTCTACTATTACTCCATTTTAAGGAAAATAACAATAATTCATTAAATACAGAATTTCATTTTTATAAAATGGACAACTTAATAAGTTAAAATACAACTATGACTCAAAGGTATGATCAAATTAAAGATGGTTAAATATTTCTCACATTTAATGTCTTATTATTGTAAAATGTGAAATAACAGGTTGTATTAATTTTTAAATGATTTTTTTTATTAAAAAAATAAGATCAAAATTTTAAAAATATTTTTTACAAACTAACTGATTGTCAGTAAAATTTCTAATCAATTTTCTGAAAATATGTCATCTATGCATAATATAAATACACAAGCATGTCATGGTGCACCATGAAGTGCAGACGTACAACATTGTGCATAGTTTAATTACCTCTCGGGAGATTAATTAATCATAAACTAGCTTTATTATATTCAGTAACTTTATACATATTAGATAAATGATAAGACAGTACCTGCAGTACTACGTTATTATTGCATTCAGGTCGCTGTAATTATGATGAAGAATGCAATTAAGTAACACTCGGACTAATTTAAAGTTTATTATAACATTTTTCAGCTATAATAATCGTTATCAATTTTTAATAGGTATTTAAATTAACTAATAAAATATTTTATTTCCTCTGACAGTTCTGCAATATTGTTTATTTCGTTTACATAGTTTATCATAATTTATCAAATTTTTAACGTTTTACAAGATACTCTGACACATTTATTTAATCGAAACACATTCAATTCATATTTTTTTAAATTTGAATTTTATTTCATTGATTTTTAGGGTAAGAAGTAGTATAGACTAATTCAGTTCAGGTTTTCATATAAAAGTATTAAAAAAAATGCAAAAACCGAAAAAAATAACATGACTTTTTTAATTTTTGAGATTTTTTTAATACTTTTATGTAGAAACCTAAATTAAATCTCCACATACAAGCAGAATTTTTTAAATGGAGTTAAAACTTTCAATTATCTCTTTCTACATACAAAATGAAAATTATCCACAAAAAACTTTATAAAACAACTACGTTGCAATATATCTTCGATAATGATTTTATAAACATACTAACATTATATATATATATATATATATATATATATATATATATATATATATGTACATATATAAGTATATATATATTTATGTATATATATATTTATGTATATATATATACATTTATAATAAGTATATATATATATATATATAAAACAACTACGTTGCGATATATCTGTGATAATAATTATAAATTCATAAATAAGTCTTAAAAAATATATTTATTGTTTCATTTGGTTATATGTAGAGGATTATAATTGACAAGTAGGCGAGTGCAGGGAGCACATGGTGTTGACGAACCCCCATAGTATGATATAAAGAAAATTTTCGTTTCCTATTCATTTATTAATTAATTAAGAATGATTTATTGAATTTATATATATATATATATATATATATATATATATATATATATATGTTTTGGGTTCAGCGACACTGACATCGAATATAATTACTGCACGATTATTTAATTGGAAAAAAAAATTTTTAAGTCACTATTTTTGTTCTTTAAGGATATTTTTTTGATACATTAAATGCACTGTCACTTAACATACGGGGAGAGAGTGAAATGTTCCGCCACGCAGATAGTTTTTCAAATCCACTTCACGCTCGGTCGAAATGTTGCTGATCCTGACCGGAAAACCATATTGCTATAGGTAAAAAAATTCATTGCCACAGGTTTGGTGTTGAAGTGAAAACTACCTGAAAGACCAAATAAAATGGCAATCTTGTGAGACAGTCAATTGTGCAATCTCCCAAACGTTCAGCCCGTAAACATGTTTCCGCCTTGAGGTTGTCTGATCGAACTCTTAGGATAATTTTACATTCGGTAAATCACAGAGCTTGGTTATTTGGATGTGTGGTTTTATCATAATGCGGCGATCGCTCATTCGGTGAGCAAATCAATGGAAATTTTGAAAATATCGTTCCTAGAGCATATTCATGGGCATTCAAGGCTATTTCCTGCACATTCACCTGATCTCAGTCATTGTGAATTTTTGTTTCAGATCATATAAGAGTTGATATCTACAAATATCGACCAACAACGATTAATAAACTAAAAGTTATGTCAAAAAATTGTTTCGATAACGCCGGAAATGACTAGCCGAGTGATTTGAAACTTCACAAACCAACTCCAAATGTATATTACGAATGAAGGCTACCATCTGGACGATATCATATTAAAAACCAATGAAAAACTCTATTTCATGTACTTTTAGATTATCTAATAAAATTTTGTACAGCAATGCACCATGCTTTTTTTGTTAACCTTTAAAATCTGTGAGGTTTTTGCCGCACTCTGTATGGCAAAGCTTAGAAAATAAAATTGAGTTTATTTAAATTTTGTTCTTTTATACTTGTTTAAATATTAGTTATTTATTTTCCTTTTACATCAACTGATAATAAAATTGCATACAATATATGTGCAAATTGTAAAATTATTTAAGTAAATACTTGATTTATAATCTTAACGCCTACATATACAAGAAATGCAGTTTTGTCTATAAATACCTAACGAATTATGTTTTTATTAAGATACATTTTTCGAAATATCAGAATAAAACGCACAATGAATAATTCACAATGAGCAGAAAATTGTGTTTATTTAATCTGAAATTCAGATATTTTATAATAGCGTGAAATGCATCTCATTAGGTTACGTAATGAACAGATTTCCACAATCCTTAAAAAATATCTGCCTCTTCGCTCCTGATGAATAAATTGTTACGAATTTTCATCCTTTTTTTCATATTTTTTACGCTTACGCTTTCGTGGTTACTGAATAATTATTACGCGTGATTTTTTCCTTCGCACATATAAACGCCAGAAACTGGAAATTCAATAAAAATACAATTAGTATATTTTAATCGCGAAACGAAAATGCTTTTAGATTGCGAATTTTCACGTTGAAGTAAAAGAGGCATTATATAAATAATATATTAATTTAAATGATTTAATATTGGTGTAATCACAAATTAAAACTTTACTATGTATTATAATTTTTCGAAAATATTTATATATTTATAAAAAATTCTATTTACATACGAAACAGATATTTTCCTTTAAGTTATAAAAGAATCATAGCTATTTATTGAAACAATGAATTTTTGTATAAAATGTAGAAAACGGGGTTTATTTTATATACTAATTTCACTGCTTACTGTTTAGGAACATAAAGTAGTAAGTTATTTAAATATGAGTAAAAATATAACTTGATTTTTTTAAGGTTAAACTCAAGACACTGCGATTATAAGAAAGATATATAGATATTAAAGAAATAAAATGATTTATTTCCTCATTTACTTGTTGGAATCGGTAGGGGGAAAGGGTGCTGAAACTTTTAAATAAATATTTTTCAATTAATTGAAATTTTTTTATCGCAAACAAAAAAAATTTGCAAATTTGTCGGTTACAAAGAAATATATTGATGCAGATTAACAATTAAAAATTTCACATTATCTGATATATCGTGAAAAGATTGTTGATAATACTCAGAAAAACATAAATCTCTTGATTAAAAACGTTCAAAGCGGAAAAAATTATTACAATTAAAAATTTACAGAAATAACATTATTGTTGAGTGTGAAAAACTTTGAAACAAATGTGCACAAAACAGTTTCAAATCGGACATATCTAGTACCTGAGCGTCAAATCTCTAAATTTTTCTTACAATGATGTACTTTTTTTTAAAAAAAAATATTATTGAACCTAATTCTACAGTTCACAATTTTTATAGGTTTTCAAATGAAAAAAACATGATTTTTCTGATTTTTTGACAACCGTATTTTTTTTAATCAAAGAAACAGTTATAAACTCAGTCTCATTGAAGAGAGATTTGTGACTTTTAAATATATTATCCAAAAGATAGCGCTCTGAGACCATAGTTTCTTTGGAAAACATCAATAGATAACTAGAGCCACGCCCGACGTCCGGTTTAGGTATGTATATTATTAATGTATGTGTGTGTATATATATATATATATATTAATATATCTATATTAGTTAATATATGTATATTTAATGTAATATATGTAGGGTAGACCGCAGCTAAGTGAACCGTTTTTTTTTAAATCGTTTTTTATTAATAAAATAAATGTGAATCTCAAAATAAACTAGACTATTGTAAAGGTAAAACCATTATCTACAAAAATGTAGAGGCAGTTTTATAATTTATTTCGTATTTTTCTCGTTATTTAAGAAAAAGTTAAGACGTGGAAAACTTTGAATTTCGAAATTTCCGGGCCTAAGTGGACCTCCCACCAGTGTTAAGTGAACCGCTATATTCAAAATTGGTTAAAAATAAAAAACAATAAAGCACTTTTATCATGAAAAATATTTAATACATTTTATTAAGCATGTTTTCCATAATTTACAGGTATTGTATAAAACTTTTTTTCTAAATTAAGGCAGGAAAAAAATATTTAGATTCGGATTATTGTAAACTACCGTTTTTTTTCAATCGTTCTCTCTTCTTGGAAGCCAATTCCTTTTCGTAGGAGTCCCTTTTTTCCTTTGTTTAGTCCTCTCCTAATCATCTGTTAGATCCTTCAGAATAGGCGAGTCTGTGAGAATAGCACTTCTTCAGCACTACGTCCTTTCAAAGTCTACTTTATCGGATCGGCTTTCAGGTTTGCTCTAATCCTTTCAAACATCAATTCAAAATCCGTTGGATTTTCGAGAGAACGACGAGTCGATGCCAGGCTTATCTGCGGCGGACTCATCGGTGACGAAGTTAGTGGAGTCAGTCCTGGCTGCGAAGAATTTGGTGGTGTAAGGCAGGGTTGCAATAATTTTTGAACACTGTAAGTCGACTTCATCTAATTCATCCACGTCGAATTCCACTATGACGACATCATTTAGGCCGCTAGACACGCTCGGTTGGACGACTCCGTTTGCGTCAATGAATCCATCTCGAAGAGCCGCGACTCTGCATGGTGTCTGCACCATTGTGATCTCTGTTTCGTCCATGTTCCATATACAATGAGCCGGGAAATGATACTTGTCCAGTACTTTTTCCAACATCCCAAACAATCAGTTAATATTTGTCCTGTTGAAGCTCATGGCACGTGCTAAAATTTTTTGTTTCCAGCTTCCGTACGAAGACTATTATATTTCTCTTGAGATATGCTGTTAACCAATTTTCTCAGACCATTCGCACTTCTTTCCAAAATTCTGGAACTGCCAAATTCAATTTTATAACGTATTCATACGATAAAGTCCGCGTCTCATTTGGGGAGAGACTGAAGTACATATCGTTGCAATGCTCCAGATACTCCATTTGTAGAAAAAATAAGTTTAAAAAAAATCAAAACAAAATTGATATCAGGTTCACTAAGCTCCGCACGCACATTTCAAATTTAATTATAAAAAAATATATTAATATCCTAAATATGTCAAAAAAAGTAACAGTATTGTATTCAGGAGTCCTTAAAATTCTATAATCACTTACATTATGAATTGTTTACAATAAACAGTTGTAAATAATTGAAAATTTCTACGGGAATAAAATTCACTTCCGCACTAGTGAAATACTCAAAGCGTAATAAAACCGGAACCATTATACCGAACTTTACTTAACTACGTTGGTCACATGGTGGCATTAATAGAAATACACAGTAATAAAGGCGAGTTTATTTAACGTTTTTACCTGGGTCAAAAATCAAAGGTTCACTTAGCTCCAGTCTTTCCTACATTATTGAAAATTAAGTATTCTGCAGAATGGGTCACCAATCGTGCTATCAAAAAAATTATATGCACATTATTTCAATTTTATTACATATTTTTCCAGAATAATTGTCATTAAATAAAATGTTAAACATGAAAAGGGTTCAAGATGATCAACAAATTAGAGTACTACAATTGTACTTCAGGCTAAACTCTCTCTTTGTGGTCCAACAAGGATTGAGGAATGAAAGAGTATGCGATATTCTCAGTCGATGGACAATCGGTCGGTTTGTAAAACAATCCAATGAGAGAGATAGTATAAAAAGAACACCTTACCATCGAAATCAGGGACGTTTTTTAACCATAGATGAATGTTAGATTTAGAGCTACACACCAGAATCAAGACAGCGGATAAACGCGCTGGAACGACTCCGAAGAAGGTAAAGTCGGTTGACTTGATTGAAAAGGTGATGGCGTCAGTTTTATGTGATGTGAAAGGAAAACTCTTGGTCAACTATCTTCAGAAGGGAAAAACAGTTACTAGCTAATACTAGGCAGCACTATGGGAGTCATTGAAGGCTGCGATCTTGGAAAAACATCGAAGAGTGGCAAACAAAAAAGTATTGTTTCACCATGACAATGCACCGACTAATTCAAGCATTGTCGTTCTGCAAAATTGACCGAATTGAAGTTTGAAATCCACTGTATTTGCCTAATTTGGTTCACCTGGATTACCATTGTTCCCAAAACTCAAAATTGTCCTGGTTGAAAGCTATTTAGATCGAATTAATAGGTGAGATAGAGGCCGTAAACGGATATTTTGAAGATATAGAATAAACCCATTGCTAAAATGGAATCTCAATGCTGGACAAACGTTGGGACAAGTACGTTGAGCTTCGAGAGTGTTATGTCAAAAAATAAAGTACATTTGGAAACTGAATCTGTTGTCTCTAATATCGAACCAAATTACTCTAAACCGTAATTGCATATACAATGAAGAATTTTGCGAAACACTAATAATATTTAAAGTAATTAGTTATTAGAAGTATATATTCCTTTTTAAATAGTTTTAAAGATTGAAAATTAAAAAACAGACAAAATAGTTATTTTCTTATTATTAATCAGTAGTTGCAGTACTTGTCAAATAAAATATTTTGTTGCTGGAACAATACAATACAAGTTATTGCAGCCTTAATGATTTGGGAACAAAATAACTTAAAAAGGTCAAAATTCAAATAAACAGGAAAATTTCCAAAATTCCCATCAAGGTAAAATTTAATTATATAAGAATGCTTAGATATAAAAATAACCTGACGATTAGAATAAATGGAAATGCGCATAACAGATTTAAAAGAATATGAATGATCAGTTAGGTTGTTAAACATGCTTAATCAGAAAAAAATGTGGTAGGCTGAATAATTCATTTATAAAATTGTATTTACTCTTGAAACTATTATTAACTATTGAATTTTCTTTTTGTAGCAAGGTTTGTGTCCCACCCTATAATTAAGACATAATTTTTACCAAGTTTTTATACCTAACTAATTTTGCATCTTAAATAAAGATACTAAAAAAGATTTCACCTATTGATAATATTTAATTAAATACATGAGTTTAACTTCTCCATTTTGATGATAAATAACAAGATTGTTTTTAATGAATAACTGTACAACTATTTGATTCATAGATTGCATACTCTACGTAATTATCAGAGTTATGTAGAGTATGTACTCCATGAATCAAGTACTCATAAATACAATTACTGCATAATTTATACATACGAGAAAAGGTTAAAAACTTCGCTGAATAATAATGAAGTACAGAATAGGATGATCTTGTATTTATACGGTCAAAAGTAGGTCTCTTCAGCAGTATACGTATCAACTTGCAAGTCATTCTGAATAGTACTGTACAAGTTATTACTCGAAATACACGTCAAATTGGAAAAAAAGTCCCCAAAATGGACCACTTTCAGATTTTCACTGTCAATAAATCCTTACAAAACAAGAAAAAACGTATTAAATGACTATAGGGAAGATGAAATCAGTTTAAGGTAAATCTAGCCCCAATAAAACTATGATTATTAAATAAAATGGTTTCTCAATGCAAGCAAAGAGTTAAAAAAAGAAGATCCGCGTTCAAAAAGATCTATCGAGGCAACTTCAACAGCATCTTCGAGGCAACTTGTTAAAAAAGTAGAGAAATTAATATTATATGGTAAAGAACAATCAACATTTTTAGGTGACATTGTTGCAAAAAAATGTTTTGAAAAAAGAAATTCTTATCATAAAATAACATTTATATTATAAAAAACAAAACAAAAAAAATTCGAAAAGAAGAATTGAACCCGAAACTCCAGCGTGGTTGACTGGTTTACCTAATAAACTATGCCACGCTATCATTTAATATACTTGCACTGAGACTAATTACACGGTACTCATTCGTTTTCTTGATACTTTGAGCCCTGTTTTCTTCCGAACGGCGCAAAAGTGCATCAACGTGTTAAGGGAACATAAACTAGGGGTCCCTACCTACCAAACCACGGACCCTCGAGCGATTCGAGTTCCCCTCGTCGGCGCCCTCTCCTTGTAAGTCTTCAAAACCCATTTGAAATATCCCAGCTAAATGGCCAAATTACAGAACAACATAGGGGAGACTGGGGAAAATTATTCTTCAAAATCTCAAAATGTGACATTAACCGAAAATGGTCGCTGAAAACCGGCAAAGAATCTTGAAGAAAGAGGATAATATGCCCAATATAATATACTAACGGGGTGATAGATATAAAATACTACAATTATTTATATATATATATATATATATATATATATATATATATATATATATATATATATATATATATATATATATATATATATATATATATATATATATATATATATGACAGAAACCGGAAAAAAGTGATGAAAAAATGAAGCTAATTCATCATGATATTATTTTTAATGAAAATTAGAGCATTTAATTCTATGTAAACGTATTAAAAATATTATTAAATAATTATTTGATAATAAAATTCATTGAAAGTGATAAATCATATTTGAAAAATATTCCACGAGTAAAATTGATAAATGCCAAACGTGTTACATTTTATATGAGTGTGTACGTGTTTATTGACAAATATCCATTCTCGTAATATTCGAATAAATGCATAGATAAAAAAAAACCGCACACGTACGTGCGAATCCATGTCCTATGTTACATGTATTGAATATTAGCCGCATTAAAATTTAATTTTACTTCACGTGTATACACTCTCTTGTTCATTTAAATCATTTATTAACGGAACCGAATTAAATATTTAAAAATCGCACGTGCCGGTTCGCACGGATGATATGAATAACAATAATTTTGCAGTGTTTCCGCGAATGGCAAAGTGATAGTTTCAAATCTGATACGATATTTTGTACCCAATTTACATAAATTTATAATTTTCGAAATACGATTTATGTTGTTTTGGACGATGATTCAATTTGGTTTTAAAATTTGCATAAATTCGATTAACTAAATTTGCATTGTACATATATATATATATATATATATATATATATATATATATATATATATATATATATTTATATATTAGGGGTACCTATGAGTAATCAATTATTTAAATTTAAACACACATATAAGTCCATATTTTTATCACTTTCTAATCAATTACATATTCGTCATCATTATCCACAACTTTTGGCAACTATTCTGTAAATTTTCAGTTCATCTCTTATAAAAATATGCTGACTGTGATGAAAAATATGATTCAAGGTGAACTTGAACATCACTGACATTTCGAAACTTTTTATTTATAAGAGAATGTTTGGTAGATCTAAACAAATGGTGCAATATTGGGTGATTATGGAGGTTGCGGTAAAACTTGTGAGTCAAGCTTCTTTACTTTTTCGTGAGTTGTTTTTGCTGCATGGGGTCTGGCACTATCATGTTACAGTTTGATGCATTTTCTGTTGACCAGAGCCGGTAATTTTTTTAAAAAATTCGTTATGTAACTATTCTAATTGTTGACAATAAACACCGGTAATTTTATCACCCGGTTTTAGTATCTCAAAATGAATTATGCCAAACGTACATTTAAGAGCACTTTTTTAATATAAGGCCCGGTTTAGGTGTGGGTATATCTGGTTGGTCCGGAAAAAGCAATTGATTGGAGTGTTCCAACTTACTGAATAAAACCCATTCTCATCACCGGTAATGATTTTGCCAAGAAAGGGATGATTTCGTTTTTTAGTTAATAACGATATAGAAATTGTTCATCGTTAATATTTGTTTATATTTGAAAATTGATATGGAACCAAAATGCCTTGCCCAAATACTTCTCCGATTTCATAAAGGTGTCTTTCCACTGTAGACCAAGTGAGTCAACTATTTCTTGAACGGTCAATTTTGAATCTAACTCAACTATTGATTTTGAAGTATCAATATCGAATTCAGCAAGTAGCCTACTTCTAACACTATCAGATAAGTTAAAATCACCACTGGAAAATTTTTGAGCCAACATTGGCACTTATTAAACTTGGAAACATTCCCGTAGATATCATAATTTTTTCATTGTAGTTCTTGCGATAAGTCACGATTGAAAATGAAACAACATGCAATGACCTATGTGTTCTTCTAAATGTCAGTAGTCTGCCATTCTGTTTAGGCATATCAGAAACCTTTTTTTATTCAGAACAATAAATCTACAATCTGTTTTACAATCTATGACAGCAAAACACGTCTTCATATTTCAGTCTTCAAATTTTTTATTAGACATCTGTGGAAAAGAGAGTCCTTCAATCGTACAAAATGGTAAATTATTGAAGAAACATTTATCCAGCAGTGAATTGACAGAGGCTGATAATGATAAATATATATATATTTATATATATATATATATATATATTTATATATATATATATATATATATATATATATATATATATATATATATATGTATGTGTTCTTCATTTCAATATTTTATCTTTCTATATATAAAAAATTTCACAAAATTTCACTAAAAAAATAACATGTGAAGAGAGTTTGTATTAAATTATTATTAACGATGATACTCGAAGTTGTACGAAATTTTCACGAAGAAATATGATATTGGTATTATAATAATTATTGTTCTTTTTCCACGAATTTGAAAAAAGTGTGAATCATGTTATAGTGCTCATATAATGTGTGTTTTGTGGAACCGTCTTAATATCTGCCTAGTTATATAGTTATGCCGTGGTAAAATTAAATTGATATTCTTTTATCGTAAACAAAATAAAAATTGTAGATTTGCCGAATATAAGTATAAAAATGTTAATTTAGATTTGCCATTAGAAATTTCACATCTATCTGATATATCGTGGAAAATCGATGATAATACTCGAGGAAGCGTAAATCTTTTGACTGAAAACATATAATTCGAACTGAAAAAATGATTACAATTGAAAATTTGCAGAAGTAACACTACTGTTGAGTGAAAAATTTTTGAAACAAGTGTGCAGAAAACGGTTTCAAACCGATCACATCTTGTACCTGGACATAGATGTTTCTACATTTTTTGTATGCTTTCTTCCAATAATTTACTTTTAGAAGAAAAAATATTCGTCAACCCAATTCTCCAGTTCATCATTTTTATAGGTTTTCAAATCAAGAAACCGCGATTTTTCTGATTTTTTTCACGACCGTATTTTTTTTAATCAAAGAAAGAGTTATAAACTAAGTCACATTAAAGAAAGATTAGTGACTTAAATATATTATCCAAAAGACCGCGCTCTGAAACTATAGTTTCTTTGGAAAACATCAATAGATTCCTTGAGTCACGCCCGGCGTCCGGTTTATATCTGTATATTATATATATATATATATATATATATATATATATATATATATATATATATGTATATATTAATATATGTGTATATTAATATATGTAAATTTATTAATATATGTATATTTATTAATATATGTATATTTAATGAAATATATCTAGGGGAAACTGAGGTTAAGTGAACCGGTTTTCAAAAAATCGTTTTTCGTTAACAAAATAAATGTGTATCTCAAAATAAACTATGCTATTTCCAAAATCAAACCCTTAACTACAAAAATGTATAGGCAGTTTTAAAATATATTTTGTATTTTTCTCGACAGAGTGTGAAAAATTTTCACACATTCAAGTGTACATAAAACGGTTTCACATCGGTTACATCTTGTTCCTAGGCGTCGAGTCTCATAATTTTTTATACGCTTTCTTCCAATGATGAACTTGTAAAAGAAAAATATTCTGCAACCCAATTCTCAAGTTCACAATTTTTATAGGTTTTCAAATAAGAAAAACAGCGATTTTTCTAACTTTTGAACGACTGTATTTTTTTAATGAAAGAAAGAAATAAATTTAGTATCATTAGAAAGAGATTATAGTAAACTTTAAATATATCATCCCAAAGATCGCGCTCTGAGATCATAGTTTCTTTGGAAAACATCAATAAATTCTTAGATCCACGCCCGGCTTCAAACGGTTAAATACCAATAAAATGTAAAATAAAAGATTAATTCTTAATCAAGTACATTTAATTTCTAATATTAAAACAGTCACACTAAAAATTCTGTAATATTTTTTGATATTATTAACATTAATATCTCTATCATATATAATTAATAATATATGTGTGTTTTTGTCATTTGACAGTAATATATAAATATTTATACATATTATCAACTGAAACAAGCATACAAATATGTCTTTAATTATATATGAAAGAAGTTTTAAAGATCGCAAAAATGAAGTAAAAATACTGATTTCAAAAAAAAAGAAACTAAATTGACATTGATAGAGCAACTTTCAACAGATCATGAAGCGTGTGACACGTATATTGTAATTTATAATATATTTTGTACAAGAACGATGATAGTCATCATAATAATGTGATGAGTTTCACGAAAAGATCGAAAAAATATCGTGTCATTATTCATCGGGGGCTGAGCGCGGCAAGACGATACTCCGTCGATATTTTTGCAATATTCTCAGTTCATCAATCAATTCGACGCAATGCGCGGGATTTGGCAGCGTCAACCTAATGACTTGGCGTCTCGTTGCTACAATTTATGTATCTATGTATATATTTAACTAACAATATGCCGAATAACCAACTAACCGCCTATTCACTCGAGACAGACTATGGTAATGCATGTGTTTATGTATCGACATAGTCAGAAAATGGTATACACATGTATGTAAATATATTTCAGCGGAGACGCAGAGGATATCCTATATTTGATTTAGGGATTACTAAAAAGTAATATATTGAATATACTTTTTATTTTACCAGCTCTCTGTTATACTTTTGCTATAAATATAAATTGTACAGATTTTACATAAACTATATATATATATATATAATACTTAGAAAATTAATAAAAAAAATAATTATATAGTATTGGATTGGCTAATAAGTAATATCAGATTTTTCTGCTATTTTCAAAACAAAAGATAATTCGTAACCTATAAAACGCTTGTACAGTCCAAAATCTGAGTTTGACTTGTGATTTTTTAAAAAAATCATTACATTTAGTTAAGTTTTTTAGTTTTTATTTTTATTTGAAGATGAACAACGAGAAGATGTATTTTCATATAATTAGGCATTTTTATTTCCGCAAAGGTAAAAATGCTGTACAAATAGCAATGTGCATGATTATGGTGCTGTTAATGAAGGAATGTAGCAAAGATGGATCAAAAAGTTTCGTGATGTAGATGTTAGTCTTAATGATAAACACTGACGCAGACCTATCAAGATTGATAACGATTCAGTCTCTGGTCTAATTGAAAATAATAGTTGAAAATAATAGTTGAATAATTGAAAATAATGTTATACTACACGACAGGTTGCTGAAAGGTTAGAAATATTGAAATTTAGCATTAAAAACCATTTGTATCAACTTGGTATGGTTTCTAGATATGATGTTTGGGTCCAGCACAATTTAAGCAAAAGAAATTTAGTAGATTGAATTTTTGCTTGGATTAATTTCTAAATCGCAACAAGACACAGAACGATTTTTGAAGCGGATTGTAACTGGGGATGAAAAATAAATTGTTTATAATAATGTGGCATGAAAAAGACGTTGAAATAAACCAGGATTAACCTCTTTAACTTCTTCCAAAGACGGTTTACACTCCAAAAAAGTCATGTTATGTGTATGATTGGATTGGAAAGGGGCACTGTTTTATTAGTTCCTGCCGCTTAATCAAAACATTAATTCTGATAAACACTGTTCACAATTGGATTATTTTCTAGGCACCAGATTAATTTGTATACCTAATATTTTCAGGACAACGCTAAAAAAATAAGTTGTATTCTTTGAGGTTTGATCAAAAAATACCCGCAGTAGAAGCATAAAACCTTATTATGAAAAAATATTCTAAATTGAAATAACCTCTTTTAATAGAGTTCCTTACAGCAATTACACACATCTACCAATGACTTTTTGAAGCAATCGTTGGGTAGACTGAAAAAAACATTAAGGAAAAAACACTAGAATTTGACAATAAGAAGGAGTAGTGTTTCACCAAGGTAACGCGAGACCACACGTATTTTTACAGACTGGTAAAAAATTGAGACAACTGAATTGGGATGTTCTTATTCATCCACAATATTCACCTGACTTAGAACCATCATATTTTCACTTACATTGTTCTTTATAAAATTCTTTTAATGGAAAATAATAATTTTTTAGAGGTCTATAAAATACATGTTTCAAGATTTTTGGCTGAAAAACATAACAAATTCTGAGAAGGTGGTATTATGAAACTGTCTAAAAGATGCCAAAATGTCATTAATTATACTTATCAATACATTATTAAAAAAAGTTTCTTTATTAAAAAAATATGACCGAAAAATTTACCGAGAAATCTGACATTACTTATTGGCCAACCCAATAGAATATTTAAAATATATAAAAAGAAAATTCTTATCGAAAATAAAAGCAAACCAAAGCGGCTGGGAAAGTTTTCTATAAAAAAATAAATACTCTCAATATGTCAACAATCAATGCACAAGTATTCTTAGAATTATTCTTAATCTTTAAATAAACATAAAAAACAGTAAGTTGCTAAACTATGCAGCAATCTGAGAAATCGAGGTTTTTATGATAGAATTGCACAAAAGAGATAATATTTAAAGTATGTTAAGAGGATAAATTTATTATATTTCGTATAAAATTAATTAGATGTGCTTAAATTGCATCAATTGTAACTCTGTATCAAATTAAAATATTTTTAGCTATTTTAGGATATTGAAGTTGCAACCTTAACATTTAAAAAGACTATATATATTGTCCACACAAATGAAACAACCTCACAAACAGTACTGAAAACGATGGCGTCCGAAAAGCATCATATAAGGCATTAAGTACTTTTTGTATTTCAGTTGAAAAAAATGCTGCCAAAGCTGCGGAAATGATTTTTTCAATTTTTGAGAAAAATCTTGTGATGTATAAAACATGTTTACACAATGGAAGAGGTCTGAAAAGTATTATGACTTCATCGACTCAAAGTAGTCATCTTTTTTCATATAAGAAGTTATCCGACAGAACAAATAATAGATGATATTTTGAGAATATACATGTATACATTCTATTTTTCCGTAAACATTTATTTTGTACAAAAAAGGAACCGGATTAACTTATAGATCTAATATTTGGAGGAAACGGTAAAAAATAAATTATGTTTTTGAGGTTTGATCAAAAAATACCTGGACTAGCAACATAAAACTTTATTTATGAAAAAATATTTTAAATTAAAATAGCTTTCGACTTTTTTACTTCTAGAAGCAATCGTTGGAGACATCTTTTGAAAACGGTTTCAGATCTGTTTCCTAATTTGTTTTGCATCTTTAGTTCATTGAAAACGATGCACTTTTAATAAGTTCTAAATCAATAGCATTAATTATGTGTGATACTTGGTTTGAAATAAATATATTTTTCATAAATTCAATCCATTGGCCTTAATTTCTTTTTCGATATTTATTTAAAAAGATTGATTTTTCATATAGATAGAGAGTGACTTTTCATTCTCTATGTGTAATCATTAATCACATATTTCAATCTTTTTTTGTTTAAAACTGAAATTTTAAAACCTTCAATTAAAAATATTTGGCATGACAATATAAGTTTATTGTAATTTTTTAATAATGTTAAAACCATTAAAAATTTACATGTATGAGGATCGTTTATTAAGTTTGATAAATGACTATGATATGGCGCCACTATTCATTTGTTAACGTCACGGCTATCAAGTGTCACTTTCCAAATTAGCATAGGTGAAATTTCATCCAGAAGAGAAGTCTTGTTCAGGTTCCATAGATATTAGAAACGAACATTGTAGCAATTGCCGTGAGAATGGAAAAAGCCGAGCAGGAATTTTAGCATCTATTCGTCATCGTGGATGAAACATGGGTCCATCTATACACACCTGAGTCGAAGCAGGAGTCAAATCAGTGCACCACGATTGGTGAAAGTACGCTTTTGGGTATCTCAAGAGAAACTCAAGGGTATCTCAACGAAGGGAAAAACGATAACGGAAATCTATTATGCAATACTATTGGAACGTTTGAAGAAGGAGCTGAAACAAAAACGACCAAGATTGGCGCACAAAAAAGTGTTCTTTTATTATGAATGCGCTGCCCTAAAAATCGACTGTGGCAATAGCAAAATTGCACGAATTTGGCTTTGAATTGTTTCCTCATCCACCCTATTCTCCGAACTAGGCATCATACAACTTCTTTGAAAATTTGGCTCAACGGAAAGAAATTCTCGTCGAATGAGGATTTCATCGCCGCCATCAATGGATATTTTGCAGATTCGCTGGACCAAGTGCATAGACCTTAATGGAGAGTATGTTGAAAATAAAATCGATTTCTTATAAAAAACAGAATTTAACTTGCTTTTTTACTATATTTATCAAACGAACCTCGTATAAAAATAACTCAAACACACTGATATTGACAGTTAAATCTATGCTTGGAATTCATAATAATGAATAATCACGTTTTATAATATATAAATTGTACTGTTTATAGTTACCTACCTTTAAAAAATGTTGTGCAGAGATAAAAACAACACATTGAAAAAATAAAGCTGTATTATGAAAATGGTTGTTCTATAAAAAAAACATTTCATAAATTACACAATATTTATTCTTGACATACTCGTGTATCTCAATCAACAATTCTTTGATTAGTGAGTAAATTTGAAAAGACTGGATCGATTTAAGAAAAAGAAACTCTAGCATGTGTTCGTAGTGCTCGTTTTGAAGAAAACATTGACTGGGTCCATGAAAGTGTGTCAGAAGAGCTAGGAATGTCTATTCTACGACGTTCACAGCAATTGGACCTTTCACAGGTGATCACATGGCATATTTTACATAAGGATTAATTTCTGAATGCCTATAAGGTTGAATCAACACAAGAATTGAAATCAGTAGACCATTCACTGCGTCGAAAATTTATTAATTGGATACTGAAAGAAGCCATTGGATACAGAACGAGGAACTGTTTGATCCGCACTTTGGTCCGGTGGAGTCATTGGTCTTTAATTTTTGAGAATCAGGCTGGTAAAACGATTTCTGTGAATGGAGAAAGATACCTAAACATGATTACCATTTTTTTATTGGTAGAAATGAGTAGTATTAATCTAGAGGACATATGGTTCTAGCAGGACGGTATAACAAGCCATACATCTAGTAAAAATGATTAATTGAGGATGAAAAAAATGATTTATTTTGGACTAAATTTCCAAATTCTATTACTTCCAGAAATTGAGACATTAATTGATCACCGAAATCTTCCGATTTAACCGAAATCTTCCCAGTTGTGTAGAAATGCTATTGAAATTTTTAACAAAAGAATTGTTATTTGAATGAAATCACACGATATTTTTTCCATTTATAAATTTTATGCCTTCAAAAATTATTTATATTAAAAAAACTTGAAATTTTATCATAAATTCTATTTTAAATTAAAAAATTGCGTCCTTATTGGAAAACCTTATACTGTATTCGAAAATGGTAGATTTATCAGATAGAAATGCCAACTTTCAATAAATCTTATACTTTTATTTCACTGAAAATATTTTTTAACATAATATAACAAAAAAAAATGAAATAAAACGTAAAAATGTAAGCGAAAAAAAGAAGAAAATATAATAAAACGATAAAAAAATAAAAAGAAACGTCTTAAAAAAGTCTCATTATTTTCGGAACTTTTTGTTTTTTTTTTAGCTTTAAAAATATATTAAAAAGAAACAAATAGTGAAATAGGTGTGAATTTCATTTTAAATTGAAAAAAAAATGATAAATATTTAAAGATATATATATATATATATATATATATATATATATATATATATATATATATATATGAGAGAGAGAGAGTTGTGTGTGTATGTATGTATTGAAATATCTGAAAATATTTATTTAAAATATATCTTCCGGAAAAATAATCTTTTAAAGCTTTTTACTGAATATCCGCTAAACCGTACACAGTTCGAATAAATTGCAAGCATGTAACAGCTTCACACAATTAAAGCGGCAATCTTAACGTCGAAGTAGTCACCTCGTTAACCTTTAATATTTTCGACTCGTTCGACTAATTAATCCGCGCGTTAGTTAAACGTTAACGTCACAATCACCAAGTATAATGAACGTTAACCGAATCAAACGAGCCTGTGAATATGGGCTCCTGCCTTAAAACAGAAGAAAGTATGCTACGGCTATCGTTGTGAACAAAGACCTACAGAAGGGATATATACATGCATATATATATATATATATATATATATATATATATATATATATATATATATATGTATATATATGGATGTATATTTGTGCACGCGGCGAATTTCCATCTAGACCGGCCTCGCGACGCTTTAACCGTTTTCGATTGTTATTACCATAGCTTCGTATATGACTAGCAGGTATTTTCGTAGCCATTCCGTTCTTCTCGTTCCATTCCACGTCGTCGTCCACCCACAACAATCCTGTCTCGTAAAATTCTCCAGCCGCGTTCTCGTTCCTTCCACCCTAGTCGCGCTAGCCACCTTGACAGTTCCACACCACGTGGTAATTATTGAAGCGAATAACACTCTCGTGCTCACGCTCAACGTATCTCGCCCTCATCGGATCTGTGTGAGAAGGAGTGACATATATTCAGGTTCTGATATACGCTTGCATCCATCCCATTCTAAGATGAAAAGTATGTTCCCACTGGAGAACTGAACACCATATACACACTCCTTAATGTGTACAGTTAGTTTGTGCAGCAAGGGCATGTGTTCATTAACAAACTCGATATATCAAATGAATATTCATAAATTCGAACTAGAACCGATGCTATGAAACAGTTATGAAACTGTTTCGCTTACGTTGTTGAAATTTCGAGAGAAACGTATCTTCCATATTTCTTTGATAAATTTGTTTGGTGTGAGTGCGTTTTGTAGACAAATACATTTGTAGTACATGTATTTTCTTGTTACATGTTATTTTGTCGAGAATTTACTTAAAATAATTTAACATAGTTTAAGAAAATTTATTTGTAAATTATAATATTTCAACTTTATGTCGTCGGTAACAGTTTTGGTTTACTTCGGATAATTTTTTGAATTTAAGTTAATTTTAATAATTGTTATGGAAATGTATCAAACACTTAAGAATAGATTCTCTCTCTCTCTTTCTATATATATATATACATAAATATATATATAAATGGAAACAGGAATATAAATTTGTATTACAAAACATATATACTTGTATTTTAAGACATTCTCGTATCTATGGAAATTCGAAAATATTATTTAATGTTTAAATTATTCAGCAGCTTTTTGTACAGAGAATTTATTTACTATTTAGATTTATTTTTGTTTAATAAAAATAATTGAAAAATTTTCGAAGAAACTAAAAAAAAGAATATATTTTTCATAACTACGCAGATATATTGTTATATTTTTCTTTATTTCAGAATATTTATCTCTTTAAACATGAAATAACACAATTAATTAGAAAAGTTATCTCTCTATTTATATACTTATCTATACATATATATATATATATATATATATATATATATATATATATACATATATATATACATATATATATAGATATATATATAGATATATATATATGCATATATGTATATATATATAGATGTATGTTATATATGTGTATATATATATATATATATATATATATATAGATGTATATATATATATATATATATATATATATATAGATTTATTATTAGACGACACCTGAAGCCGATCGTCTAGATTCCTTATCCGTATGTTGCCGTGGAAACTCACTGTTTTTTATAAAAACGGACAGTTTAAGAAAAATTTGAATGAAGTAAAGGACATAGAGTGTGCGGGCGCGGTCTGGTTAAATTCTGGCTTGTACAGATCCGTTATCTATTGCCGTTGTTATTTTTAATCGTTTCTAAATAAATTGTTATCTATTTTGTGTTAGTATTAATTTTTCCCAGATCATGACTACACGTGACGTTTAACATTTTTCTTGCCATCTGACGATGCTAGTTATATTCGAGGATATATACTGATTTTTGAGTCTTTAATGACTCCCAGCACTGTAAAAATGTTGAAAGTTCCTGTTATAACATCTCCAGACAAGCAATGGCGAAAATATTCTCAAAAAAAAAGCGTTAGTATTAACGCGCGACTTTTGCACGCACGCTAACAAATATATATATATATATATATTGACATATGTATGTATGTATATATATATATATATATATATACGAGGGTGGTCCCAGAAGTACCCGGCCTGACCTAGAGATGGCGGTAGTTGTATAAAAAATATCACTGTATTAGAAAGTGCAGAATGTATAAAGCATATGTTTCAAGTTTGAGGACGCCACGTGGTTTAGTATTTGTTTGGCAGCCATCAATAGTGAACGTTTTCAGTGAATTTGTGAAAATTGAGAAAATTGGTCATCATTACGTGATACAATACTTTTATTTGAAAGGCCTCAGCCCAACCAATATAAAAGCTGAACTGGATTCTACTCTAGGTGAGTCTGCTCACACTGCCGCGTTTGCTCACCCTCGAGCAAAAACAGTGCCGTGAAGATGTTTCAATTGAGTGTTTAGCGAAGTTTCACAGCAAGAAAGCAGAATTTTTGCGCCGTTCCATAACCATGGATGAAACATGGGTCCATCATTTCACACCCGAGACAAAAGAACAATCAAAACAATGGACTGAAAAGGAAGAACCGGCTCCAAAGAAGGCGAAGACCGTTTTATCTGCAGGTAAGGCCATGGCGTCGGTTTTTTGGGATGCGCGTGGGATAATTTTCATTGACTATCTTGAAAAAGGAAAAACTATCAACGACGAGTATTATGCAAACTTATTGCAACGTTTGAGCGAAGAAATCAAGCAAAAACGGCCGCATTTGGCTAAGAATAAAGTGTTGTTTCATCAAGACAATGCACCAGCTCACTAATCCGTTATTGCAATGGCCAAAATTAATGAATTAAAGTTTCAATTTCTACCTCATGCACCCTATTCGCCATATTTAGCCCCCTGGGATTATTTTCTGTTCCCAAACTTGAAAAAATGGCTCAGTGGTCAAAGATTTCGTAACGATGAAGAAGTGAGTCGACAGTTAATGGGTATTCTGAGGAGCAAGACATTTCTTATTATAAAAAAGGTATCGAACTTATTGAACATCGATGGGAAAAATGTATAGAGCTGAAAGGAGATTATGTTGAAAAATAAATATATTTTTTCCAAAATTTTTGTGTTTTCTTTGTTGGAACTGCGATATTAAATACAAAGTTAGAGATAAGCGGTGACATTGTCTTTTGTCTGTCAAGCAAAATAATAATTTGAAAATGTACACCGACAATTTCTTAACCTATTTGCTAAATTAAAATTATTGGCTGTATTAGTCAAATGGTTTAACAGTAAATCTTTCAAACCGATTTCAAACTTTGCAAGAGTGTATCCCGTTGAAAAGGTCAATAGGTGGTCATTAGCTGAAAAGAAGTATGTGATGTAAGTAGACCTCATATAGTTAAAAACTATAACATTCATATGGGAGTGGTGGATCTGAACGACGTGTTAATAGCTCTATTCAGAACCAATATTCATGAATAGTGCTATTATTTCAAGATAATCTTTCATTTTTTTGACATCTTTATTGTAAATGCGTGGTTATTATAACCCCAGAACTGTCAGTTCACCAATGTAACAAAACTTAAAAATCTTGTGGTTTTCCGAAGTGGAATACATAGCTTCAATGTACAAAAAATGAGAGGATGGCCATCATCTTCAATAAAAAATTGTCCAGAAAAAACATATAAACCGAAGAGACCACTACCAGTACTTCCAAAGCCGATTGATGATGTAAGGTTTGATAACCCTATAGCGATAGCCTGAGTTTGATAGACCTGTACATATAGAGCCAAACAGAGGTGTCATTATTGCCACTCATATTCAAGGATGAGTTGTGATAAATGCAAATTGGTGTTCTGTTTAAAGTACAGGAATTGTTTTAAAACATTCCATAAAACCAAAAAAATAGTTTAGAATTGTAATGAGAATCTGTTTGAAAATTATTTTTTTAAGAATACAATTCATGTTTTCTTCCCAATGACTCCATACGGAATCAACCGAGCAATTAAAAAAATAATTTTTTTTTAGAAATTGTTCAAATCATTTTATATAATCTTGTTAAATTCAATAAACGATAATTTTTAAATTAATTATAATTAATTTTGGACAGAATGGGTTAACAAAATACAATGTTAAAATATGTAGCAAGTTTTTACTCTAAAGCTTCTTTACTGAACACAATATTTTGAATTAATTTCTTATCAGTTTTATACTGAAATCGTATACCATCCTACTTTATACACCGTGATATATATGACTTATGTAACTGATACCAAATGATAGACCAGAGACCACCCGAGCGATTCAACCAATCAGAGAACGAATAAAACGCTCACACAGCGGCGGGGTCATTGTTTAGTTATAGAGATAAATAAAAAAGATTCAAATTAATATTAAGTATTTTCAAAAAAAATATTTCTGTTTTTAAAAAAGATGTAAATATCTTTATACAGTCTTTTTTCTCTACCTTAGCGTACTGATGAATATCGACATCAAAATATGCATAAACATAGATCAATAATAAATTATTGAAAATTTTTGATTGGAAAATAATTTGATTAGTGATTAATTGAAAAAATAATTTTTGAAAATGAAATTAGTGACAGTACCAAAACTATTATATAATATTTTCAGATTTTTAACAGATATTTGTCTAAAACTAAAAACAATTCTGTAAGGTACCTTCTGTTATCTCCTCGTACAATAAAATAAAGATTTTTACAGATCATGTTCAGTTTCAGTTGTAAGTTTATTAGTGGTTTTTATATAAGTGATTCAACTTAAGTTCACACATGAAAGTATTAAAAAACCGCAAAAAATAAAAGAAAAAACATGATATCTTCCATTTATTATTTTAGATCTATTATATTTTAGTATTGAATTCAACTAAAATACTAAATAAAAAATAACTGACTTCTTAACTCATGCGCCCTCTTTGAATACTTCCATGTGGAAGCCTAAATTGAATCATCCTCTACATTTTAAACAAAGATTATGCAAGATGATATCTTAGGAAACAGATTCTCACATATTTATATAAATTAGCAACTCTAGTTTAAAATCACTTATATGCACTAAACAGAACATTTTTAATAAAGGGAGCATTTCTCCCTACAAGCTACGCTCACCGACCTCCAGGAAGGCTTATGACATAAATTTCTATCATCAGATATGTAGGTAAAACTAAAAATTTTTTTAAATCTAATACAAAATATTGTTTTTTTTACAAATATTAACTTCAATATAAACAGATTAGGACAACTAATACTATATATATATATATATATAAATATAAATATAACCTGATTAGTTTATCATTTTATTTCCCTGAAAAAATTTTTTTTCACATGTTTTGTTATATTTGGGTTTTATATAAAAAATAAGGCAATTTTATTAAAGAAATGTAAAATGTGAATGTGAATATTTATATTAATATTCTATTTTTGAACTCATATAAATACATTAATTCAAAAATAAAACTTTTATTACTCTACAACTATATTTAAACTATCAATTAAATTAAATTTTCTCTAGTTTCAATTTAATTTATTTTATTTGAAATGTATTCAACCTATAAATAATAATAATACAATATAGATAGATAGATAAGTTCTTAGTGCATGACAGTTTTATTTTATATTTTATTAACTTAATAAGTATAGAAGTGAAAATATAAATTTCATTTATATAAACTCAGACGGTTGTTCCGTGAAACTTGGAAAATAGTATCAGCAATGAAACGTGTTTGACGTAAAAGCATTTGATTAAAACTTTTAGAACAATCACACAATGCATTTTAATTAACTTAGATTACAAATAAATCGGGAAAATGTAATCAGTTTTAGATTATTTATTCGGTTCGTTAATTTTTGTATAGAAGTTCATAGTCTCACATAAAACGGATAAGATTTATTAGTTTTTTTCATATATATATATATATATATATATATATATATATATATATATATATATATATATATATATATATGCAAATACAATGTAATGCATAGTATAGAAATGTCTACAAAGAAAATTGTGAAATCAATTTTCAATGATTAAATTACTTCTGTACTAAACATCAAAGAAAATTTATAGCCTTTGTTAACCAACTTGAAAACGATGAATGAAGATAGAACTTTAGTGCAATTGAAGAGACGAATGCACTTATTTGTCGGGATTACCAGTATCTGTACACGTCTTCGAAATGAAGTGTATTAGGACAGATTACAAATGGAAAGAACTTGTACATACTCACACACACATATATATATATATATATATATATATATATATATATATATATATATATATATATATATATATATATATGATGAAGTCCTGATAATTCAACCTCAATTGTCTGATATTTTAGGTGATCAATATAGCCAAAGAACTTATTAGATATTAATAAACAGTCATTACTTCATTTTTCAAATCATGAATTTGAGTTTAAATAATAGATTTGTACTTCATTATCACTTTTTATGTATTTAATAATTTTTATTAAATGTATTTCAAGACTCCTATAATATTTTTCAAATTTTAGCTTCACTTCTCATCTATTTCTGCATAGTTAGATATTTTAGGTAATTCGACAACTCTGAACTCCCATTTAGACTTACTTCCAAATTATTGTTGTCGTATATATATATATATATATATATATATATATATATATATATATATGGGGTTGTATGATTAGTATGGTAAAAAAGCAAATAGAACATCTTTTTTGGAAAAAATCGATTTTATTACTCAATATAATATTCATTGAGGGCTTGGTGAGTATGCATAACGGTGGTGGACACATCTCCATTTGATGAGAATTTCTTCCCACCAAGCCAAATTTTCGAGTTTTGGAAGGGAATGATCCATGTTTTATCTACGATGACGAACTGATGAAAAAAGGTCCTGCATATTGCAATTAACCATTCCTAACACTGGGTTAAAATGTCCTTTTGTATGCGTTTTTGGTAGACAGTCAACGATCGTGACATCCATCGCGCACACATATTTTTTTATGTGCAATTTTTCGTGCAGAATACTGTGCACTCATTTAATTGAAATACCTATAGTCTAAGGAAATCCTTCGCATTTTCACACGACGATCTTCTATAACGATACCATGGATTTTTTCAACGATATTCATCGTAGTGACCTCAATTGGGCGTTCAGCGAGCACTTCATCAAAGTTTTTACCTTTATCAAAAAGTATAAATGTTTTCCAAAAATCAACATTTTTGTTTAGGTGGTCTTTTGCTAATTTCATTCCTTTACTTTTATTGATTTTACTTACATCGGGGTTTTACTAGGTACTTTAGCATTATAATCATCAGTTATGTGTTTACAATTTTATTACAATCTATCTTTAACTGTGCTTCTACTTCTGTCATTTTTTGATCTCTTTTAATTTTTCTCATAAAAGACTATTTTTTTTATTCGAAATTTTCTCTATACGCTTTAAACTTCATGTTTGATTTTCGAAGTTTTTCTTGCCTTTAAATCATTTAATTACACTTCGAACTGTAAATCGGTTTTTATCTCTTATTTTTTCCCTAAAAACACCATAATATGCATTTTTCGTGCAAATTCAAAATAAATTTTCGTTCATTTAATGTAGTCTGCTCAGTTTTTCGATCAATGGTTTAATTTTATTTGATACTGCTATATAATTTGAAAAAAAATACCTTACCACAATTTCAATAACACACAAATAATAATTTAGCGAGTATTTTATTATTTACAAAAGTATTTGCAGTGTTGACAAATTCATTGCAGTAGAGTTATCAAATTAAAGCACAGGATTGTGAAAATATTTTTTTCACGAAAAAAACAAGATTGTTTTTGATCAAATCAGTTTTTTCTTAATTTTTAAAAATATTCATAATATTTTTAAGTCATTAAATAAATAATACATAAGTTTATACAAAGTATATAAATTTGTTCCAAAACATTTCTAATTTTTTTAATAAGATCCGTTCGAGTACAAAAAGTTTGACGGTGTCAATATTTTCTTTGGCGGTGTATATATATATATATATATATATATAAATATATATATATATATACATGTATATATAAATATATATATATATATATATATATGTATGTATATACATATATATATATATATATATATATATATATATATATAATCCAATGATGACGACGCTGTTCTAATGACTTTTATTAATCATGCTCTAATGAACTGCCTACAGCTAAACTGCTTGTGATTTAAATGTTTAAGTTAAACTGTTCGCATCTCAGATTATGTGATTTTAAGTCTGATTGGTTAAAATGTTAAACATTAGCTCCTCATTCATATATATATATATACATTTATTTTTATGTATTGTCATGCTGCAGATCCAAAACCGACGTACAGTTCCAATGTACAACCGACAAAAAAATTATAAAAATTATTGTATATACTTAAGCACTACACTAAAATAAGACTGTTACTATATAAACGTAATATTTTATTTACGAAAGTTAACAAACGAAAAAGATTATCTATTACAGTCAAGAGGGTGGAGAAGCTTCCATGAAAGTCGTCGATCGGCGTTATATAACGTCTTATATAGCAAGAAGGCGACGAAACACCCTAGTAGATATTTGAAAAAGTGTTTGTCAACAAAATGAATAGAAAGCCATAAATTAGTGTTATAAAATGAATTAAATGGAAGTAAAAAAATCAAAACCTATAGAAAATTTAAAATATATTTAAATCACTATAAATTTTACCTTAGAGACATAACAACAAAGTCTCAGAACAGACAACTCTCCCAGTTCAAGCTTAACTCATGACTACCATTAACTAGTTAAAACTCAAGCGTACATGAATCTTAGTATTTGCTATTCTTAGTTTGCGAAATGATTTGAATGATATTAATACATGTTATCACAAAAAATTTATAAGTTAAATGAAAATTAGAATAAAAATATTCATTACTTACATTTTTGTTTAATGTAGCAGACAAATTTATTAAATTATCTTCATAAATATTAATTCACGTGACACATTAAAACAAAAATAAAATTTAATCTATGCAATTTTATATAAAAGTCGTAATTACATCAAATATGTATACAATAAAATTTCAAAAAAAAAACAACAACGTGATGACGTCAGGAAGTTTGTGATAAAACGTTTTAAAAATCATAATAAACACTTATGTAATTATATTAGTGTTTTATTTGACGTTTATGCCAGTAATTTAACATTAAATTACATTTATTGTAACGTCAAGCAATGAAACGAATATATAAATGTATAAATATGAACGTACATAATATATATATATATATATATATATATATATATATATATATATATATATATTTGTGTATGTATGTATATAAACTTTTACTGCTTCCGCACATATATGACGAAGTCGATACGGCATGACAGAGGCCCCGCATCAGAACGAACAAACGGGTAGACAGACAGGAGCCATGAATTGCTAAAACTCTAGAACATTAATTTCATACAATTGCTGAATGAGCGCGTTGCAGCTTTGGTGGTTAACGCGACCGCCCATCCTCCCAATTCGTTCGTCTGGTATGAGTGGTGGATTATATGCCGGTGGCTGTATTGTGCGGATCGTGTCGAATTTCTCACTCTGTCTTTCGTGTTATATAACGATAGACAGCGGCGGAAGAGTAGCAGGAACGAAAAGCTCTGTACAAGCTAACCGACCAGTCAACCAACGAGGCATTGTTACGAATGTAAAATTTCAACCGGTACAATTGATAATTAACAACAAATTTCACGGCGAGAGACCACGGATTCTGCTACCGATTCTTTGCACGTACACAATTTTGCATTTTACTTGTACCCTTTCCGTTTCTCTCCACACGAATCAATTCAATTATGACATTTTGTTGTATTACATACACTTGTGTCGTTTTTAATGTCAACGTTTATATGACAATATATAATACTGATCGATTTATTATCTTTTTATATCGTTACGTGCATAAAAAATAATATTTTATACTCGAATTACCGTGTGTTCAAATTTTTATGGACGAGATTTCATTCAATCACAAATTTTAGTATCAAATAAATAAACATGTTGTATTGGTTACAAAGAGACAAGATTTGTTTTATATTTTATTGACTCTTCTGAAATGACAAGCAATTATTGTTTTATAACTCGTAAAAACTTTGACATACTGAAATATTTATCAATAAATTTATAATAACCAGTGAAATGTTATTTCCAAGCGCAATTATGGTATAGATTTTTGGGTATTCTCTGACTTCATTGTCATAGAATCCGTACAATTATCTACGAGTAACATTTTGAACAACATATTAGGTGTACAAATTAATTTGGTGTCTTTAAATTAAATCAATCATAAATCTGTTTTAAATTAAAATATTTTCAGGTCATTTTAGGATTTTAAAGAGCCAATCTTTTTAAAAACACTATATATCTTAGCCAATCTGGCACGTTTTCTGCCTCTCAAACTCCTTCAAAAGTGATGCATAGTATTGGTCAGCAGTTTTTCTCCCTTCCGAAGATTGTCGATTAAAAGAATTCCTTTCGTATCTTAGAAAACATTTCGTCACCTTTCAAACCTAATGAACCGTCTTTGCCTTCTTCGCCTTCTTCGGAGTCGTTTCACAGCGTTCAGTTCACTATTTTGATTGCATTTTCGATTTTGGTGTGGAATGTCGAATCCAAGATTGATCCATGGTTACAAAACGCTAAATAAAATCAGTTGGAATCTTTTTAACCCTCTCGAGCCCAGGTGCCATATTTGACACATTCATTTTTGAAGTACTGTAAAAGTAATGTATCGATCAGGTAAGTGCGTGTTTGATATAGTACCCTTAAATCAACCCATATGGTCCTACTTGGACCTACAAAATCGTTATAAACTCTTTTCTAAGGGACGACAATCCAGTTTCCGGTGGCGCTCCTGACGATAACCTCGTGTCCATAAGCATCGCCTCACATTTGTTGTTAAAAATGTAAATAAATATTAATTTTTCTTACGTTCAATTCATGGATATTTAAATGAAGGTTGCTCAAATGATGTACATGTGCGATATGTTTATTTTTATCGAAATTAAGAAAATTAATTAATTCAATATGTTGTAAATTATCTGTAAAACACTAAAAATAGAAGAAATTAAATTTTTCGATTTGGAAAAAATGCTAATTATTATGCTCTTAAGGCTCAACGTACCCATATATGGCACAGTCAAGAAGACACACTTCTAGTAAACTTTTTTAAATTCATCTTTTAACTTGCAAATGAAAGTTCATTTTTAGTAATATCTCGAAAGACATAATTTTTACTCAATAGGAAATGGGTCTGTGTTTGAGAGAATTAAACAGTTCCAAGAAGTCGGCTAATGTTTGAGTACGAATTAGTTTTTGCTTTGCAATGAGGAAATTTAACACCCTTGGGGTTTTTCGTACGCAATTTATTAATAAAAATAAAATGCATTCACTCAGTTAAGTTCCTAGAATCTTTGCTATCTTGCTCACTTTCACTCGTCGGTCAGATTAAACCATATCCTGGACTTAATCGATGATTTCTGGCATAAGAGCTGTCCCGGGCCCTCCTGAGCGTGGTGCATCTTCGATTATCGCTCTGCAACGTTTAAATTCATTTACTCACAGTCTAACGGTTTCGTAGGAAGAACTTGATTCACCCAACTGATGAAATATCCTTTTATGGATTTCCTTCGCTCTTTTTCTCCAAAAAGAAGAACTTAATCTCACTTCGAATTACGATTTCATCCATTTTGCACTTTCGTGCGAAATACTTGCGTTGAAACAACTGAGAAATGAAGAATTTATGGCGGAATGACTTGCAACTGCACATGCGTTACTGATAAGAATGAAAATATATGAAAGCATATACACTGGATTAAGAAAGACTCCATACAACTAGCTGTAACAAAGATTTTCGCTTATATTATTCTAAACGTTTTAAATTTTTTATGGATGATTGTAATCTAAATAGTAACTCTAATGAGCCGCCATGAAATTAACCATATTTATATTATTTCAAAAATTAATGTTATGTCAATAAAGCTATCTTAATATCAGGCTACAAAAAAGTTTCCATACACTCAGCATTATTATATGAGATTTACTTATTTGTCGTCGGGAAATTTCCCATTTTACTGGTACTTGTTCGGTTGTTTGTATGCTCAAGAATATCAGTTTCCAATTTAGTTTCACTTAGTGCGATTGATATATATAAGCATTTAAATGAAAATACCTTTGTCAATTCATGAAGTAACTATTATTTTAAAATCTGAAAGACAATGTTTGAGGCAAATAGAAAAAACTGTCCAAAGGTCACATGCAACAGTGAAATATATAGTAAATAAGAATAAAAACTAAAAACAATTAACAATAGACCTCGTTCTAAAATAGACCAAGAAAATTAAAAAAATATACACAGACGAGTTATTCTCAGAACTGCACATGAAAATCTCAAAACAAGTGCACCTGGCTCACAGACATGCTAAAAAATAAATACAGAATAGAAATTGTACCCTAAACAGTAAGAAATGTATTACGAAAAGAGGGATTTAAAGGACGTGTACCCAGGAAAAATACCTAACATTAGTAAGAAAAATAAAATGCGAAGATTAAAATTTGGAAAGGCACATGTTAATAAGTCTCCATGCTTTTCAGTTTAGGAAATCAGTTCTCTTCACTGATTAGTTGAAATGTAATGTCACTGGCTCTTTTAAAGGATAATGGTATAGAGGAAAAAAAACGAAGAGCTGAAAACTAAAAATTTAGGTTTTATTGTTAAGCATGGTAGAGGTATTGTTCTAGTCTGGGGGTCTATGAAAGTTTCAGGAGTTAGCAATTGGAAATTTAATAAAGATACAATGGACCAACACGTATATTTGGATATATTGAACGAAATTTAATATCTAGTGTCCGAAAACTCAAACGTGGAGATTTATTTATCTTCAAACAAGAGAACGATCCCAAGCATACAGCACGGCAGGTCAATGAATGGCTGATATATAATGTACCAAAACAACTTCATACACTCCCACAATCACCAGATATGAATCCAATAGGTCATTTGTGGGACGAAATAGGAACAAGAATTAGAAAACATACCGTTCGAAACAAAGAACAGTTAAAAGTTGCCATACAAGAAGAATAGAATTCCATCGATTCGGATGTAAAAAATAAATTTATAGATGGAAGGAAAAAACGCATGCTGGAGGTGAAAAATGCGAAGGGTGGTTCAACAAGTTACTAATGTTTCAAAACGACTAATACAATTCATGTATTTTAATAAATAATTATTGTGCCTATTAAATGTATGGAGACTTTTTGGGTTTCAAATACTAACTTTTTTTATTGTAACTTATTTATTGGTTTAACTGTTTAATAATATTATATTTTCTGTGTGTCATTGTCTTTGTTTTATTACAAAATATATGTGATCTGCATATTTCCATAATAAATTCATTATTATGGTTAGTACAAATAAAAAACTAAAATTGTCACAAGTGTATGGAGATTTTTTTAATCCAGTGTACATTTGTCCTCTTCCCCCTCAGCGAGTACACGAACCAAGTTAGACTAAACTTTTTAGCATGATTTATTATTTCCAATCTTGATATATTCACATATTATGTCGTCATACCTGTGAAGCTTTCGAGCTTATTTTAAAGTTTGTTCACGAAAAATCCTGTGAATCCTACTATCAGATTAGAGTAATCTAAATTTTTTTATTATCCTCAAGAATTTAATTTCTTTTCATTAAATTTAAATGTATCTTTCAATCAAGATTAGGTATTTAAGAAAGAAATCTTGAGAATTTTGCAATTCTCTGATAGTAATGTAAGTCAGAGTAGCTTATATATTCATATCACATTCTAATGAAATATTTAACCTTGTGATATGAAAGTGTGATTTGAGCTGACAAGGAAATATTTTCTGGATTATTTTTAAACAGTTCAACACATGGCACCATATTTCATTGAAATCAATTGCGTCTCGAGTTATCGTCCTTTCAACTTCCGTTCGACCTGTCGCTACGAGGACGTCATCTCTTTCGTGAAAATCGACTGTCAGATTTTGACCTCCGGCGTAAACTTTAAATTAGATATAATTTCACGAGGCTCATTGTTGACAAAACCCGGAGTAATTAATTTAATGAGTAAAGTTATTCGGAATGAGCAATCCCGTTACCACTACTAGATAGTGAGTTACGGTTGCGGTCGGTTACGGAGATGCCGTGTGCTGCGCTACACGATGTTCGACGCTCTCGCTTCGACTCCCGATCAGGCGGTCATTGGAATGGGAAAACCGTTCACCCGCCGGTTATATACCGACTACTAGTTAGTTGTAGGTAGGCTAGATATAGGCAGAGTGCGTGGGGTGGTGGCACATGCCCAAATGATCGAGAACGTGAATTATTATTGTAAACGGGCGGTCTGCGGACGCGAGTGAGACAAGTCCAAATGCGAGATTCGGTGGTAGAGTTGCAAATGGGAAGAGAATGTCGCTCTGTCCGTTTTAACATTGACGATCTGGTAATTGGGTGGAATTACTAGCCTTGTGTTCTATTACGCAATGCTGCGTTGTCGTGGTACGCAGGAACGCATTTAAATTATTGCCATCACGATTTTCAGTATAAATGTTGGTGTTGTAGATTGTAAACACATTGAATTTGTTTTGTAAATGAACACAGATATGGAGTTAAAATAATTTTAGCGTTAAGTTAGAAACGAAAAAAATATTATCTTAGATAACTAGCAAAGTTCACATTAAAACATTTATCATTTTCATATTTAAATAGAAGATAATGGTTAATCTTAAATATGGATTATAAATAGAAAAAAATAATAACCATAGAATAACGTACAATAGTAAATATATGTCACAAAATAGTGAAAACATATTACACAAAATTTTTCGTCATTAAATAAATTATTCTTAATTAAAAGTGAGTTGATTTCATTATTCCTTAAACAAAAATTATATTGTTTTTTAAATAAGTTGAAATATTAAGTAAGATATAAGTTTCCATTTAAATGTATTCCAGGAGGGTGAAGGAAAAGTTCCGGGACTCACATATAGATGCTGGTACTATGCTCAATATTTTAATTTGTTGCATGATTTCATTCTTTACATGCTTAAGTTCGAAGCTTTAAGTCAATAAGATGTTTAGTATTAGTTTGACAGCCACCGAATTGAACGCCTCAAGCATCCTTTTAAAAATGGAAAAGGTAGAAATTCGTGTCGTGATTAAATTTTGTTTAAAAAATGTTCAAGTGCAATTGATATAAAAAAGGAGCTGGATTGAACGTTGAGAGATTCTTCTCCATCGAATACAATTGTTAAACGCTTGGTTGTTGAATTTAAAATGGATTGAACGAGCACCCATGATGAACCCCACAGTGGACGTCCAATTAAAGTGATTACGCCAGAAATGACTGAAAAAAAATCATAAAATCGTTTTGGCAGACCCGTGAGTGGAAGTGAGTTAAAGTGAGCAAAGACTTTTAGCATATCAATGAACGTGAGCGCAATGTCTTACACAAACATTTGTGTATAACAAAACTGTGTGCTAGTTGGGTGCCGCGTTTGCTCACATCTGACCAAAAACAATGTCGAAAGAACGTTTCAACTGATTTTTCGGTACTCTATAAAGGCAATCGAACTGATTTTTTGAGTTGACACATAACCGTTCATGAATCTTGGATTCTCTACTGCACTCCGAAAACCAAACAAAAGTCAAAAGAATGGGCCAAGAAAGGTGAACCAACTCCAAAGAAGACAAAGACAATTCCATTGACTGGGAATATTATGTCGACTGTTTTTCGGGATGCGTGTCGAATGCTCTCCATTGACTATCTTGAAATAAAAAAAAATAATTGTATTTTGGGAACTTATTGCATCATTTTAACGATGAAATAAAGAAAAAAACGTTCATATTGGTCGAAAAAGAAAATGCTGTTTCATCATGACAATACACCCGCCTACAGATTAGTTGTTGCGATGGCTAAAATCAATGAATTAAAAGTTCGATTTGCTTTATAATTGACCATACTTACTAGATTTGGCCCCAAGCAAATTTTATCTCTTTCCCAACTTCAAAAAATAGCTCCGTAGAAAAAGATTTACGAACGGCAATGAAGTCAGCGACGCTTTAAATGGCTTTTTGTGAACTTTGACTAATCGGTCTATCAGTGTATTGAGCTAAATGAAAATTGTGTTGAGAAATAAATGAAATCAATACAAAAAATGTTGTTTTCTTATTCAGACTTACAAATTTTCACTCTTTTCTCGTATAACTTAGAAATATGCTTAATACGAGGTCAGACAATTAAGTAATGCGACCGATTTTTTTTCTCGGCCTGTGGTAACACTGCAAACATGTAACTCCATCACTGTAATAGCAGATCCCTACTCTCTCGATTGAGACCTTGACCACCCTCGTACGATCATTTCTTCGCCAGCTGTTTAGTGTTTTGTAACAACGCGCGAGTAGTGCATGTCACGAAAATGGAACAGAGAAATTATAAGAATTAATTGTAAGATTGTCTCGAGCAGGTTGAAAGTGATCCTACTCTTGTCGACCGAGTTATTACTGGTGGTGAAAGTTGGTTCTTTCAATATGACCCCGAAACTAAACGACAAAGCCAACAGTGGCTGTCCCCTGGAGCACCAAGGCAAAAGAAGGCGAGAATGAGCAAGTCCAAAGTGAAAACCATGTTGATTTGCTTCTTCGACAGCAAAGGGGTGGTTCACAAAGAGTTCGTACCACCTGGACAAACCGTAAATCAAGTATTCTACCGCAATGTGCTCGAAAAATTACGAAAAAGGGTGCTCAGAGTGCGTCCAGAGATCGCGAAGACTTGGGTTCTGCATCACGACAATGCTCCCTGTCACAGTGCGTTCAGTGTCTCTCAGTTCTTGGCGTCTGAAGGCATCGCAACGTCACCACAACCGCCCTATTCACCGGACATGTCACCCTGCGACTTTTTCCTATTCCCCCATATGAAAAAATTCGTCAAAGGTCGACATTTTGACTCCGTTGAAGATATCCAAGAATCTGTGACGAGGGTACTCGGAGAGGTCCCACAAGAAGTGTTCCAGAATTGTTACGAAAACTGGAGAACTCGCTGGAATAAGTATATAGATGCGGGAGGGGACTACTTTGAAGGGGATCGCAGCGATGTACCTTAATTTTTAAATATACTCGATTTTTGAATTTTGTCGCATTACTTAATTCTGACCTCGTATATTCACCGATCTTTATGTACAGATTTAAGATTTTCACACTTTTAACACATAATATCTTTTACGTTATTGTAGAATTTCGTTCTTCAATTATGGTATTTGATTGTGCTTTATATATAAATGATATTTTATGACACAAGGAAGAAATTTACATTATTTATTAAGCACATTATTGAAAAAGTCTATTCATTACTATAATATCAAAACAAAGTTTACTGTTAAAAATAAAAACAACTTTGAGCTTTTATGTCATATCAACAGTACATTTCTGACACTGAGACTAAATACAATTTTGAAAATGATTTTTTTTTGATTTTCGCTCCACGAACAACATTTTTCAAATCAAAACTATTCAATAAATCATTATTGAAAGTTTTTCATTGTTGTTTATGCACATTGCAATAGCAAAGCTATCAGTCTTAGAGCGATAAGGTACAGAAAAATATCTGTACTTCGGCACACTTTTCTGTATTTTGACCATATAAGAATGATAGAATTGCCATATAAACGCGCATAAATAACAACTAAAAATGGTCAATAATTATTTATTAACTATTTGGACTCAGAACATTTTTTGATACTGTCGACCAACAACTCCGGAATTCTTTTGCAATGTAGCTTTTCGAAATGCGAAGTTTATTTTTTGAAAGGAGAAAATAACAAGTGCTGATGAATTTATTTATTTCTTATTCTTTTCGGGTGAAATTTTCTTATTAATTGATAGATATTTCGAAGGTGTCAGTGGAGACTCGTTGTTATTATTTTTTTACAATTTTATAGAAAATGTATAGATTGATAACAGATATTTCCATTCCCTAAAAGAACAATTACGCCACCACGAAATTGATTTTCTCAAAAACCAATAACGCGCAATAACTGCGCATGTCCCATAGCGGAGCCATTGGATTTTTGGAATATATGATGAGTGTTTCCGTAATGGAACCAACGGAATGCAAATGGTTAACCTATCTGACCAGAAAAAGTAGGTTTTGAGGAATGAAAAATACTTATTTGAAAAAATTGATGGCTTTTTAAACTGCTGTTCCCATTATATATATATAGGTATAACATAGAGAGAGAGAGGGAGAGGAAATGAGAGAAAATAGAAAATTATACGATCTAATAATCAAAGACTATTTATCTATTTTGAATTAATTTAAATTTCAACATAAATTCTTGGAAGTTCAACTCACTATGTCTAGCGATACTACAGTGCCCTTATCTCATTATCTCATACCTGTAGCCCAATTCCTCAAGGTCCTCAAAATTCTTCGAATCTTCAAGGTCTTTCACTTGTTTACTGGGGCTTTCAAGTTATCATTTAAAGAAAATCGCTTGTAAATAAGGGATTTTTTGAGGTTTGGGAATAGATGCTAATCAAACTAAGTTGAATCAAGTAAATATAGTGGAAAAAATAGCAGATCGTAATCTAATTTATCATTTTTTTCCATAGAAAACCCTTGTGTTTTTACTCTTTGGGAGTGAAATACAGCGATTATCTTCCAAGATTATGAGACTACACCTAATTTTTTAGCCCATTTTGTTCCATTTATAAATAAAGATTCATTATATTCCAACACATATTTCATTTCGTTGAAATTTTCTATTGGTGTGAACCGTTTTCTAACAAAAAACATTCCATTAGATTTATTAGCCATTCAATACAGGAGTCATATTTCAAGCTTGTATGTCCACGTTTAAATTTTACTAGATATATTTTACAGTTGTAAAGAAATATTTGGGATCATACAACACATTTTTCATTTCAATAAAATTTTCCGTTAGTGTTAAATCTCTTTTTTTATAAAATACTATCACTGCATAATGTTCACTTTTATCAATTTTAAGAAATAGATTGAGATGACTATTTAAACAACTGTTCGCAGCAAACTATTTAACATATTTACCTGATATTTCACACCTAATCGTATGACATGTGGCAATACAACGCATGAGATAATACCGACATCTATATATCAGGTTGTGAATTTTTCAATATATATAATTATAATTAGAAACATTGAATTGTACCATCAGAACAGTATTAAAATATTTTCAATTATCGTATATTTGAACGTCAACAATACTTACCGGATTCTTTTAAAATGAAAATGTTAAAAAACCATCATGTTATTGAAGTACCTGATATTTAAACCTTCCTAATTTCTTTTTCGTAATGTTAATTTTTCTAATAGAAGTACCGATATAAAATATAAGAATCAAAGTATAAAAATATTAGGTTATAAGCGTGTACATGTCACTACCATAAATACTCAATTCATATAGTTTTATTGGTGTTTATATACTTGAAAATAATTACTTAAGGTACTGTGACCTTTGTACTGATTATCAGTTAACCCCTGAATGAAATTAGGGACATTATAACATATCCATGATAATGTGAAAATATTGGGTAAAGAATTTGGTAGAAACTGCCCCTTTCTGAATTAATAATTTGTCCCTCAGCTGCTTTCAAAATATTTTTCACACTTTTAAGAAACTATAGTTTTAAATTATCTTAAATTTTATTTCCCCGTACAACTCCTAGATCAACATGATATTAATTTTCACTTCTGATTATGACACTTATAAAAATATTCAAATTTTTTTTGAGTTGACGTTTACATATTATATATATATACACACACACACACACACACACACACATATATATATATATATATATATATATTTCCCTAAGCAAAAGTTTCAAGAATTTCTATTTTAAAAGAACCGCCCAACCCCAAAAATAAATTCCCTAAATGATAATGTTGTCAATATTTTCACTGTAATCCATATCAAAAATTATTGTGATCTGTCAAATCATTCGTTAGCAACTGATGTTTTTTTCAAGTGGTGTGTGGTGTGTTCTGTGAATTTTACTATATTTAAATTTATCGAGCAACGAGTTTGTATTAAATTTTAAATCGAAAACGAAATTTCTTGTTCTGACACGTTTAAAATGTCACAAGAAACATTTGGAGATGAG
>CM068313.1:57921376-58081376 GCA_034766995.1 Acanthacorydalis orientalis
ATAAAACCAAAGTTGATGTTACCAAAATACGGACCGAAAAATTTATTTTCAAATAATCTTAACATGAACACGATGAAATGATACTATCATTGAAAAAATAAATTTATAATTCAGGAAACAAAAACCGCAATTATTTTCTACGAATCTACCAATCTTGTACCTCTATATATTTTAAGAAAGCTTTCTATATCGCAGAAATTAAATATCTTTAATTACAAATTTAAGATCTATGAAGTATGTTGTTTTTTTATGTTATTTGAAGAAGAATTTTCAAAAGAATCGAAGAAATTCGTAATTTTAGTTGAAACTATTCAAAGAAAAATAATGAAGTTAAAAATTAATTTCAAGTTATCCATTTTTTATGTATATTTTCCAAATAATTAGTGATTATATCTAATTTGCATTGAAAATTTCTCATTATAGAACAAAGTATTGAGTAAAAACATCTTATAATATGACTTATAGTAAAAAATGGAAACAGTCTTTATTTAAATCAAAAATTACGTTTAACTCAAATTTGCCTTAAGATCGAAAATAAATATTTGATAGTTTATTAAAGTAAGAATTTAATTAAATATTTATTTATATTACGAAATGATGAACATTACATTTTTATAGATGAATTTATTAGGTGTACAAATTAATTCGGTGCCATTTTTATTGAAAATTGATGTTCATTTACGAAAAAACGGACTATAGTTCCATTTTCAAAATATCCTTCATTATTTTGCATAACTGCACCATCTATTTGGCAACTAACAAATCATTTGCCTAACTAACTTTGGCTGTCGGCGATTGTCGGTGGTTGAGGGTGTTTGTCAATTTTGAAACTGATTATTCCACATCACATACGAAAAGAGTAACCAAATATGGTCCACCAGACTGGCTGTGCGCACAAATGAAAAAGTATAAAATTAAGAAAATAATATGGCAGGATATAAAAAAGAACCCACGAAGAGCCTGTAAAGTGTGTACTCTAGAAAAAAAAAAACAAAGTTCAACAGGATTTATATCCACTTTTTTTGGTTTTCCGCTTCACTTGGAAACTGTTTTGAGACACCACACACGGATAAAATATTAATATAAAATTATAAAAAAACATTTATCAATAATAAATGGTATGAATACTATAAAATTATTAATATAACGTAATTTTTAATAGTTAATATACAAATAACGCATTTTATATCGCATTTGAAAATGACAAGAAACTATTTCAATTCAAAACAGAGGTATGATTGATTCAATTTAAAAACACAGAATTAATTCTTATACCTTATATTTGCACCACAAATATCAGAATAAATTTTCTGGTTAAAAATATGTAACAAATTATTCATTGATACAAATTCTCTAAATAATTTATTAAGCATTACTAACCAGAACATAAATGTGTGGTTAGTGGATGAAAAAAATGTTCACTTGTACTAATAATTTAGTCACAGTGTCACAATTTTATTTTAACATCACTTTTATTTATTTGTACAAATGAATTCCTTCTTCACGATGCAATTATCAGATCTTTTTTTCTAATGAAATATATACAATAAATTATTACACACCATTTTTATGGTTGCTTATGCGCATTTTGATAGTGATGACTTCATTGAGAATACTAATGTTCAAGAGATTATTCTGTACCTCTGCACAATACAATTTTTATGCAAAATTAGAAAATAGTACTGACGAAAAAATTAAAAATACACAAAGAACAATTTATGTTTTCTTAGATCAAATATATATTTATGATAAAAAATAGTAACATTATTAGAAAAGATATTAAATTATCTTAAACGACAGTCAGAATTTGAAAAACGAAGCTTTTTTATTCCTATTATTTATAATATCTCTGGAATGTAATTAATTTATTAAAAGAGTCACTTTCAAGCAATCGAAAATAAAAATTTATATATATATATATATATAAGCGTATATAACAATGTACACATAAAATATTAGATATTTAATATGCAGACCTCTACATCAATTCGAACAGAATGTACGTTTTTAGATACGCACTCACACATAACGTTGTAATGTATTACTGCCAATTTAAGAACTGATTAAAATGAAGATAAATTAATTTTATCGTTTTCGGAACGTTTCCACGACATGGAGTACTTGGGGCCTCGAAGTGGTGGGACATGAGGGCAAACAGCCAAACGCCAGGTTAAAACTTAAATCTTTGTGCAGATTACGGAATTGAAACTTGAGCCTCTTTAAGCAGTAGTAGTCAGAGGGGGCGCGCGCCCCTTACCAATGCGACGCTATCGCCCTTCTACTACACATTCTGCACTCATTACTCTGTTTTTCTGTTTTCATAGGCGTAGTTTGAAATAAAATTTTCCCATGACATATTTACTATGGATAGGAATGGCTTGTTGCAATATCAACAGAAAAATGGTTTTATTATAGTATTAGTTACTTAACATTGAAAATGACCATTTTATTAATAACAATCCATACACAAACCCTGTTTAAATACATTTTGAAGCAGTTAATAGAAATGTATTTATTAATGATTAAAAGATTTTTTAAACTTCAATCAAATGTCAATTTTCTACGAAAGTTATTTCTTAAATATTCTTTTAAAAATATATAATTCTGCACCCTATTTTTGATTTCATTCCTGTTATATTATCTCTTTTTTAGCACCAGACTTGAATCAATTATTTTATTGAGGTTTTGCAGATTATTTTTGTATGCAATTGATATTAAAATTTTTTGTATGCAATTATCTACGTTGTAGTTTCAGATTTAGTGTTTTTTATATTATATTTTCTAGCAGCGCACTTAAATAAATTCGAAACTCGACCAAATTGTACTTTTAAATCCTTATAGGATATTAAGATCGTTAATAATAAAAATCGCATTCAAATTTTAGTATTATTATGATTAAAAGATGAACAGTTTAACCTAAAAAATTGTATTCAGTCATATATTTTCTTATCTATATTATTTCGGAAGGAAATAAAATAAGAAAACAACTCACACTCCTGAAGCACAATTTTAATTTTGATTCAAAAATAATAAATTTTCATATTTTGTTATTTTTATATTCAAGTTCGCATTTTATTGTTACTAGCGAGGTTTGCCCTCCGATCGCTGTGCTTGTCAAGCCTCGGAGTGGCTAGATAACGCTCGATTCTCCTTAACAAATAACAGAAATTAAAAAATTATACACACAAATAATCCGCGTAAAATATGAGTCTAATAATTTTTTAATAGAAAAGTTTATAAAAATTAACATAACAAAATAATATGTTAAAATATATTACAATTTTTTTTATTCTAAAGCTTCACTGAATACAATAATTTGAATAAATTTCTTATCAGTTCTACATTGAAATATTATATCCTTTTTCGTTGTATACCGTGAATCAAAACAATGATCTTGTACTGATGTCAACTAATCACAACAGAAACCATCCGATCTCTATCAGCCAATCAGAACACTAATAAAAATCTTTTGACGACAACAGGACTGATTTTTATTAATAGAAAGATATTCAGAATTTAGTAACCAATTATCTGAAGACATAATAATTTCTAAAATCATTTCAAAAATTTGCTAATGAATTATTAGGAGTAATTTTCAATGCGATTATGAAGTAAGAAAAACGAATATTATATAGTATTTGTAATGTTGTTATATAATGAAAATGAGTTTATTCAAAATGTTTCTTCATGAAGACAATTAGCAACATAAATTAAGACAAAAAAAAATTGTTTCAAGCAATGAATTTTATTTATATACAACATTATTGAACGATAAATTTACAAAGAGATCATATTTAAATATTATTATGATTTATATGATAACATTTTTTTTGTTTACAGATCTACAAAACGGATTTGATATCACAATATATGAAATTTGGTAATTTAATTCCCGAATTGAACTTGCAGCACTGTAGTTACAAAACATGTAAACAAAATTAAAGCAGCGCTTAATAGTTTACAGTTTTATCAATAAAGGATAGTCAAGCAAAATCGAATAACTGTTGGTTTCTGTGCAAGAAACTTGCGTTTCTGTCAATGGTCATCAATGAACGAGTGAAAATAAAATTTTGCTGTAAATAAAGGAAAACTTCAAAAGAAACTTATAAAATATTGAAAATTATGTACAGCGATAACACTAAGTCATGCTTGAGTGTTTGAATGGTTTAAATGCTTGAAAGATAGACGTGAAGATGTTCAAGATGACATTGGAACTTAGTGCCCGTCGATTTCTCAAAATACATGTTCGTTCGCAAAAGTTCATGAAACTGTGGCAAAATGTCAGCGAATGATTCTATGAATGACAATAGAAGAGTTGAAGACTTTAAAGGAGATGATCCGTCGAGTTTTACATTAAGATTTGCGAAATAGGAAGATTTGTGTAAAGTTTGTCCTGCAGATGAGCAAAAACAGAAGAAAGTTGCATCATGCGCAGAATTCGTTCAGACTTGTCGCGACTATACAAATTTTCTTAACTGTATTTTCACTGTTTATGAATCGTGGGTGTTTCAGTACAACATTGAGACGAAACACTAGAGCATGCAGTGGATTGTAAAATCATCACCAAGACCCAAAAGGTATCGCTTGCAAAAATCCAAAATCAAAACCAAAGTTGATTACCTTTTTTAATAAACAGGGTGTGATCCATAAGGAATTTATGCCTGAAGGACAAACGGTTGATAGTGAATTCAAAGTTAAAGTAATGAAGAGATTATTAAAACGGATTTCTCGAAAGCGGCAGTAATTTATAGAAAAGGGTGATTGATCTTGCTGCTTGAAAATGCACCTACCCATTATGTATTGATTGTTAACTCATTTCTCATGATACACAGCGTTGTTGAAATCAATGCTCCACCATTTTCACCTGACTTGACACTAATACTTTTTATCAAAAGTATTCTCAAACGAAACAATTTTAGGATATAGAAAATATTAATAAAAATATAACCACCGAATTGAAAGTAATTCCTTCGGACGTCTATACCCGAAAATTTTCAAATTCTTTTAGAATGTTGCAATAAGTGTATTAAAGTGGACTACTGGAGATTACTTTAAATAAATATGGAACATTTTGAATGTTACTTAAATTGTGTTTTTTTTCATTGAACCTGTCAGGAAATTAAATTAACGTACTTCATACATACATGTACAGAAGCTTTTTTTCTTAAAAAGTGAATATACGAAACACATGCTGGGTTATTCTTAGATGTTATGAATTAAATTGTTTTTCGGTTTGCTAAATATTTCACAAACACTAGAATTCCTCTTGCTATCTAAAAAAAAATGCTACATTTAACTTTGTATATATTAATAACTAAAAATGTTAGGAAATAATAATTCAAATTCTTAATTATTTAAAATCACTTAAAGATTTGTGCGTTACTCTATAGCATTTTAACTAACTTCACGTTAACAAATAAATCTGTAGTAAATCACATATCACAGCACAAATATAATAAAAATTTCTCAATAATTGATTATTAATCCATATTTGTTAAAGAAATGGTTTGTAAACTAAACAGGATATTTATTTCTGAAATTTGTGTTGTCATTTACTTTTAAATAATACAATAGTCAATAATAAATCAACAGATTAATAGATAAATGATTATTAATATGTATTTATATATATATATATATATATATATATATGTGCATTTAATATTTCAATAACAATGTTTTTATCTGTAAAAGTGTTGTTTTATCTGAGAATAACATATTTGTACAAAGTTCTATTGTTTGGAACAGATTACATATTATCTAGTGGTCTTAATATTTTGAAATGATGATCTAATCGATTAATTTATATGTAAATGATATCATTTCGTAATGTACTTTTACGAGAGAAAATATTTATTAATAAATAATAATGTATTGTATCTCTAAGGATCAGAAAGTTTGTCTTATTAAAAATCTATTTAGAAAAGCACTGAGTGTTTTTAATTTATGATTGAATAACATTGATGTATATATATATATATATATATATATAAATAGATAAATATAGATATAGGTATATAGAGATCAATAAATATAGATATAGGTATATAGAGATCAATAAATATAAAGATAGATATAAGACTATATCGATTAAAATAATTCTACAACACAAAGTGTCAAAACTGAAACAAAAATAAGCTCTCATAATAATAAGTAGTGTTATTGCAACAATAATAAGCTATATGTAAGTACAGAAAAATAAAATTATAAATTTTTAGGAAAAAAATAAATGCACCTAAACTAGAATTTTACTATAATAAAAAAAACAAACTCTAGAAAAATAATGTACCTGAGAGTATTATTTATGCGTTCAGGACTTTTTCAGATGTTACAAAATATTTAAAAAAAATCAATATACCACTAGAAAGAATGTGACAGATAATCACTAAAGAACCTGAGAGTATATGTTATAACTTCATACTTTCGAACTTCTTTTGTATAGGAAGTCAATATGAATGTTTCAATAAATATATATATATATATATATATATATATATATATATATATATATATATACACCAATATATAAATAAACTCAAAGTGATAAAAATTGATTAATAAATTCTTGATGCTGCTAAAAAATATAGCATTATATACTTCCGGATTAGAAAATTGAAAATCTAAGAATAATGTTTATAAAAGGTGCGCTAAACTGTTGGATAAAGTTGATATTCATGAATGCAAATCATGAGTCAAAAATTTTTGAAGCACTAAAATTTATAGAGGTGAATATCAAATAAACAAATAAAAAATAACTGTACTCGTATATACCAAATAGACAGTATTATACATGAAATAGATAAAAGCTATCTAGTTAAAACTACAGAAAAACACCCTTAAGGACGAATATTGCACTAATATGAAACGTTTGTTTATTGAAACTAAATAAAGACAATATAAGAAAAGAACATTCACATAAAAACCTGCATATAAAGTATTGAAGTAAGTTAAGGCTATTTCGAATAGTATTTATTAATTAATTTACTAATTAAAGAAGAACCGCAACTTATTTAAGTAGCCGCAGTAAAATAAACTATATTTCAAAATAAAAAACAATGTTTACATAATAAAGTCTGAGGAACATTGCGTTGTATGCAACTTGAATGAAGAAGAAATAATGAAACATATGATAAAACGATTAAAACTCTATTAACCTTATAAGGATTCTCTTCTGTAGAAAAGAAAAATAGGACATATAAGTGACCTACTTTTTACTGAAAACATGTTAAAAATAATAAATATATTTAATTTTATATATAGTATTCTAAAATTAAGATCATTCTGTATTAACCTCTTAACTGGTCATGATGAAATATTTCGTCATGCCATAAATTTTTTTCTTTTCTTTTTGTATTTTAGACCCGATATAAGAAATTGCAAAGAAAGGACTCCTAATTGTGAAATAAGTTATTTTTACAAAAATAAAAAATAAATCCCCTGTTAAATAAATGAATAGCTTATATCAAATTATATAAAAAATTAACAAGATATGTAAACATTGTGATGTAAAATTGATTTATGTGAAATACACCTGAAACATCTTTATATATATATAAAAAAAATATTTTACTCACTTCACAACTATGACCAAATATAAATTCTTTTTAAGTAAGACATTAAGCAATATATATGATATATTATCATATTATTATTAAAACTAAAGTAATATTTTTCTATTTTTTTTTAAAAAAAATTAAACATTTTATATTTCTAAACATTTTGAAGACAAAAATTAATAGCTTGAAAATGTTTAATGAATAATTAGTAAATGTAAAGTTAAGAAATCAAGTCCGGCAAAATTATCATAGTATATAATGATAATATTTAATGTTTACGGTGTTATATTTAATTTTTTAGAAAAATGTGCATAATTGAATTCATATTTCAAGATATTCTATGCTTTTCTATTTGAAATACTACACAATCATATTAACAATATTCATAATGAGTTATACTCATATTGTAAAGTGTATGTTATGAATAAGTAATAACTTCAATTAATTAAATATTTATACTATTTCTGTTCAACAAAGTATTAACACTGTTAACTTGTAATGAAATAAATATAATGTTACTTACCTTTTATTGCGAACTATCGCTCTTGAGATAATAAATTGCAGAAGAGTCTGAAAAATAGTAAATGTTTATGATTGTAGTAATCATAATTCATATTGGAAATTAGACTATAAAAAAAATATTTAGGAAAAATGAACATAATTATTAAATCGATATCTTATTGTATTCTGAATAAACGTTGCATAATTATGATACTTAAAGATATATACAGAGTGAAATGAGTAGCTAAATAAGCTTAGGTATATATATATATATATATATATATATATACCAATTATCTGGGCGTATACAGCGATATTTAAAACCCAATATATTCTTGAAAAAATTCGGGGATTGCCTTTGATATCCCATACAATAACAGAAACTAAAATAAAACAAAGAATATATATGGTGCTTCATAGAAATTAATTTCTTTATTGTAACAAAAAGAACTTAAACTTTGATATATACCATAAATTCATTAAATAACTCATTTTAAATAAAAAAATGTATTTCTTCTAATCTCGATTTTGGGCATAAAACTGTAATATAACATGTTGAAAGAGGTGTTTAATTTAGGTTCGTCTTATACAACCGATAGATGATAAATGTATAATTTTTTTCTTAATATTTCTACCTCGTCTTATACATAAGTCGCTTGATACATCGTGATATAAGGTGTGTATGTATATATATATATATATATACACACATATATATATATATATATATATATGTATTTATGTATATATATATATGTGTATATATATATATATATATCCTCACACATATGTGAATGTACAGGGTGGTATAAAAAGAACGAAGGAGTTTATACAGTTCCTATTTTCTGTAAATTTTTTTTTATTCCTTACAGCATTTTACAAATAAAACATGTAGAATTTATCATTAAAAGTACACGACGGGACAAAGTAGAAAAATAATTGAATTTTATTTTGAAAATTAGAGTTCAATTATTTTTATACAGCGAGCATATCGTCGTTAATTTAATGTTCGAACAGGAACATCGGAGTCAATGACTGATCGTATACATGCACGTGTTTGACAACAAAGTGGAGCTAGTAACCGTGCAGGATCTGGAAAACATCGTTCAGCTCTAACTCAAGAAAATATTCAAAATGAACAGGAAAGTATTGATCAAAGTCATGAAACGTTAATCAGAATACGTTTAACCGAAATTGGAATATCTCAGAAGTTAGTGGAAAGGATTTTGGCAGCATTAAAAATGTTCCTATACAAAGTTCAGCTAATGAAAGAGCTAAAGCCAACAGATTATCAGCATCACCTGGACTATGCAGTTCGTGTTCGGTAACAGGCAGAAAAAAGTAATGAATTCATTCACAATTTGATTATGATTTGTGAAGATCATTTTCATTTAAATTGCTTCGTGAACAGTCAAATATGCCGAATATGGTCTGTAAAGATTCCAGTGTCACTTTATCAGTAACAATTACACACATTTAAGTTTACTGTTTGGTGCGAAGTGTTATCAGAAAGGATTCGAGGCACTTATTTCTTCGAAAAGGAATACGGTACTGCTGTAACCATATATGGTGCTCAATGCCATTAGATGATAGAACATTTTTTAAGACCAGCTACTGATAATCATTCGCAGATATGGTTCAAACAAGATGGAGCCACAGTACACACACAGCAAGGTCCGTTATGGCAATTTGACTGGACATTTTTAGCGAATGTATAATTTTAAGAAACAGCGAATTTAATTATCATGTGTGTTTACTTGAAATGAGCCCACCTGATTATTTCTTTGGTGCTACTTAAAAGAACTTGTGTACGTCACTAATTCAAAACCCATCCTGTTGGTAAAGAACAACAGATGAATAAAGTCTAGCGTTATGTCCTGAAATCCTGAAAGAAGTGAAGAAAAATATGCGTCAGCTAGAGTTTGACTTTTTGAAGTCGAAAATGGGTATTTCTTACGTTATGTGTTTTTTAATGTGTAATCAGAAGAATTTCTTCATCATTATACAAAGTTAACGAAATAAAAATAGACAAAAATATTACAAAACAAAAAAAAATAAATGTTTATAAATGTTACTGAAGACTGCTGTACATCTAAACATATAGCAGTCTTCTATTCATTATATTTGTATACAAGAAAGAAGATACTTTTATAAAGAAAATTGATTGGCCTTAAGATACGTTTGAGGTACCTAATAATAAGGCTAATAAAAATAATTATATTGATTTAAAAAAACATATTATATTTTAATTCACCTAAAAATCTCATTAACTAAAAGATAAGCATGTTCGAAACCAATTCAATAACAAAAATAATTTTTGCCATCTAGATCAGGCAAATATTCTACTGTTTGTCGTCGAATAAGAAGATCTAATACCCTGGAAACAGTTTTATTAAAACTTCCATTTTTCTACTCGCCGTGTCAACGGTGGCCCAATCCTATTGAAACCACACATCCTGATTTCTAAGTTCGGTCAGTTTATATTCCAAGAAGTTCCGTAAAATCTCCACACTCGTGGTACCGCTTCAGGTGGCCAAGACAACTGGCATTGTGATGGATAAACTTCCCCATGGATTGGACGCTTCCTGATTACGACAACGGGACATGTGTCGCGGGAAGCGGGCTTCTTTCGCGCCCCGACCCGATCCACCCGTAACAAGTGTCATATTTTTTCACCAGAAACTGCTCTAACTGTGGTCTTTACTCTCCTCAATACTTTAAAATCGAGTAACATCAGCTCAAGTCAAAGGTCATCGTACCTCCCACTTGGACCTGTAGCGTGCCTTATCGCGCCAGCACAACCGTAACGACGAATCTCCACATGCTTGATTGGAAATTACTGTAACAGTCTGGTCTTCCTCATTAAAAGAATTAACGGCCATAAAAACGAAAATTTACAGCAGCGCACCAAACAGTGACGGATTGACTATGTAGCGGCCTTTTATGAAGCTAATGAGAATTTTTTTCCGCCAATAATGAAAATTCTGCTTGTAACATTCAGATAAATGAAAGTCAGCTTCGTTACTTGTGAGTAGAACAGCGTTTCCAGAACATTTTGAAGGATATCTTCACAACATGTCATTCGGTTCTCCCAATCGCGTTCCTTAAGTCTCTGAACCACCATCATTTTGTATGAATGAAATTTAAGATCGGCGTGTAAAATTCTCCTCATAAATAAATCAGATTACCTTAAAGTAGAAACATGTTTAAGGGCTGAACGTTTGGGAGATTACACAATAACTGTCTCACAGTGTCGTCATTTTCTGGTATCCAAGTCTTCCAGGTGGGTTACGTTTTAACGGCGAACATGTGGTTTTGAAATTTGCAGCCCAGAGAAATATGGTTTTTTGGTCCGGAACAGTAGCATTTCGATCGAGAGCGAAGTGGATTTGAAAAACTCTCTGAATGGCAAACACAGATTCGTTGTTTCGGATAAATGATTCAATAACAAACGTTTTTTTTTTTCCAAGTCATGTCGTTAACTGAAAATGGTGAAGTACATGCTATCAGAAGACCCACTATACTCCCTGTCTCGCTACATTAGCGCCGAACCAATGGCTGAGTGAAATTCGGGAGGTTATATTGCCGCTCCTATACTTACATGTACTAATGTAATAAAATATTATGCATTTTTGTTTGAAAAGCAATGAATTTGTACCAACTTTTTAAAAAAAGAATATGTAATTCTTCAATTTCAAATGGAGATTTTTTCAAATCTTAATATTGCTATACCGATAAAATATTTTTTAATTCCAATTGTACGAGAAGCATAGTTACTTTTCTCGAATTTAGTAATATCTAATTTGATTTTTTAATTAGTTATCCATTTATATAAATTCTGTTTTATTTTTAAAAAATATCGATAAACTATGTATTATTACAGATAATATTATGTATATCCAGTTAAACTACGTCACTGAACGCGAATCCGCCGCCGCGTCGTCTTCGTTCTCCCACAACCCTCACTTTTAACTCCGCGAGTGTGTTGGGTGTAATTGTGTGTGCCCCCTACGAGATCCCGTTTAGTGATTTTAAAGTTTTGCCCGTGTTTAAAAGCTTTCCACGTATCCGGTTCACGGCAAGAAACAGGATGAAAGGCGTGTCGTCTCTCGTGCACTACCGTCAGTACGCCTCGTTTCATCTTTTTCTATCGTAACGACGACAACGATGAAACAGGCACATGAACGTACTTGCGGACAAACGTACGTACGTACTCGTCGTAGACGGAGGCTAAATTAATATTACCCCCGTAGCTGTGCCGAGTATGCGATTACATTGCGAAAGTAGTACTTGTGTTCACATGAAAACATATTATTTAATTCTAATTATCCCGTTCCCCTACCTATTTTTAATACTGCTTGCCGCTCTTAAGTTCCGTGAGAAATGCGTCCATTGGAAAAGTTTAACGAAAACTTTTAAGACTTAAATACTTTGATTTTACGTTAATTGCGTTCAACTGAATTGTTTGTGTAATAATGCATTGTTGGCGTTATTTAATTTTAAACGAGGCAATGTCTTTCGAGATTAACCGACAGATAATAAATTGTTCTACTCGTTACATTTATTTTACTGATAGGAAAGGCAGAGTTTCTTTTAAAGTTTTTAGATTTAGTTTACTACTTGAACTGTTCTTTTTTCTTTTTTTTGAGATATAAAGACGCTCTGGGTATTTTACTTTTAATATTGCTTTCAATGTTTTACTAGCACATTACTCTCTATGACAAGATAATTTTTATTTATTATTTGTTTAACAAGTATATCTTGTTATTCAGTATAAGTTCTGTTAACATCTTAAGCGTTTACGTCGAGTATGCTCATCATGAATAGATGGCATTTTTTTGTTTAATGTCGAGTATACTCATCATGAAGAAAAAATTGCTTTTCCTATTTATTGTAAAATTTAGGGAAATTAAATATATTATTAAATATATATTTGTAATTTAAGCATATTTTAGAATCTTTCTAAGAAGTTTTTTCTTTGTTTCGTGAATCTTACGTCTGCTATCTAGAGAAGGTATTATGGTGTGTAATAAAAAAAAATTGTGAAGTGAATAATGTTTTCGTTTATCTTCCCAGTTGAGCTTTACTAATAGTGATGAAAATATATCTTTACATCTAAGAAAACGGACCAGAGCGATAACACCTCTAAGATCTTCTGATGAATGTAATGATGAGGTTGAAGAAGATAATAAAGATGCGGTTTCACTTACAAGGGCACAGAAAATAATACCAATAATTTCAACGTCTTCTGACGAAAATAGTGATAAGGATGAAGAAGGTAATGAACCCAATAAAGAAAATAAATATTCAAATGTACAACAGAATATTAGAGGTGCAGAGTTCAAGTTTACTGCTCATCTTGGCCCATATTTCACTATTCTCCATTCGTCAAAAACCAAATGTGTGTTCTATATGGATTTTTTTTTAGATTATGACTTACTGAACATAATAGTGGAGTAAATTAATTTATATGCTGAGCAATATTTAGAAATTCGCCTGAATTTAAAACAAAAATTCAAGATTAAAAAAATGGATGCGAATAAACAGTAATAAAATACGGTTCGTGAATTACTTATTAATAAAATTAAAAATTTTTCAAACAACCGAAAAAATTATCATTTTGTTATAATTTAACTCAATCTTACACCAAGTGTATTTACTGTGTTTTCGAAGAGTATACTCGTCATCGCCTAGAAATAATTAAGCACACTAGTGCACATTCTCAAAATAAAACAAAACGCTTAAGGGGTTAATCCCGTGTGAGTTAATTTCTTGTATAATGGATTTACACTTATTATACCTTCAATTAGATCTTGAACATAGTTCAAATCGAAACGGAATGTATATAAAATGAATAAGAGATAGCCTGCAGGATTCGACCAGAATAAACAATAACAGATTTGCAAGAAAACAATAAAGTATATTGTATTTATAATTTTTAGGAACCTGGCATTACAATTTGCTTATATTAGATTTACATGTTCTGAAATTAAATTTCGTATATGAGGATTGGTAAAAAATATTTAAACTGTGCGAATAGTTATATCTATTAGGTTGGTAGATAAACAATTGCGGTTTTTATTTTTTGAATTCTAACAATAATTTTTTTTCAATGAAAGTGTCATTGCATCGTGTTCTTGTTAATATCATTTAAAAATGCATTTTTCAGTCGTATATTCGATAAAATCGAATTTGGTTTTGTTATTAATTTGTCTCCAAATTAAGCTATTGAATTAAAGATAGAAAATAATCAAATAAGAGTACTTTTTTGTATGAGTTCAAAACGGGTGATAAAGCAACTGAACTGCTCGTAAACTAAACGATGCTTTTAGTATGAGTACTGTTAAGGAACGTACAGTGGAATTGTGGTTCCAAAATTTTTGTGCGGAGGACGAGAGCCTTAAAGATGAAGAGGGTCACGGGCGTCCTTCTTCAGTTCATAACGACTAATTGAAGGCGTTAGATGAATCAAAACCATGCACAATAATTCGAGAGCTTACACAAATGTTAGACGTTAGTCATCCAACAGTTCTGGACCACATAAAACAGCTAGGAAAATCAAAAAAGCTTGATAAGTGGATGCATAAACCGCAATTATTTTCCTACCAACCCAGTACAGGTCTTAGTTTGTAATATGAGTGAATTTGAAATTACGTTTTATAAAAACATCAATTAATTTTAAATTTACTTTCGAAAACACGGTTGTTCAGTAGTGAGGATTCTCAGTGATTGTGAAATATTTAATAAACTGCAAAATAATTTAATTCTTAACAACTAAGAACGAACCAACATTTGTTTCTTACAATCGTTTTTAAAAAAATGTTTATAAAGTATATATATATATGAATTTCGGCAATTTAATTCCCGGACAGGCACAGTGAAAATAAACACAATTTAAGTAACATTAAAAATATTTTATATTTATGTAAAGTAATCTTCAGTAAAATCCACTTTAATATGTTGTTGTAATGTTCTAAAAGATTTCGAAAACAGTCGGTAAAAATAAACAAAGAAACTGTTTTCAATTCTGTGGATACATTTTTCTTAATATCTTCTACGTTATGAAATTATCTCATTTTGAGATTAGTTTTCACTTTAGGAAACAGAAGTCTTATAGTGCCAAGAGAAGTAAATAGGGTGGTTCATTGATCATAAAAACACCGTATGGAAAATGATTTCATAATCAATGCAGAATACACAAAAGGGCATTATCATGAAATAAGTACAAACTACCCTTTTTCGAAATTGGGACCACACTGTTAAGGAAAGTACGATTGAATGGTGGCTCCAAAAATTTCGTGTGCTAGGGACGAGAGCCTTGAAGATGAATAAAGTCGTGGACGACCTTCTTCAGTTCATAACGACCAACTGAAGAAGTTATTTGAAGCAGAACTACGCATAATTCGAGAGCTTACACAAAATTTAAGCGTTAGTCATCCAATAGTTCTAGGCCACTGATAACGGCTATAAAAATCAAAAAATCTGTAATTTTAATGCATTTGAAGATCGTAAATCGCAATTATTTTTCTACCAACCTAAAACATTGCGTTACGATTTGAAATCTTTTATAGAAAAATGATTTCTAAACATCTAGAGATAAATTGGGTAAATTTGATTTTAATCTTTAACTACTCGTATGGAAATTTTCAATGTGCCAGATTTAATTCAAACATGATTTTCGATTATTGTTGACCACCCATCCCCATTTTTTTCTGTACCTTATAAGCATATCTTCTGAGTTATTTGTCATTTATGTAAATTATTTTAAGCTATTTCATTTCTAAATTTTAAAATTACACTATAACCAGTGGTGCCAAGGAACACGCGCTCCGAAAGGGTCTATAATGCGGCCCGCAGCCCAAAACTTGAAGTTGATTTTATTAAAGTAATAAAATAATTAAAATAATAAAATAATAATAAAAAGTTACATTCCAATGGAATTGATTGAAAGTCAGTGCAACACGGTGCTAAAAGAAAAGTATAATGAAATTGGTATACCAGATTTTCATTTGTACTTGCCAGAACATTTTATTAAAATGTGTTTGTTTGAAAAAAGATTCTTGGCAATATTTTGTAGAACATACTTATATGAACAGTTATTTTCTCTTTGAACCCTTTGCGGACAACTTTTTCAACTGTATTTCTCGCTGTGTCGAATATGCTTTTTGTATAAAATAAAACTATTTGCTGAAGAGTTAAATATAAGATGTCAAATAAACATATTGTGTTTAATGCAATTTTATACATTATTGGAGAATAATAATTATTTGAGAATAAAAATGTGGTTTATTTTTTGTATGGTACAGATAACTAAATTGTTTTTTACCGCATTGGCAGTGACATTAGATCTAGTAAGTAGAAATGTCATACCGCTTGTATGGCGTCATGCAACCGCAAAGGGTTAAAAACTAATAACATTTCACACAGGTTAAGATTGAAAAATAATCATTTAACATGTACAGTAAGAAATCATTATCACAAAAGAAAAACACCATATATTGATAAAATAGTCTCTGTCAAAAGATGTTTCTATTAATAATATTATTTTTTTTTAATTTCTCTAATTTAAAACTTTGTCGCAACATTTGATAATAATACCTAAAATTAATGTATTTTTTTTAATTTTTCTAAATTCAATAAGGGAAAATAAATGTAAAATTAAATGAGTTTTTTTTCGAATATAAAAGCACTTTACTCGCTCGATAAAATTTTTTTGTGACCTTTTGTCTGCGACCTGCAGGCTCTCAAATTGAATTTGGTGGACCGTGTTCATATATGAGTTGGACACCATTGCTGTAAACAATGTAATGCACCAAATAATGTGTTACTGTATATGTTGATGCTAAAGATATATTTCATGTATTTAATTTTTAATACTGAGTATTTTAGTATTTATTTTTATGTTATCAAACTACATTTATACATTATATAACAAAATTCCATCCAAAATCCACGTTGCATATTTTTTAAAATTCTAAATCAATATTTTTTAAGTCGTAATGTACGATATTTGGAAATTTCTTGGAATCAAATATAGATAGTTTGTAAATACAAAAAAATTAAGTTATATTTTTGTATTCTAAACATAAACGATCAAATTTTGTTTGTTTCATTTCTACAATTTTTATGTTTAACAAATAAACGAAGATATACCTACACATCGTAATATTGATTAAAAAAATGTTTTATACACAATATCATTAATTTCATGAAGTAATCAAGGCAAAAAACATATTTGTATAATGTTTTCTTGTATAATTTATCTAAATACACTACTGATATATTGTTTCATAAATAAAAAAAATGTTACATTTAAGAGAAGTACTTGGGAACTTCTCATAATTGAGTATAGATAGCATTCTAAAAACCGGAATTTTCGTGATGAGCTTTTTTATCAAAAAAAAAACATAAAGGGGAAATTTTGAACCATAAAAGGAATATTGTAACAACTCATAACGATTGACATTGTGAAACTTCTTGAGAAAAAAGTTCAATGTGTGTATAACTTGCTACTTCCATAGATATTAAGACGTTATCTTAGGAAAAATCCCTGAACAAGAATTCAACCTCAAACAAATTAACAATTAACTGAATTTAAATAATAGCCAAAATAATTGAAGAACACAATATAAGTCAACAATTCAATGATGATGAATTTTATTTATAAACTAGTATATAGCCTATTAAAATTGACAGGAAAATAAAAAGAAACGTGGGAAGGAAAAACTATCAGTTTTTAAATCATAATATATAAGGTTGATCCAAAAATAATTGCAGTTTTCATCATTTGAAGTTTTGCGCCTATTTTTCAATTTAGCTTCTGTTATAGTTATATGATACATCATTGTCATTGTCATCAGTATCTTCTGTTATAGTTATATGATACATCATTGCAAACAATGAAATTACCACTACTGATTTCAGCTTATGACTACTGTTTTCATTCTTTAGTATTGTTGGATATAACCTCTTAAATTAGTCATGAAAAGAGAAAATTCACGCGATTTTCTTGCATGCGCTAAAATTGGGACGTAAAGCAACGGAAACTGGTCGAAATATCAAATTGTTTTTAGCAAAGAGTCAATAAGTGAACGTAGAACTCAACACTGATTCCAAAAATTTCATAATGGAAACGAAAGCCTTGATGATAAGGAGGGTCGTGGACGTCCTTCAGCTGTAGACAATAATGATTAAAGAACCATTATTGAAGTCAGCCTAAGTAAAACTCAAGAGGTGGGTGAAGAAATTAATGTTGATCATTCAACAGTTTTTCGATATTTGAGCCTAATTGAAAAAACAAAAAATTGAATAAATGGGTGCCGTATGAACTAAACGAACATCAAGTAGTTCGGTAATGTCAGACCGCACGACTCACAAATGACTTTTAAAAAATTATGAACTGGGTTATGAAACCTTACCTCACCCACTTTATTATCCGGATTTGTCTCAGATTATCATTTTTTTAAATATTTAATTAATTTCCTAAGAGTGAAGGTTTTGAAATACCAGGCATCAGCTCAAAGCACGTTGGATGAATTTATTAATTCCATGACTCCATAATTCTATCTTGTAGAAATTAACAAACTTGTTTCTCGTTGTGATAAACGTATGCAGACCAGTGGTCTTGATTTTGATTAATAAATATAAATTTTAAACTGATATATGCGTCTTTATACTCGATACTTGAAAACAGCAATTGTTTTTGTATAAACCTATTTTTTAAACATAAAAAATAACTAAGAACAAAACATTATGAATTAAACTTGAAATCTATGAGCTAAAAAAGCAAACATTTCTCGTCACCATAGTTACTCGTCACTTTGTCCGCAAAAAAGTGATGAGCAATGAGGGTTATTATATATAAGATTCCAGATGTATTCTAATGAAAGAAATTGATCTTTTCTTCAGTACATTTTTTACCTTGTTAGATTCTGTATCCATTTTTAACTCTTGACATATTTTCAATACTTTGTGATATTAAGTTGCATTTAGATAAGAGAAAATACGTTATAAGAGATGAAACTGGTCGTAATAAAATACATATAAAGAATATTAAAATTCAGTTAAAGGAAAAAGTTAGAAGTGTATTTTTGTCTTGTTTTCTTTTGAACACAATTAGAAAATATATAGAATCTAACATCAGCACAGATGTATTCGGTACAGTTCTATTATGCCCACTAATATTTAATAATATTCGAAATCTCTATATCAGTAATTCGCAATGATTTATAAATCACGGTATTTATTTTTATTGAATTTTTTTTGATAACATACTATATATATGCACACAGTAGAAAACCCTATCTGCGGATTCGGTTTCCGTGGTTTCAGTTATCTGCGGTTTACCACGGCCCGAAAATATTAAATGAAAAATTCCGGAAATAAATAATTTATGACTTGAAAATTGCGCTTCATTCTTAGTAACATGGCAACTTAAATTAAGAAATAAATGTATAATGTATTTAAACTGTGTGTACAAGATAGTTTTCATTGCTACATTGATCCTTGCGGGTTAAGCTGAGACTTTAGAGTCCCATGAAGGGAACCCGGTGGTCTAGAATTTTCGAAAAATCGATTTTTTTTTTATTTTTTTTCGAAAGTATAGTATCTTAAAAATATACTGTTAAAATTTGACGACGAAATTCAGAGTATTTCAGGATCTACAGCCCATTAGAAGGTCAGGTCAGTTTCTTGAGAATATACTTGCTTGAAACTTTAAACGCGTTTATCTCGAAACTACTTTTTTTCGTCTTGCGGGGGCCAGAAAAAAAAACTACTTGACCGATTTGTCTGAAATTTTAATATGTTATTCTGAATAGTTCTAGCTCTCGCTGGAAGTAAAGCTAATAGTTTCCGTAAAATATTTATATTTTTTTTATTAACAAAACATTCAAAAATACTGGTCGTTTTCAAACTTGTACTTTTGACTACGCGCCATTTTGTCAATTTTTTTTATTCTACTTCCTGCGATAGCTATACTTATACTAATTAAAAATTCGTCAATTGTTTTATTTCAGATCAGAGGGAGAGATAAATCATCATTCACCACGCAATTCCATTTTTTTAGAGAGGGAGACTTCAGCATCATTTTTCTAATTTAAAAAAATTTTTTTTTCTTTATTTTCATTTTTGTGTAGTTTATTAGTAATAAAATAAGTGTAAAAAAATTTGAAAGCATTATTCATTACCCTCATATAGAAAAATTTTTTTTAAAATAGCTTAAATTTTAGGCCGCTGGACCACCGGGTCCCCTTAAGAAAGAGAGAGAGCACAGTAGAAGTATAATAGTATACAATCTGGTTTATTATTATTCAATGGTGTAAACGTCTTATTGTGCGTTACTTATCAATTAAACGTTTACATAGGTACGTATGTAGACGAAAAACTACTTATATATGTGTTCGCTGATATCCACGGTTTCGGATATATATATACACATATATATATATATATATATATATGCAAACATTCATATACATGCATACATGTATTATCATAATCATCATCAGTCTCTGTCAATCCACTGCTGGACAAAGGCCTCTACCATGATTATTCATTTTGTACGATTGAATACCTCTCTTTCCATTGCTTTCCAATAAAATGTATAATTTCCTTAACCCACCTGTTCATTGATATCTTTCTTGCTCTTTTTATATACCTTGGTTCCCATTTAATAATTTTTGTTGTCCGTCTGTTCTCTTCTCGTCTTGCAACATGCCCCGCCCTTTTTTTACTCTTCTTATTACATTCGACACTCCTGTCTGTTTTCGCATATATTTTATTCTTTTCCTGGATCTTCTTGCTATTCCTAGCATGGATCTTTCCATACTTCTCTGTGTTGTCTGGAGTCTCAATGATTTTGGGATTAATCACCTATGTTCCACTACCTTAGAAAAGGACTGGTATTATACATAGATAAAATATTTTTTCTTCAGAGTTTGATTGATGATTTAAATATACAGACGTCTCGTCCAAAGAAGCTCCTTCCTATTTTTATTCTCCTGTTTACTTCTTCATTGAATGATCCATCTCTAATAAGCTGGACTAGATAGACATACTTCGTAACTTCTTTTATTTCAGTTCCTTTTATTTTTATTTTCTTCGGCCAGACAAACGTATTAAACAACACTTTGCTTTTACGCGGTTCATGGTTAGGCTAATTTTTAACTGGCATCATCTAATTGTTCTATCCTCCTTTGTAGGTATTCCATAGTACTTACAAAGATAACGATATCAACAATAATATGGAAGTGACTTAAATTTCCGATACGTTTGTCCTCCCAGTCAAGCGATTTGAATAATTCTTCTAAGGCTACAGTAAATAATTTAGGCGAAATTACATCTCCCTGTCTTATACCTTCCTAGATTTTTAAATTTTTTGTTTCTTCCTGTAACTACGTCGTCCAGGTTATGTTGTTCTGGCTGATGTTATCTAGTAACTCGATGTATGTGTCCTCTATATCTTGGTTCTTCAATGCAGATACGATCGATGATGTGAGAATAAAAAGCCTTTTCATAGTCTATAAATTCAAGACATACTGGTATTTAGTATTCATTTGACTAACTTCTTACTACCCTCACTGCCTGAATGTGATCAATTGTACTAAATCCGCTTCGAAATCCTGCTTGTTCCTTGTTTGTGCGAAATTTAGCTGCGCTTGTACATGTTTTTAAATTATGTATGTATGTATATATATATATATATATATGTATGTATGTGAATATATATATATGTATATATATATGTATATATATATGTATATATATATATGTATATATATATACATGTATATATATATATGTATATATATATATAAATATATGTATATATATACGAGGTCAGATAATTAAGTAATGCGACCGATTTTTTTTTCTCGGCCTGTGGTAACACTGCGAACCTGTAACTCCGCCACCGTAATAGAAGATCCCTACTCTCTCGATTGAGATCTTGACCACCCTCGTACGATCATTTCTTCGCCAGCTGTTTAATGTTTTGTAACAACGCGCGAGTAGTGCATGTCACGAAAATGAATATATATATATATATATATATATATATATATCGCTCAAGATTGTCTCGAGCAGGTTGAAAGTGATCCTACTCTTCTCGATCGAGTTATTACTGGTGATGAAAGTTGGTTCTTTCAATATGACCCCGAAACTAAACGACAAAGCCAACAGTGGCTGTCCCCTGGAGCACCAAGGCCAAAGAAGGCGAGAATGAGCAAGTCCAAAGTGAAAACCATGTTGATTTGCTTCTTCGACAGCAAAGGAGTGGTTCACAAAGAGTTCGTACCACCTGGACAAACCGTAAATCAAGTATTCGACCGCAATGTGCTCGGAAAATTACCAAAAAGGGTGCTCAGAGTGCGTCCAGAGATCGCGAAGACTTGGGTTCTGCATCACGACAATGCTCCCTGTCACAGTGCGTTCAGTGTCTCTCAGTTTTTGGCGTCTAAAGGCATCGCAACGTTACCACAACCGCCCTATTCACCGGACATGTCACCCTGCGACTTTTTCCTATTCCCCCATATGAAAAAAATCGTCAAAGGTCGACATTTTGACTCCGTTGAAGATATCCAAGAATCTGTGACGAGGGTACTCGGAGAGGTCCCACAAGAAGTGTTCCAGAATTGTTACGAAAACTGGAAAACTCGCTGGAATAAGTGTATAGATGCGGGAGGGGACTACTTTGAAGGGGATCGCAGCGATGTACCTTAATTTTTAAATATACTCGATTTTTGAATTTTGTCGCATTACTTAATTGTCTGACCTCGTATATATGTACGCTTTCGATTTTTGTAAAGTATAAATATGCCATGGATCACAAGTTGAAAAACACTGATAAAAATAAATTAAAAATATCAAATTTAAGACAAATTTTTATATTGTTAACTTGTTAAGTCGTTTTATCCTAACATATTTAACTTTAAATTGTTATTTTCATAAGGAAAATATAAATAACAAATTTATTATTTACTAATAGATGCCATTTTATATGAATTATTTCATAGATATTTTTTAAGAAATATAGATAAAAAAATTTTTGCTTTTCTATAACACTCATATCTAAAATTTCGATTTATTGAACAAATATTATGGATATATAAAAACATTACATCTGTCTGTTATAGGATTGCATAGTCGTATAACCAAACATACATAATACTATTTCTTATTACCATTTCAATGTAGAACACTGCACTTTTTCATACAAATAATTTGATATTTATAAAATATTTCATTTTTTTAATATAATTTATACTAATAACTAATCTACGTATTGGTGAACAAACTGCATACTTTTTAAATGAAAATGATATCAAAAAATAGTATAACACTATACAAGAATTTAATAACCTTTAAAATTTTAAAACGTACTAACCTATAAAATTGCATCCTACTTAGATTTTCCTTTCATCTATTTTGACACTCACACATTGAACATATTACCGTACTATTTTTGTATGTTTATAACAAAATTAACACATAAATTCACAACAAGAAAATAATTCTTAAAATCATGATTTCTCCATTTGTCCACTAAAACATTGTCCGTCAAATTACTGATTGTACACTGAGTAGTGAGTCACTGAGCACATGCAGTAGAAGTATATAAAATAGAACGTTTGTATCTAAATATCTAGTGATATAGTTATGTTATAATCAATTGAATATTGTGATATTTTCTCTATGTTCTTTATTCCCTGCACTAAATATACTGTTGTTGACGCATACACTGATTCAAAAACTATAATACACATAGATTGCCATAATAACGGTACTTGACAACAAGAAATGAATATAAACTGTGAATATCTAACCAAATAGTTATTATATAAACTATTACATAAATAATATTGTTGGTATTATTCGAAGATTATATTCATGTATTTTGATGAATACTATTTCACAAAATTTTAAAATGTCATTTGTGAATAACCACTGCGCATGTGTTTCATTTACTTTTACATATTTTCGTCATAACTTTTTTGTTTTTCCCGCCACAAACGGACAAAATAACAAATATTGTATATATATATAGTATATTTTAGTAAGTACACTTGATTAATAGTTACATGCGTGTGATTTACTCACTGATATATATATATATATATATATATATATATATATATATATATATACATAAATATATATGTGTATTGTGGTATAAGGTATATAAACGGATTGTCATAGCTGTCTAAGCAAACAAATATCATAGAATAAATAGATTGTTCTAGAACAATCTAGAACAATCCAGCTCGATATAAAAAGGTTGCTTAGATAATTATCGACAGCATTTGTTCAAACAACAAATTAATAGATGCAAAAAAATTAGTCGATAGTATTTGACAATAAAACTAATATACGCATGAAATTAATCTACTGAATTTGTTTGACAACAAAACTGTATTCATGCATAAAATTAATTAAATGTATTTGTATTTGACAATAAATTAAAAAATTAAATATAATGCAAAACCTTTGGACAAAGTATAAATGTACCCTGTTGATAGCGGCTAAAAAAATCAATCAAAATCGATCATCGGGCAGCCAAGGGAACCGTTCTGCCAACCAACGCCCGAGGGATAGGACAATATATATATATATATATATATATTAAATAATTTTAAAATTATAGTTTCTATTTCCATAAAACCGTACCTATTATTCAGTGAAATAATTCAATAATAACTCTGTTTTTATATTCATTACATAATACTCTTCAGATACTTTGTAAAAAGACCAAATTATTTTTTTGTATATACATATATATATATATATATATATACAAATATATATATATATATATATATATATATATATATATATATATATATATATATATATATATACATAGTAGATTGGTGCAAAAATAATTGCGATTTTTACGTATCGAGTATAAGGACGCATATATCAGTTAAAAATTATATTTATGCATCAACATAAAGATCATTGCCCTGCATACATTTCTCCCAACAGGAAACAAGTCCATTTATTCCTACAAAATAGAATTCCGGAGTCCTGAAATTAACGAATTCATCGAAAGCGCTTTGAACTGATGCTTGATTTTTAAAAACCTTCTCTTATTAGGAAATTACTGAAATGTTTTAAAAAATTATAATCTGGCGAATACAGGTCTGGAAAATAAGGTGGGTGAGGTAACGTTTCATAAATCAGTTCATTTCATTTTTTTAAGGAATTTGTGAGTTGTTTTTCCGATCGTTGTCATGAAGAAGAATTGGTCCTGTTCGATTGATTAATGCTGACCGTAAAGAATGCAACCTCTCTTTCATTTTTTCAATTTCTTGACAATAGATTTCTGCTGTCTTTGTTTCACTAGGATTTTAGAAGTTGAAGTGAATGATTCCGCATGCCGACCATCAAACAATGACCATAATGTTTTTTTCATGAAGCTTTGGTTTAGGAAACTGTTTTGGTGCTTCTCCTCGATCTAGCCACAGTGATGAACGTTTCCGATTGTTGTAGAAAATTCACTTTTCATTACATGTGACAATGCAATCAAGAAAGGGATCATTTTTGTTACACAAAAGTAGCACAGAACAGACTTCGTATTACCGAATGATTTATGATCATTTTGTTCATACGGCACCCATTTATTCAGCTTTTTGTTTTTCCAATTAGGCTAAAATCGTGAACAACTATTAAATGATCAACATTGAGTTCTTATGATATCTCTCGAATTGTTTTACGTGGGTCCACTTCAATAATAATTCTTAAATCATTATTGTCTATAGCTGAAGGACGTCCATTTCCCTCATCATTATCAAGCCTTTCGTTTCCATTACGAAATTTTTGGAACCAGTGTTGAGTTGTATGTTTACTAATTGACTCTTCACCAAAAACAAATATGATATATCGAGCAGTTTTTGTTGCTTTTTATCCCAATTTAAACTCATACTGCAGAATCGTGTGATTTTTTTCTATGACTAATTTAAGAGGTTATATCCAACAATACTAAAGAATGAAAACAATAGACATAAACTGAAATCAGTAGTACTAATTTCATTGTTTACAATAATGAACCACATGATTATAACAAAAGATAGCGATAAATAAAAAATTGGCCCCAAATTTAAAAAGATAAAGTCAGTAATTATTTGTGCACAATATATATATATATATATATATATATATATATATATATATATACATATATTTATTCACATATATATATATATATATATATATATATATATATATATATAATTTATCACATATATATATATATATACATATATTTATTCACATATATATATATATATATATATATATATATATATTTATTACTGTTTTCTGGATTGAATATTATGTAAAGTGAAGCATTGGACTCTCATATAGAAAATTTATTTAACAATAATAGTGGTTAGTAGAAATGGTAAAAATTTATATAAAAAAAGTTATATTAAGCAATATATTATTTGATATATCAAAAAAATATATCAATATCATCTAATATATTATTTAAAATTTATTGAATTATTGTATATCGATATGTTTTTAGATGTTTATGAACGATTTACACATATTTGATCTCATGAAGTATGATATTCTTTTTGAATTATCTTATTCGTTGTTTATTTTACAACTTATTTGGTATACAAACAATAAGCTATTTTAAAAAAAAAAACAATTATGAAAATGGTTTGACGATAAGGTAATATTAATTTTCAGCCTTTCTATACTAAAAAATAAATAAATATAATTTTATCAGATAATACTCATTATAAACTAATGTACTTTACTGTTTGCCCTTAAATATAAAAATGGTCATAAGAACAACAGAATATAGAATAAAAAATAATAATTTAAGTAGTTTGTTGATTATTTGTCAACGTAACGTTCAAGTTATCTTAGATTTATTTGCAGTAAGAACTGCAAATGTAAACTGTCCAAGACAGTCAATTAAAGTATTTATAACTTTTTTTATGTATTTTTTGAGATTTGTTACATAGATCGTACTATGGTACAAAGTAGGACAGTAAGCCAATTTATGAAAAAGACAGTAATATAACTAATCATTATGGTAAGGTTTAAGAAATAAAAAATATGCTAATATTTAGTAAATGTTAATTTAATAATTTTATTCTAAAAAATCTTGCATTCCGTTTACGAGTAATTTATTAGTTTTCGAGGTTGGTTGATATGTATATAATAGAAAAAATACATTGATTGGTTATTATTTTAAGTGTGTACAATGGAATTATTATTTAACTCTTTACGGCTCAGGATTTAAAATAAAATTTTACAAAATTTTTTTTTTATAAAATGTGACAAAATAGTTCTATTCCAATTATTTGGAATACAAAATGACACCAAATAATAAAAATAAAAATAAATTTCATTTATGTACGCATTTATTGTTGCATCGAATGTATCGTCGTTATTTTAAAGTTAAGCAGGACCATATGAGTCAATGATTAACAGTTTGGTTGCACGTTTCCGTCAACAAGGTACAGTAGTAACCGTCCAGGATTTGGAAGCATCGTTCGGCTCTAACTGAGGAAAATTTGAAGCATGCATAGGATAGTATTAAGCAAAGTCCTGAAACGTCAACCAGAAGACTTAACTCAAATTGAAATATCTTGGAGTTCACTCCAGATATTTCAATCTAAAAACATACCGATATACAATCATTCAATAAATTTTAAATAATATATTAGATGATATTGATGTATTTTTTTGATATTTCAAATAATAGATTGCTTAATATAATTTTTATTATATAAATTTTTACCATTTCTACTAACCACTATTATTATTAAATAAATTTTCTATATAAAAGTATAAAGTAGCTTGTGCAAAAGCTAAGGCCAACAGATTATCAGCATCGCCTTGATTATGTAATTGGTTTTTGACCATAAGCAGAAAAAATAATGAATTTATTCAAAATTTGATTATGAAAGATGATGAAGCTCTTTTCAATTTAAATGGCTTCGTGAACAAAAAAAATTACAATATAGGCTACAGAGAATCCAAAAACATGTCATCAGTGACAATTACATTCACTTAAGTGTACTATTTGGTGCTGATTGTAAGTAACATTAGACAGGATTATAGGCCGTTATTTCTTCGAAAATGAAGACGGTACTGGTGTAACCATAAATAGTGCTCAATACTGTACGGTGATGGAAAAATGTTTCAAGCCAGCTGTAGATAATCGTCTGCATATGTAATTCTAACAAGATGGAGCCACAAGACAGCCCACTACACACTACTACGCACTACACTAACCACAAGACAGCGCACACAGTAAGACCGGTTATGGAACTTTTACGGGAAATATTTATCGAATTCATAATTTCAAGAAATAGCGATTTTATTTGGTCTGCGTATTCGTCCGATTTCAAGCCTCTCGATTTTTTCTTCGAAGCTTTCTAAAAAAAATGTATACATTAATAAGACAAATACCATCTTGCAGCTAAAGAATAACATACGAGAAGAAATTTGAGCGTTATGTTCAGAAATTCTGAGGGAAGACATGGAAAATGCCTTACAAACAGCTCAACTTTGTAAAGCCGAAAATAGCCATTACTTACGTATTGTTAATTTTCATGTGTAATCAGGAAAAGTTCTCCATCCTTGTATTAGATTTTGAGAAACAAAAAAGGAACAAAATATGAAAATATTACTAACTAAAGAAAAATAATATTTTAAACCACTTCATTCTTCATGTGTATATATATATATATATATATATATATATACATATATATACATATATATATATATATATATATACATATATATATATATATATACATATATATATATATATACATATATATATATATATATATATATATATATATATATATATAACAAATAACACTGGTCAACGAATTGAAATTTTTTTCGGATGTCCGAAATTACTTAAACTGATTTTGAAGGAGGTCTTTTTAAGAAGAATTTCTATCATTCTCATGAGTTAAAATTTCTTTGAGTTTCTTAGACACTAATAAATAAAAAAATGCAATTTTTAAGTACATTTGTTGACTATATACATATTCAGAACAAAAAGATTTTTGAATTTCAAATTTTCTTTTACAAATAACATCTACCGATTCCGTCCTTAAAGTCTAACAATAGTTCGCCAGTATTTCAAGACTTCACTTATCTTCGTAAAGCTGTTCCATTTCGGAAATCTCTTGATGAAACCGTTCTCCGGGTCATCACTAAGATTGCTTATGTTTCCTGAAAAAAAAAACAAATGTGAGTGCATCATTTGAACATTTAATGACATTTTGCATCCTAATTATCCAAATACCTCCAACATGCCTTCTACTAATATTTTGTAATTGTCATCCTTTCTATTTCCCAAGAAATTCTTAAAAACCGCAACCATTGTTACATTTACGTTATATTCGAAATTTGAATCCCGTATTAATTTGTTGATTTGGAGACTTACAAATATTCACTTTTTTCCTCGGCTTCAGTTATTTTAGGAAACTTTTGCAGGAGATATTGGAATCCTTCTTCTTAACGATTCATTGCCTTCACAAAGTTTTTCATCGAACCGAACTTGATGTGGGGAGAAGGTATGATTTTTTGTTTGTTCACTAGAGGAGGACGTAAAATGTTCTGAGTTCATGGTATGAAGGATTTTATTTCCATCCAGTCTCGTTTAAGATAATGGTTCACTTTAACGTGACTATCCCCTATACACAAGAACCACATTATTTGACGTAACCTGGTTGTATCTTCATAAGTACCGCAATTACTTTAAAATCAGTACAATTTCTCCAAGAATATTCATTGTAATGAATTTTCTGCAATGAGGCCTTCAGATTTTTCTACGAAATGCGAACCAACTTTTAATTTTTAATATTAGTAAAATACATTACGGGGCCAGAGCTATTTAGTCCCATTGTTGTTATTTCTGAGTCAAAATATGTTGACCATTGTTATTAATTTCCATACAAATACTCTAATCATCTAGTCACATAAAATAATGATATATGAGGATATATCTTAGATGAATTACTTTGTGTCTTTGATGAATTACTATTTTGTATTGCAATCTTCAAATGATCTTTAAAGAATTTATTGTCTACAAATTTAAACTAAAACTGATGAAAATATGGTCTGAATTATATTTTTAATTAAAACCTGGTACTTTATATATACAGCTATATTTGATATTCACTACCTTTAAAATTTGAATTTTTACTAAAAATCAATATTTGATGTTTGGAATTTGCAACTTTCTATATAACAATTAAATTGAAAAGGAATTATATTTACTGATTTCCACTGTATCTTTCGTATAACAATTGATATAAATAATACATTTCAATTAAAATTTAAGTCCTTTCCTAATAAAAAATCAGATTTTCAACAACTGAAACATAGAGACACGGTCGATTTTTTATATTTTAAACATGGTTGATAAGAATTTAAATCGGGAGAGATTTTGCGACTGAGTTTCACACACTCATCGGATTTCAGTATGTAGTCGGTAGGTAAGAAGTGGTAGGTGGCTGGTGGTGTTGGAAGTTGAATAAAAGAGTGCGTTATATGAAGCATTTCTGTCACTGTTCGCATACGTGGTCTTCGGACGTATTCTGTGTAAGATGGAACGAGAGAGAAGATTTTGTTCCGTCGACCGGTGTCGGCGGCATCAGCTCATAAATTATGTAATCGCAGACAAAGTGCTATTACACGGTGTGTATAGTATTCGCAACGCCAACAGTGGCTCGGCCTGGTGGCGAGTTTCACACCGGAATTACATTGGATCCACTCTCTGTTGCACATCTCTATATCCAACAACTGGGTGCTTTATACAGGTGGATCGTAATTCGTTTTTAATGGCAACTATTGCAGTTTTAATTATAAGATTATTGCATGGAATTTTGTTCAACTGTTCTGAATTATCTTTTTCACTGTTTCTTTTGAAAACTTTTTTTGAGACGATATTATTTCAATTTCAAGCAAATTTCATTCTACTTAAATACATAAAAATCGATTTTTTTAACGCAGAATAATGAAATATAAGAATTAAATAGAATTAAAATAGATACAGGTTTAACATTTTAAGGTTTCGAATATATATATATATATATATATAATGAAAATTAATCTCTCTTAGAAAACATATATTAATTATAATAAAGATTGTATAATTTAGTGTTTATAACTATTGTCTTAAGAATAAATTCTGTAAAACTCATGTCAGCTTATTTTATTTCTCTAATTGTAAGGAAATATTTTGGAAGTATGTTTATTTAAGTTAAGAAAAATTATTTAGTGATTTTTTTAAACAAATACGATAAAAATACAACAGGAATATTCAAGAGCTTTGCACATAAAGACGTATAGTTTATGGTTTTTTTAATGTTAGTCTAGACCAGTGTTCTTCAAACTGTGTTCCGCGGAATCATGTGGTTCCGCGCAACCTCTTCAGCGGTTCCTCGAGTGGAAATTCGAAAAAGTTTTCAAAGAAAAAACGTGAAAAGCTAAAAATTCAAAATATTTAATTCATAATAATTTCTTTTATTTCTATATATACCTATTATTACCTATTATAATGCAATAAAACTGTATTTATGAATGAACATTATGATCCCGCTCAATCAGATATTAATAATAAAATTGGTCATGTAAGATGAATGAATTTCATAACTTCTAAGGTAAACATTTTGAATTAACTCAATATGCTTCCGCGGAACAATTAAAATAGACACATCCGATCTGGTCACTTTCCATAATGAAGTTATGTATTAGTAGAAGAATGTTTAACACAGATTCACGAACAATGTGCAACACTGTACTTTCTCGATATTTGAGTAGAGATAATCTGTGCAAAATATTTTTAAAAAATTTAAATCTTAATAGTTTCATAAGTTGCCAAAGATTGAAGACCACTGGTCTAGACTATAGCATTGGAAATTACCTTAATCTTCACAGAACTTGGATTTGTACTTGGATGTCTGTCTCTGATTGTTTTTTGTAAGTACGGAGAATTTTACATCACTATAGCTTTAAATATGGTGTGATTGTACAATTTATAAACTTTATACATATATATATATATACAGGTTTCCTGCTACAAAAGTCATCTTCCTTATGTGGAGCCGATAGAATCATTAGTAAATTCGTCTATCTCTTCTCTACCTATCGTCTATCTCTTCTTTATCTTATTATTCTATAATCTTAATATATATGTATATATATACATATGTATATATATATATATATACAATATGAAGTCTGTTTTTAAAGTCTGTTTGTCAATTAGGAAAAGATAAATTAAATAATGATTTACAACAGGAAAAATACATACACTTCTATTCATTTTTGCCATATAGTGACTAATGAATTTCGCAGTTTCTTGGTATCGTGGCACCAGATCCTTTATTCCTGTATCCAACAAATCCCTGAATTATGACTTCAACCAATTAGTAACGCCTATTTTCAGGTCTTTCTCATTTTCAAATGCCAGCCGCTTCTTTAGTTGCAATCGAAATGCGTCGAAATGTGATCCATTTATTTAGTTGCAAGAATAGGTAGTAATCACTTGGTACGAAATCAGGGCTGTAGCGTGTGTGATCAAAAAAATTCGCTCATTTTTTTATCCCAGAAAACAGTACCTATGATTTTCCTCGCAGAAGGTTCTTTCTTAAACTTATTTCCACTCGGAGACAATGAATGGCGCCATTTCATTGACTGTTGCTCTGATTAGACGTTTGTGTAGGAAACCCTAGTCTTATCTTCAGTCACAATGTGGATAAAAAGTCGTCACCTTCATTTTCTTAATAAAAATTGATTAGTTGAATCCATATGCTTCTGATTGTGTGCCTCGGTTAATATTTTCTCTACTCATCTCTAGTAGATCATTTTTTGTTGTCTAGCTTTTCTGTCATAAATGTATAAATCACTGACCGTGGGACTTCTGGAAATTCAATACACAATTGTGAAATAGTGAAACGACGATTTTCTCTAGTTTTTCTGTTTACTTTCCCACTAAATCGTCTGTGTGTTTATCACACTAGATCGACTAGTACTCTCTTCTTCATGAATATTCTTTCGCTCTTCTTTAACCGCTTTAGTGCCATGCAGCGCGATCGCGCTGTTGATAGTTCATACTGAAAAGTGCCGCTACATCGAGTCGCGATGCTGCGAGGTCATTTTCCGGTCCGCTTGGATTCTGTTGTAGAGCGTCATCAGTCAGAAGCGCGATCGCGTTGATTTATATTTCCTTAAATCATATTCGTGCATCTTTCGATATTTAATTGGGGACACGATCGCGCTGCTTGGAATTTTTCGAAATAATACTAAACAAGCGCTAAGAAACTATTCAGTATTTTTTTTATAATAAACTCTAGCACTCAAACGATTAAATAAACCACACTTTCTATCACTCATAACACTTGGCTCATACACCCCCATTGTATTTTAATTACAAAAACCGGAACACAGTAAGAAACTCAAAGCTGGAATGATTATTAATTGTTGAAATCATTATAAATCACTCATACGTAGCATTAAATAAGAAATCAAGAGCAACAAAATGGTTGATGAATAATCCACGAACCACGTAAGCTATTGCGCATGCGTGATCATATTTTTCATGTTTAATAGGTGGTATTTACAAAATGAACATTAATTTTAAAACACGTTTGATATACGTATACATACATACATATATATATATATATATAATTTCAAATTTTCATTTCAGTTTAATATGTAAAAAAACTAATTGTGATGTAAATTCGATTTCAGAATTTCATAAATTAATTTTTCACTCCACCGTCAGATGACAAAGAAAAAGTCATCAAAAATGTTCAATACTTGTTTATTGATAATTTCTGATTATTTCTTATGAGAATTTCGTTGACGATGCCAACATCTTCACAGTACCGAGACAGAAAAATCGGTACCTGTGTCTACTCAAACAGGATTAATCCTCGTCAGAGTACTAATGAGCTACAAAACATCTTCTTCGAGGATTATAAATATTATCTTCGTATGTAAAATGGGGATTAAGATTAGGAAAATTGTTATAATTGTACGTAGAAAATATTTGTTTGATTTTTAACAATTATATTTTTGATAGTCTATGGTTTTCTCAGAATAATATATATATACATATATATATACATGTAGCGAGAGAGAGGAAAAGAGAGGGAGCATCGCAAAGAGATTATCACGATACATATAGTTCAAACTTACAAGCCATATATTTTATTTATATTTTTGAAAAATAGGTTACATTCACACCAATACATCATTTTTTTAAAAAATACTCGTTTCGTAATACAGCGCTTTCCAATTTTAGTTAGAGTATTTTACAGTTAATTGCATACATGCTAATTAACGTTAATTAAACCTTTTTTGGCTTATAGTGTCAATAATGGTATATTACGTATAATAGACAACAAAAGTAAACAAATTGTGTAGGGATTAGTTTGATTGTCTATACTTATTTAGTTTAATTGTAATTGTAAATGAATTTATAGCAATTTAAATTTGTGTATCTACCTCAGTGAAATGGTACATGAAAATTAAATATATATTACATTAGATCGAATTTATAATTAACATTACATTCATTTATTCTATCAATAAAAGTTGATCCTATATGTTTTCATTTGTATATACAGTAGCTCACAGTGAAACTAAGACATTTGAAAAAAATATTTTAATCGCAAAATAATTGACGTAATGAAACTTAATGTGAGCTTGAATTAAGCTGAATCTAAATATTTGATATATTTAAAAAATAATGTTAGCTTTAGTTAGCTTATATAATGTATTTTTCGATTAAAAGAAATAAAAATATAATTAGTTCTTAATATTGGGTTGATGCATATGCTTGTAGCGTTTTTTTCAAATTATATTTAATTTTTTTAAATAAATGAAATACATACACTAATCAATATAATATTCTCCATCATTTTTTATGATTACCTCTCAAAGTTCTGGCAGTTTTTCAATCCCTAGCTTAAAGAGATTCAGTGGTTTGCAGGTGAAAAAGTCGTCAAATCAATTTTGAAGAGCATCACCATTATTGAAGAAGATTTCTTGAAGATTGTTGGATGGAAAGAGGAAAAGATGAAAATCGGATAAAAAAAGATCAGGAGAATAGGTCGGATGTGGAATAACCATCCAACCAAGCTCTTGAATAGCCACTTTTGTAAGATTATCAGAATGTTTATGGCCATTATCATGCTGCAAAATCACTTGATACCGTCTTCCAGGTCGTTTTTCTTGAGTTTCGTCCCCAAGGTGACAAAGTTGTTGACAATGAACCTCGACAGTATTAATTTACGTGGATCATCGTGAATTTAAGCGTTTAAAAAATGGTCCTCATAAGTCGGATGTTCCTCCTGAACGTGAAGAATCATTCATGTTAAAATGGCTTTCTTTGAAACGAGGAAATTATTCTTGCATCGTATTTTCTCCGATGTTGTTCTCTCCGTGATCGTCACAAATGGTTCTTACTACCTCTGATGTATTAAATTCTCGGTTAAACTCAAACAAAAGGATATCTGGGAAATATTCGTTTTATTTGTATTTGACACTCCATTTTTACTAGCCAACCCGTAACACAAATTTTCTACAAATTAAAAATTCATGAAGTATGTAACAAAACAATACAATTATATTAAAATGACATTAACATATGTCAAAGAGATTTCTTTCCAAAGCACTGTTCCCCTAGAAAACAATAACGCTATGAACTTATGCATCAACCCAATAATAAAACAAATAATCTGAGAAAAAAATTAAAATCAAAAATCGATGTCACAACGAAACTTGGATACTTTCATAATTTCTGTTGGATACTTTCGTGAATTCTGTTTTCTATCATTTTCATTCCTTTCTGACATTTTGTATTGTGAGAGTATTTAATAAAATCAAATTATTTGGAAACATGGAAAGATAAGTTGGTTAAACGTCGATTGATATCCGAAATCCTAAAACATTTCTTACATTCTTACATTCCTTAAACATTTTCAAGGTGGTGAATCTATTCGAGAAATATTGAAAATAGTTGTTAAAAGACATTCAACTGCACACAACAGTACGAAACGGTGTAAAATTATAAAACAACTGTAAAATAAAACAGAGAGAATTAAAAAAAAACTATTAAGAGAAGCAGATGAACGGTATATAGTGCAACAAATTAGGAAAAATCCGTCTCTGGGTGCACCAAATTTAAATAAATTGGTTGAAAGACATTTGGAAATTAAAGTAACTACGGAAACTATTCAAAGAATTATGCGAAAACAGGTTGAATCGTGAGAAAAAAAACATTCATTAGCAAAAAAAACTGACTAAATTTTTTGAATTTGCATCAAAATAAGAATTTTGATATTTTCAAACATTTACTATTTCTTAATGAAAATAAATATAAAATTTTTATGTTTGGCGGTAATCCCCATGTATAAAAAAAGTCAACTGAAGAACTGTGTGTGAAAAATATTCGCTAAACAGTGAAACAACAGTGGATCTGTGATGATTTAAGGTTCAATGTATAGCTAGAAATATGGACAAAAATAAGTATTTAGATATTATAAAACAAATTGTCTCTTAGTTTTGAAAAATGAGCCTAGGAAATGATCATTATTTTCATAGTCAATGATTCAATGTACAAGGTTCATACAGTGTAGATGTTGCTCCTTTACAATAGAAACTCAGTCACAAAATTCCGATCTAAGTGTTATCGAAAATTTTTGGAGTTATATTGATGGAAGAATCCACAATCATTCAATTTCCAAATATGTCTTTAAAAAACGTTAATCGAAGAATGAAATAATATTGATCCAAAATACTCCAAAAAGCTAGTAATAAGCATTTCTTGAAAACTCAATCTGGTCCAGAAAAATAAAGAACTCTATATGAGAGTTTGATAATTTTAGTAAATTTCTATGATGTGGTGCCACCATTCATTTGGTAACATCACAGTAATCAAGTGTAACTTTTCAAACTAGCATATGCGACATTTTAGCCAGAAGCGACGCGTCATTCACGTTCTATAGATGTTGGAAGCGAGCATTGTAGTAGTTTTCACAAAAATGGAAAAAAACGAGCAGGTCTTTTTGCGTCAATTCGTCTCCATGGATGAAATATGGATTCATTATTACACACCTGAGTCGAAGAAGCAGTCAAAGCAGTGAACAACGACTGGTGAAAGTGCACCGAAGAAGGCGAAGACCGTTTTGTCAGCAAGGAAAGTGATAGCTACTGTTTTTTGGAATTCCTAAGGAATCATTCTGATCGACTACTTAACGAAGGAAAAAACAATAACAGGAAACTATTATGCAAAATTATTGGACCGTTTGGAAAAAGAGCTGAGATAAAAACGGCCAAGATTGGCGCCCAAAAAAGTGTTTTTCACCAGAACAACGCGCCGTCCCACAAATCGACCGTCACAATGGTAAAATTGCACGAATTATGTTTGGAATTGAAGCTTCATCTAACTTTTACTCCAGACTGGGCCCCGTGCGACTTCCTTCATCTTTTGAAATTGAAAATTTGACTAAGAGAAAAGAAAATCTCGTCGATTGAGGATGTCATCTCCACCGTCAATGAGTATTCTGCAGACTCGTTGGACCAAGTGTATAACCCTCAATGGAGACTATATTAAGAAATAAAATTGATTTTTTTCCAAAAAATGATGTTTAATTTGCTTTTTCTATACTTATCAAACGACTCACATACTAAATATTGAATCAAAAAAAAACATAATTATGTACTAATTATTTTAGTAAAACACAAGTGTTCCAGTTCATTGTCGCATAGTTTTTCGTCTTTCATTTTATTTAATGTTATTTATTTTATTATTATAAACTTATAATTAGAAAATAAATTAAATAGGCTAGCTGAAAAAAAATTATTTTTTCATCAGTTTCACTACATCAATTATTTTACGATTAAAAATTCCTTTCCTAGTTTCATTATGAGCCACTGTATGTTCTTTTTTACATATAGCATCACATTTCAAAATAAACGCTATTATTTCTTCATAGAAACAATAATTAATCGAGGAACTTGTTGAATACTAAATTATTTATGATAGGTAAAAAAAAAAAAAGATAGTGACGATGGGGATGAAGTCTTAGAAACTATTAAATTGGATAGTTGTCAATTATAATTGTAAACTGTAGCTATAGTTAGGCCAGACGCTCACTATAAGTTTTAGTTGAGCAACAGTTAAGTCAATTATAGTAATTTCATCTATAAGAGACTACATGGCGATGTGTTCACATACACTATTAGATTTACTTATAGTAATTTGATTAGAAAGAATATTTAACAGACACGATACGTATTTTTTAAAGAAACAGCAAATCACATCATCCTGTATATACACCATTTAAGTAAAGTGCATAACTAGTCGTACTTCTCCGCTACACGTATATACATAGTACGCTACAAGAGGGCGAGGCTTTTTTCGCAATGCTATACTTTGCACCACTCCGCATTAACTACTTATCTATGTTACTCGGTGTGTCTAAAAACTTTTTCCTCTTGTCGGAACTAGTTGCATTTTATCGCTTTACAGCTATTTTTATTTTATTTTATTACATCTTTTCATGTCGCACGACTGCTCGGAAATTGCAGAACATTTGTTACATTTATGTTGTTTCAAAAATGTACTACTGGGTTGTAATATTAATATTAATTTATTTATAGACAAAAACATGATCGCACAAACTAGACACACATACACACAATCACACACGGATGCAATACAAACGTGTATAATAGTAATAATATTTATTCAGAGATGTTTCAGGAATGTGCCCATGTATCTGTTTTGCATTACATTGTTCACATATTTTACTATTTTTTTTATAATCTTTCTACATACTAGGGTGTAACATATGAAATTGCGGAATTTGTAGGTGAGAATTAAAACGCAATATTTTAAACAAAACAAAATATATTTAATCAAAATAAGCTCCAGCCGCTTCAATGATCTTTCGTCAACGAGGAATTAGATTGTTTATCCCATTTTTATCAAAATCGACATTTTTAGAGCTTATAAAGTCTTTGAATCGTTGAAACACTTTTTTTTGGTTTCGGAATTTCTTATTTCTTAAACAATATTCAAAACGACGAAAAAGATGATAGTGTATCGATGAAAGAACTGGTTAATAAGAGGGATGCGGTAAAATTTCATAATTTAATGAATTTAATTTGGAAACTGTGATTCGAGATGTGTGTGGTCGAGCATTATCTTGCTATAGTATCGACCCATATCTACCGTATCCTCTTTTTAATGAATTTATTTTATTATTTTCCATATTTCTAGCAATTTTTTTATACACGATATTATTAAAATCATATATTTAAATATTTATCTAGAATATGTATATATATATATACTCGTATATAAATATGTACAACGTTATGTCATTTAAGCAAATTGAATGCAATAATAAGAAATATTTTAAAAATATAAGACAACGTACAGATTTTACACTTTTCATACAAGGAATATTTGAATTGATAAGATACCCTCCCTTTATAGTAAGATTTAGAGTAGAAGATGACATAGAGTCTCTTAGAGGAAGTAGATATCGACTATGGTTCTGTTCGGATGGTTGGCAGGTAGATGACTCGGGTGTAAATCTTTTCGGGTGCAGGTGCGAAATCTCACAGTGTAATCAACCCCCTAGCGTTCGCAGTACCTCACATGCCGATCGTACGACAACGACATCATCATCGAACGTCATCGTCATCTTGACGTAACATCTGCGTTCTTATGTGCATCAAGAGGCTGCAACCGGTATATGAATCACACATACATACCCATACAGACCTATATATATATATATATATATATATATATATATATATATATATATATATATATATATAATATTTGGATAAGTATGAGTAGTAACATTGGCATATATATTCAGAGAAAGAGAGAGAGAATGTCGAAGGCGCTAAAGGGCGTATATATGTTTTAACGCCCAGCTATTGGAAAATGTGCACATGTGAATGACATTTGACATGAACAGTCACTCTGACACTCTGACTACTTTAACATATATGTATGCATGCATTCATATGTACATATATATATATATATATATATATATATATATATATATATATATATATATATATATAATGTATACAAATTATATCGGTGTTTTTTTTTATAGAAAATGAATGTTTATGTTAAAATTGAATTCATTTTATTCCTCAAATTATCCATCATTTTAAACAATTGTTGAAGAAATAAATTACATCTGTCGAATAACTGACAAATCCCTTGTCGAGACAAAGATGGCTGCTTTGAGTCTATGAAGTCATAATATATTTTCGGATTTCTTCCACTGCTTCAGCATTGTTTGCATGATTTATACGTCACAACACGTTCTCTCAAAGCAGAACAAATCAGTTCCGTTGCTTTTTTTTTATTGAAAATTGATTTTTATTTATGGAAAAATGAAATAAATTTCTATCCTCAAAATATTCTCCATTATTTTATATAATTTTGTTTCGTCTATCGGCTAACTGACGATTCCATTGTCGATAAAATTTGGCGGCATTTTCGAACCACTTTTACTGTTTTATGAAAATGAATTTCATCCGTGTGATGTTGAAGCGACAGAAACAGGTAATAATCTAATGGAGATAAGTCCAGTGAATACGAATTGTCCATCGAATTCCTGTTCAGTCTGAGTGAAGTTTTCACTTAACAGCTGCTCAAGCTCCTTTTATTTAAATGTTTTCAGTTGTCTGGGACGTTCTTGACCGGAAAGATCAAAATCACCACTTCAAAACAATTGAAGCCATTTTTTGAATGTTTCATACGTCACAATACCTTCACTCAAAGGTGAACAGATCATTCATGTGGCTTTGGTAGCTTTCAGACACTATCTTGTTCACTCCTATTTTGTGAGGTTATGCATACTGCTTGTCCAAGATCAGACTCATGTGACTGCTTATATTTCCAATACATTTTTTAGTGACTAGCGTTTGTACCTGTCACCTAAAATATCTAAAAGATCTAAAGATCTAAAATAAGGCGATCATTCTGGCCATCATAACTTATGTCGCACCCATTTGGCGAAAAACCTGGCAACATAGCATCACCATACTGCAGAGAGTGCACAATAAGGCATTGATGATGGCACTGTCACCAGGTACTTGCTTTCCGATCAAGACACTTCACAAGGAAGCCAACATAGAAACGGTTGCACAACACATACACAACTTAAGCGTCAATTTCTATAAACGTAAGCTGCTCGATAATCCTATTATTGAGCGGCTCTGAAAACCCAAGTATATTGCTATAGAAAATAGGATGGGTAAACTTCGGCGATGCAACATGTTAGTGCAACCATACTACTTTCTGGCTTCATAGCTAGAGCTTAAAAATGATGACACAAATCAACGTATTATAGTTGCTCCTGTTATCTGGAGGCAACAATCTAATTGACAAACCTTGGACGGACTTACGACACTGACTTTTCCATTCCCTTTATTTTCCCATCCCTAATCCCCTAGTAATCCTTTTTTTGAAATTTTTCCCGAATAAAAGACATTCATGACTGGCATTTGCTTCAAAATTGCAAGCTAACTAGAAAACTTCAAGCAAAATACAGGCTTTCGGGGCTCTAAGCCCCACGGAACTGTTCTAACAAACTGAGTACATTTCACCACAAGAAAACACCCTTAAAATGTGTAAAAATATGTCGGTTTTTGTATCTATTCTATTCTTTTCCTATATCTTCTTGTTATTTCTAGCATGAATTTTCATACTCTATGTTGTTTGGAATCTCTGAATGATTTTGGCGTTAAGCACGAATGTTTAGCCGCCGTAGGTAAGAACTGGTAGTATACATTGATCAAATATTTTTTTTCAAACAGACTGTGATTGTTGATTTATATATCGAGGCGTTATATATATATATATACATATAAATATATAAATATAAAACGTATCTTTTAAAAAAAAATTAAATCAAGCATCTGTCTGTCATGAGCTTTGCGATTGTCCTGTATTCCCATATGTTCATCTCTACGTAAACCCCATACACACGTCACCAGAATTCGAATCGTATAGGTAAATTCTCACGTCGCACTGAGGCACAACTAGATTATATAGGCGTCTGTTCTCTCGATCCCAGTCTACTTTCACACGCGAAATCATCGCGTTCGATTCCCGCGAGAGACAAAGACAATCCTTCCGTCGTCGTTGTATTGGCGCACATTCTCAGCGGAACACGACACGGAAGAAGGATGAAGAGGTTACGATAGTGACAGCATAGGTGGAAGAAGAAAGCGACCGTGGCGTCGGTAGGGGGTGACACTTTTTCATTTTATTGAAAACACGCCCGCCATATTACCTATCAATGCAAATAACGTAACATGGCCGGAATTTATGTTGGAATATTTCTGCTCACGTCTATTTATCATGTGTCTTCAAAAAAGTGAGGACTTTAAAAGATTCACATTTAGAAATAGATGTGCGATAGTATTTTTTTTTTGTAAATATCTATTGAATTTGTTATTGGTTTTCTAACAATATTTGTAAAATTTAAGTAAAATACTTGAAAATAAATTAATATCTATTCCATTGGTAGGAAAATAATTGCGGTTTTTGTTTTCTGAATTCTTACCTTAATTTTTACTCTGAAAATTGATGTTAATATCAATTTCAAGTGTACTTTCGACCTGAATTTTGGTAACGTTGACTTTGGTTTTATTCTCAATTTTGCTTCAAATTATGCTTTTTAATTAAAGATGGAAAAAAGCAAATAAGAGCATTTTTTTTGTACGAGTTCAAAACGGTTGGTAAAGGAACAGAAACTGTTCATTAATTAAACGATGCTTTTGGTGTTGGTACTATTAAGAAATGAATGCTACAATGGTGGTTTCAAAAATTTCGTGCTGTGGATGAGAGCCTTGAAGATGAAGAAGGTTGCGAAAGTCCTTCTTCAGTTCATAACGATCAACTGAAGTCGTTAGTTAAATCAGGCTCACGCGCAACAATTCGAGAGCTTGCTATTTATTCTGTATTAACTTAGTAGGAATTCATAATAAGTAATACCAACTTTATCATGGATAAATTAAAATGTTCCGAAAAAAATTTTTTGAAGTCTCCAGTATTCGATTATTCGACGATAACAAATTAAGCTTATATTTTTCTATATAATTATAAAACATTTTTTTTAATATTCCTTTAAAAAAATTTGCTTAGAAATATAATTGGTTATTTAGCATCTATGATTAATTTTTATGGATTTTTCGATCAAAATTCTATTAACTACAAGACAGAAACCATTAGGGAGGGATCCTAAGAAAGAGTGAAGACTTATTGAAAGTAAATTTATAAAAATAAAAAAATACTTATATAAACTTTGTTTAATGGAGAAAAAACTTAAATGAAACGATAAATTTCAAAATGTCTAAACATTATAATAATTGAAATAGAGAGAAATGAATAAAATAAGATAAAAATTACTCATAACTATTTACTAGTTAATACAAACATCAAAATTAATCCTTCGTGATTAATTAATGTAAATACTATTGACGAATGTAAATTAGTTGGACTTAATCCACCGATTGATCGAGTTAATAAGATTATAATAATAGAACTTATCGCTCTGAGAATGAATGATAGTGTTGATTTCAAATACGTATAGAAAAAATCAAAAGCAGTCTATGATTAAATATTGAATACTTTCGATCAGATAATTTTCTGTAGTTTGTGGATTAGGAAAAAATCAATTACTAAAAATATCTGTTAATTTTAAGTGTAATTTATTATTTTTATATATTGAATATAACCAAACACTAAAACAAGGAATGTTTTCTTTTCTAAATTTTTAATCTTATATGTTCTACTTGCTTATAAATACCAAAATGAAATCTTCACAAATCAGCTACTTATTTCAAAAGTAAACATGAATTACCATCTTCTTTTTATTAATGATTTATAATGAAAAACCTTAATAAGACTCTAAATAAAGTCACCTGTAATATAAAATAATAGTACTGTTTGTTACAAAAACAGTACTTTTTATAAAAGAAATATAAATCCTACTATTCTTATTCAAAAATCGTTCACATCAGTAGTGTGAATCGATTCATAATTATTAATTAATGAACGAAGATAATATGCGATAAAAAAACAATTTTCATTAATATTTGAATACAAAATGTTTTTGACAGTCCCTAATGTTTTTCATTAACATGTTTCTGATGTATATTTAATTATATAATTTGAATTTGTTACACACATATGATAAAACAAAGCTGTCAAATTCAACCACAGTTTAATATTTTACTTGAATTGAATTACTTAAAAACTGGACTATTTTGTATATTTTTGAAATCAAAATAACAGGTATGACAAACTAAATATTTAAAAAAGATTTTAGTTCATCAGAAAATAATTAATATATTTGTCATATAGATAAATACAGAATTCTTCTATTAAAAAACATATTATAAATCTAAGAAAGAAATTTTTTGATAAAAAATGTCTCTAGATAAAAATTTAATAATAACTACAAACAAATAATTATCTGAATTAATTTTATATATTTTTTACCATGAGGCTCCGCCCGGTATTCATTGCGCTCGCAAATTTTCTTTAGGGGGAAAGGGGTTTGCACCCTGCTCGCTGTCACTCGACCTGGTCTCCTAAATGTAAATCTAAAATTTTTTATTGAAAAAGTTTATAAAACGTAACATTAAAAAATACAATGTTAAAATGTGTAATAGTTTTTTTTAAAGCTTCAATTAATAAAATATTTTAATAAATTTATCAGTTTTACACGAAAATTATACACATTCTTTCGTTGTACACTCTAAAATAGATTACTGACCATGCGAATGACATCTACCAATCATAACAGATCACGTGACCGATATCGACCAATCAGAGAATGAATAAATTGCACACATAGAAGCGTAACCGTTTATTACGACTGACACAGGTTATGTATTCAAGAGGCCTTAAAATTTCATAATCACTGACATTCAGAATTGCTTACAACAGTTGTAAATAATTAAAAATTTTCAAGAGAACAAAAATTCACTTCTGCTCTGCTGAAAAATTCAAAGCGTCTTAAAACCGGAACCATTATACCGAATTTTTCTAACCTCAGTTGGTCACATGGTGATATTAATAGAAACACACAGTAATAAGGGCGAGTCCATAAAACATTTTTATCTAGGTCAAAAAGCAAAGGTTCACTTAGCCCCTTAGTTCATTTTGCCCCGGTCTCCACTACTAGTGTTATGATAAAAATCGAATGTAAATTTGGGCATCCTGTATATTAAGGAATTATATAAAAAATGCTTTTATATAGAATTTCTAAGTTTTATTTTTGGAACGAAAATGACTATTTTAAGTATTGAATTTACGAAACATATATGGAATATATTTATGGATACTTAAGTAAATACTCACACACACCTATATATATATATATATATATATATATAATAAGTCCGTGTGTGTATGTATGCATTAACGTTTTCTTTAGAAAAAAAAGCACTCAAATCGAAACAGTGAAGAACAGCGTCAGTGCGAATAAAAAAAAATTGAATTTGAATAAATAAATGCAATGCAGCCGATCGATCAATTCGCACGTCGGCGGTTGGTATTCTTACAACAACAAAACTTGAGCCTCTGGTGACAGGAAAGCGTCAATGTGCCGTACGAAAGGATTTTTACAAAAATACTGCAGTGGCTGAGACGAACAGACTTTGTATGCCTGCAGTGCATTTGTCGTGTAAAGTCTTTCTAAATATTTTTCGACAGTGTTTACACAGTTTATATTTATTCTCGTGTCTTCATTTTCTAACACTTATTTTTATTTAGATAAACATTTTGTTATTTCTATTTGAAACAATTAGATAAATCCTTTATATTTTATTTACTCAATTTGTATTCCTAGAAAACGTTTATTTATTTTTGACATTAAGTAAATCAAAGCACAAAGTCAGTATCGACCGATTTTATCAATAGAAATATTTTACTAAATAGAATACAGTAATAGTATCAAACTCATATATAAACACGGGCCACCAAATTCAATTGGAGAAAGTCTACGGGCCGCTGACAAAAAAACAACACAAACAAAAATTTAACGAGCGAAAAAAGGTCTTTTATTTCCATTCAAAAATAACTAATATAAATTTTACATTTGTTTCTTCTCTCATGAATTTAAAAAAATTAAAAAAAAATACATTAATTTTATATATTATTATCAAATGTTATAACAAAATTTAAAATTAGTGAAATTAAAAAAAAATATTTTTACTAGAAATTTGGCATCTTTCTTCAAAAACTATTTATTAATGTCGGGTGCAATTTTTTGTAATAATGATTTTTTTACTATACATGTTAAACATTCGTTTGTCAATCTTGACCTGTGTGAAATGTTATTAATCTTTAAAAAAGAAAATAATTGTTCACATATGTATGCACTACCAAACATATCCATGATTCTTGCTGCAAACATACTGATTTCAATAAAATATTCAGGTAAGTACAAATAGAAATCTGAAATACCAACTTCATTATAATTTTCCTTAAGCATTGAATTTCAATCAATTCCATTTGGATGTTACTTTTTATTATTATTTTAATAATGCAGTTCTTTTGATTCTTTCATTATTTTAATAAAATCAACTTTCAGGTTTGTGCCGTGGGCCGCATGTTTAACACCACTGGAATACAGTACTTCATATTCAAGATTATAATGTCATAAATGACTTTATTACATGCTTTTAATTATTAATTTTCTATAATATGTAGTAGAATTAATAAATTTTCAACAAATAACAACAACAAAAACATTTGTTTGAAAAAGATAAAGAATTCTCTTCACAATGAAAAGTGAATTTGGATTGGGACAGAACCACATGATCAGATGATAATCTGATATAATTATGGATTAGTTGTTTCACTAACTAATTCATCAATGGATTCTGTATCAGAAAAGTTTTTATATATCTTCCAAATCGATAATTAGTTTCGTACGAGAAAATAGCAGTCCACTTTTTTAATTCAGTATTTTTGAAGACTTCAAAGATGTTTCCAGAAATATGATTTTTTATTAAAATATAAAAAACAGACTGGAGCGAATTCACCTGAAGATAAACATTTCTGAATAAGATGACATTGTACTGAATGATCGTGATTGACATTTTATTTGAAAAAATGTCGAGTTTTTTAATTTTTAATGTTATATGTTACAAAGTATAAGTATAGACATAATTTATTAAATTGGAAAATATCATTCCATGCTTGGAGAAGATTTTCTTGAAAAACCAGTTTTCCACCACTTAATAAATTAAGTGTAAACTTAAAAACACTAATACATTTGTATCTGAGTGAAATTTAAGATGAAAAATTTCTGAAATGAACTTGAAAACTCATAGACCAGTTCGAAAACATAAATTAACAGTTGATATTACAGCAAAACGTCTCTTAAGATCATAAGAATCGAAATTTGAAATTCTTGAGATCAATCAATATTCTTTTCAATGTATTTTCTTTCTAATAAAACGTCAGTGTTAAATTTTTAATACAAATATCATGGTTTTTCGTTTTATTTATGTTTTTTTTTCAGTAATGAGAGTACATTTCAAATCTTGATGAATAAATCACAGTTTGTGCATCGGTAATCTGGTGAAAAGTACCATTCAGATTTTACAGTACAGAGTGTAAAACAACCTACTTAAGTCATAATTTGGTCCGTTATGAGCGATAAGGGAATTGGGCGTCTTACGTGGTTCAAGGTACAATGCGGCAGTATCAGTTCAAAGACATTTTAAGGAACCAGCTGCTATCTTAATTTAAAATAGTATTCTCTAATGAAGAAGCCTTTATTTTTATACAGAATGAAGCTCCGTGCCATAATACCCGACCATTAAGACCCTTTTTGGACGAATAAAATATCCCACTGTTGTCTCGGTCAGGAAATTGACCAAATATAAACCAAATAGAAAACATATAGGAGTTAATGAAGAGAGAAATGGAAAAAGAGGTCATTAACAACAAGACTCAGCTAATAGAAAAAAATATTCATGCCTTGAATTATCATCCACGGATGAAGGAAACAGTACAGGCATGTATTAATAGGATTTCAATGTGAATCGAAGCTTTGATTGCAGCCAAAGTGGCTCAACTAAATAATAAAAAAGAGTGCGATTTTGTTTCTACAATCATACACGACCAAAACAAATAAAAATATTATTTTTATTTCTACAACTATTATTCATTGTTTCAATGTTTGAATAAATTATTTATTTTCATTTATGTATATAGGAACTATATTAGTAAGTTTTGTGAGCTTCCTAATCCCTATTTTATGAAAAAAAAATGCGTCTAATACTATGTCCAGCAACTGTGTGTTTATATATATATATATGTATATATATATATGTATATATATATATATGTATATATATATATATATATATATTAGTTTTGTGCAAAATAATTGAGGTTTTTATCATTTTAAGCTTAGCGACGATTTTTATGGTGACCGTTATCTTTTGTTATAGTCATGTGATACATCATTGTAAACAATGAAATTAGTACTGATTTAACTACTAATTTCAACTTATGTCTACTGTGATGTAATGATGATTTTAGGTAAAAGTTGATAAAACATTGTCATTATTGTTGAAAAAGTAATGACGTCCATTAGAGATTGGTACTCGTAGAACAACATCCTTCAAGTGAACTAAAAGTTTGAATTATGTTAAATTATAATATATTTTAATTATAATAAATTATATTACTTTTAAAATCCAATTAGAAATATATGAGAAGAAGTTTATTCGAAAAAAAAGCCAAATCATTATATTTCTTAATGAATTTCAAAAGAGATTTTTGAAAATGTTCATTATATGTTCAATGTATTAGGTTGGTGAAAAAATAATTGCGGTTTTTACCATTTTTTGTTTGGTGGCGATTTTTGTAGTCCCCGTTATATTTTGTGATAGTCATGTGATACATCATTATGATCAATGAAATTAGCACTAATGATTTCAGGTTATGTCTTTTTTTTCATTTTTTAGTATTGTTGGATACAATCTATTAAATTAGTTATGGAAATACAGCGAATTTGCGCAATTTTGTTGTATGAGTTTAAATTGGGACGTAAAGCAATAGAAACTGCTCGAAATGTCAAATTTGTTTTTGGCGAAGATTCCATAAGTAAACTAAAAGCTCAACACTGGTTTCAAAAATGTCGTGATAGATACGAAAGCCTTGATGATGAGGAGGGTCATGGACATTTTTCAGCTACAGACAATAATGATTTAAAACCCATTATCGAAGCAGACGCACGAATTAAACTCGAGAGGGGGCAGAAGAACTCAATGCTGATCATTAACAGTTGTTCGAAACTTGAGATTAATTGGAAAAACTAAAAAGCAAGATAAATGGATGCCGAATGAACTAAACGGACAACATGGAAGTCTGCTCGGCGCTTCTTTTGAATAACAAAAATGATCCGCTTCTTAATCGTATTATCACATGTCATGAAAAGTGGATTCTCTACAATAATCCGAAAAGTTCATCGCAGTGGATAGACAGAGAAGAAGCAGCAAAACAGTTTCATAAGCCGAAACTTTACGAAAAAAAGATTGTGGCCACTGTTTGGTGGTTGGTAAGTGGTATCATTCACTACAAATTCTTAAATCCTGATCAAACAATAACAGCAGAATAAATATTGTCAAGAAATTGAAAAAAATGCATGGCAAGTTTACGGTTAGCATTAGTCAATCGAAAAGGACCAATTCTTCTTCTTGACAACGCCTCACCACACATCTCACAAATGAATTTAGAAAAATGAAATGAACTGGATTATAAAACCTTATCTCACACACTTTATTTTCCGGACGTGTCTCCGACAGATTATTATTTTTTTAAACATTTGAGTAATTTCCGAGAGAAGGTTTTTTAAGATCAACCATCAGCTCAAACCGTTTTCGATGAATTTGTTAATTCCAGCATACAATGATTTTATCTTGTAGGAATTAATAAAATTGTTTCCCGTTGAGAGAGGCGTGCAGGCCTCTTTATTATGAATACTAATTATAATTTTCAACTAATATATATATATATATATATATATATATATATATATATATATATATATATATATATATATATCTTTATACTCGATACGTAAAAACCGGAATTATTTTTCCATAAATCTAATAAACATATATATATATATATATATATATATATATATATATATATTCATATATATATATTCATATATACATATATATATACATATATATATATATATATATATATATATATATATATATATATAAGTTCTTATAAAATAACAATGTAAACATACGTTCATGTTTCTCCGCAGAAAAGAAGTGGAATTATTAGTTTAACGAGTCCCGGATTCACAACATGTAATATTTCTTAACGAACTGGATGTTCTCAGACATCAGTGACAAGAATTTTGAAAAAATGAGTGAATTTGGTACAACAGATTGAAAGAAAGGATATGATAAAGTTAAAAAAAATACTGAGAGAGAAGATTGTCTTAATTTCTCTATCTTTACAACATTGATTTTAAAGAGTTGCAGAAATAAGAGTAGAACTATTCAATCAATTTTCAGTGAACATAAGTGTTGAAACTGTTCGAAGGTAATTGATCTAGGGATGTAATTGACCTAAATGATCTAGGGATGTTTTTCTTATTATAATGTTAACAAAATGGTGTTTCTGACTGGTTTTATTAATAGAGGAAGATGTAAAAGAATTCTTGTTAATGGATTTTTTACCTTCAATGAATAATCATCTTTTACATTGCAGCTGCATAATCTTCCAGTATAATTTGATACCATCCCATAAATCACTTATGGTAACTTTTAGTTTTTATCTATAAGTTTGTTCATTGTGTCTAAGGAAATAAAGTATTCTTGTTAATTTACCATAATTAATCACCTATATAAAAGGATTTGAAATTACGACACTGCCATAGCCAGTAAATAGTCCTGATCTCAACGTAATAGAAAATATCTGAGAAATAATAAAATATAGATTAAGTAAAAAGAACAAAAATAAATAAAGATCAGATTTATAGAAAAGGCGGTACAAAAGATCGACAGAAGATTTCATCGAAGAATTAGTGAATTGCATACCGTAAAGTATTAAAGCCGTACCGTACAGTAAAAATCAAAAAGGGGATCGACCAAATATTAGTTTCATGTGTGAATTAAATCTTTGTGAATGTATTCGTACAATAAAATTAAAAATGACGTTTGAATATTATTTTTATTGAAAAAAAAATCAATCATCGATCATAACATAGACAATAAAATTTCTTTCTTTTTAAATATGCTAGAACATATTTCTTGGACCATTTCTTATACTACTACGGCTGAATCAACTAGCCATATTAAATTTCACAAAATGATTTGCATTGAGCCCTTAAATTATAAAAAATACAATCGTTGCAATAATTTTTTAAAACATTTCGAGGTGAACAACATTTACTAACCAAGACTGTATATATATATATATATATATATATATATATATATATATATATATATATATATATATATATATATGCATATACATATATATATATACATACATATATACATATATATATACATACTCGTATATACATATATATATATATATATATAGATAGATAGATAGATAGGTAGATAGAGAGATAGAGAGAGATAGTAAACAAACATAAATGCAGTTACTCAAATAAATTATAAAATTACATGTTCAAATAAATATTAATAAGTAAAACGCACACGAAAAATAATGAATGACATTGAAATATTAAAAAAGTATTATTTTAATCGCACTACAATTATCGTACGAAAATATTTTAGATGTTGATAACGCATAATTACGATAATATAAAAGTAAATTGAAGGAAACTAATAGAGATAATAATATGTTTTTAAATTATTCGCACAAAATTTAGCAGAATGTATTCTTAATTGGCAAGTAAATGCTAAAAATGAACGATTTTTTCGTATATATAATATAATGAAAGGATGTATACTATAATGTGTTAATTGGAATATAAAATTTTTTTTCTTTATAACACATTTAATAATTAACATATGGTATTATAACAGGTGGGCTGAAAAGTTCGTAGGCTGACACATAGATGGCGCTACTAGTATCAAATCCATATGATTTTTAGTTAGCCCTAACCTTCAAAAGACGCGTGTATAAATTTGACAGCTGTTGCACTATTAGTATCTGAGTTATAGCATTTTTAGTGAAAGAACTTTTGTTACCTTGAAAAAATGGATAAAAAGGAATTTCGTGTGTTAATAAAGCATTGCTTTTTGGCGAAAAAAAATACTGTTGAAACCAAGGCTTGGCTTAATAAAAATTAAGCCATTATTCGGACTCTGCACCAGGAAAATCAACCGTAGAGAAGTGGTTTGCTAAATTTAAAGGAGGCGAAATGAGCACCGAGGACGATGCACGCAGTGGACCACCCAAAGAGGCTGTTACCGACGAAAACATCAAAAAAGTCCACAAAATAATTTTTGATAACCGTAAAGTGAAGTTGATTGAGATAGCTGAGACCTTAAAGATATCAAAGGAACGTGTTGGTCATATCGTGCATGAATATTTGGATATGCGAAAGCTCTGTTCAAAGTGGGTGCCGCGCGAGCTGACAATCGACCAAAAACAAGAACGAATCGATTATTCTAAGGAGTGTTTGGAGCTGTTCAATCGTAATAAATCCGAATTTTTCGTCGCTATGTGACGATGGATGAAACATGGCTCCATAATTTCACACCGGAGTCCAATCGACAGTCAGCCGAGTGGACTGCACGTGATGAACCGACTCCAAAGCGTGGAAAGACGCAAAAGTCGGCTGGCAAGGTTCTGGCATCAGTATTCTGGGATACTCATGGTATAATATTGACTATCTTAAAAAGGGAAAAACCATAAACAGCGACTATTACGTAGCGTTATTGGAGCTTTTAAAAGACGAAATCGCGAAAAAGCGGCCTCATTTGAAGAAGAAGAAAGTGCTGTTTCATCAAGACAATGCACCGTGTCACAAATCAATGAAATCGATGGCGAAATTGCAAGAATTTGGCTTCGAATTGCTTCCGCATTCACCGTATTCTCCAGATCTGGCCCCTAGCGACTTTTTTCTGTTCTCAGACCTCAAGAGGATGCTCGCTGGACGGAAATTTTGCTCCGATGAAGAGGTAATCGCCGAAACTGAAGCCTATTTTGAGGCTAAAGACAAATCGTATTATAAAAATGGTATCGAAAAATTGTATGACCGCTATAATCGTTGTATCGCCCTCGAAGGGAACTATATTGAATAATAAAATCAAATTCTATCAAAAAAAAAATTTTTTCTATGCAAGCCTACGAACTTTTCAGCCCACCTGTTACATTCTTTCGAATACTCAATTATGCCGATTAAATAATATAAACTGAAAATATATATTATCATAATAATTAATTTCGGTCAAGATTTATCTCATTCTTTGTCTTTATAATCTCCATTATCAATTTTACATATAGATAATTAACTGCTTTTAATAATTGTTCATCCGAAATATATTTAAATTTGAAGACCACTGAATAAATTTAAAATTGTGATTATAATATTTAAATCCAAGCTACTGATATGATGTAAATCAAAATAGGAAAGAATGACATCGAAACCAGTTGTACTAATGAGCTCACAATTATGAAACAAAATTCAAATAATAAATCTGTTTACTTCTAATAAATCTGATTTATTATACAGATGTCTCAAAAGTCACTATCTATTTTGAATAATAATGGAAATTAAGAAAAACGAGTATAAGACATGAAAAATATATTAATTTCGAAGCAAGTGCCACAAAAAATTAATACAATTTATGTATTTGTCTCCACATGCGACCATCAGTGTCTCTACAGAGCTCACAGCGATAAATTCTTTCTCGGAACACACTTTCCAGCATTTGAGGTGTTATTTTCTAAACTGTATCAATAATATGATTTCGATATTCGGCTTTATATTTAATTCTTCTACCAGTGTACACCTTAGACTTAATGAAACTCCAAGCAAAAAATTCCAATGGCGTTAAATCCAATGAACGTACTGCTCATGGTTATGTTCCCCGACGATCAATCCAGCGACTTTGGAAGTATCTGTTGAAGAAAACACGTACACTTATTGCATAATGACTCGGTGCTTCATCTTGTTGAATAACTACTGTATCAAGAATGCCATCTATAAGAAGTTGAGTTTCAATGAATTGTTCAAGCATGTTAAGATACACAGTTTGCGTAACAATAGCATCTGCCAAGAAGAAAGGCCCATAGACCTTTGACTGAGTCATACCAAGCTAAACAGTTACTTTCGGTGTGTCTCGTTCTCATTCAAGAAAATTAGTTGTTTTCTTGTCCGCCTTAATGCGAGAGTTATGTTGATTAACCTTCTCACATGTGTAGAAGGTCGCTTTATAAATTACACAGAATTCGAAATACCAACTAACTTTTTTTTCAAATACAGTAGACGTCCAGTTATCCGGCATAACCTGTATTACGGCTATCCCAGATAACGAAATTTCCAGATAAGCAAATTGTATGGGTTTTTGAATTAATGAAGGTGCATACATAGTTATTTGAGTTATGTAATGAAAAAATTTACTGTTTGTAATTACTATACATAGTGTGAACATATGTATATGTACGTAGTTTTTGGATTTAGAAAAAAAATATTTAGGAAAAAAGTTATTTTTTTATTTCTTGGAAGCAAGTAGATTAGCTAAAACCTGATCTCTGATGTACCGTAGCAGAGCCTCTTTTTTCTGATCATTATCCTCGTCCAGTTCTAAATATTTCATAATATTTTTAATTGCCTTGACGGCATTCACATAGCTAATTGTTAACTGCTGCCAAGTCCTTTCTTCTTCCTCTTCGTCTTCAATGATAAACCTGGCTAACGATTTCGTCGTCATTTATAATTTCGTATCCAACTTCATTCCCATCTCTATTTAGCCACTCTCGGATATCTTCGTCATCATAATCTGAGCAATCAGGTATATCATGTAAAATATCTAAAAATTGTGTCTCACTAGGAATGACATCAAGATCATCTGTAACATCACTAGATGTAGACGGACCAGCAACACCTTCTATAGTACAACATTCTACATTTTAAATCCAAAATTTCTTCAATGATCTTTGCAATGTATCTCAATTTCAAATCTAAACACTATTACACGAATGAAATCGAGATACATGTGTCATACAGTTCCATGCACTACTTACAAAGAATGTCACATCTTTTAAATCAATTTTTTTAGCAAGCAATAACTACTTCTTCACTCTCATTTAACAGGAGTTGTTGAAGCATTTGCTTACGATAAAATCTTTTTAATGCGTTAGTCATACCTTGATCCATTGTTTGGATCAATGATGTCATATTAGGTGGTAAAAATGCAACACTTATGCCTTCTGCTAGTTCAGTTAGAGCTTCTACCTTCTCTTTCATGTGACCCGGTGCTCGATCTAAAATCAATAAAAAATTATGTGTATCGCCATGTCGTTCTCGAATCTCAGGAATAAAAATTCAATTTAACTAATCTACGGAGACAATTCTGCCCATTCACGCATTTTTTGACTGTCTTAAGCAACTGGTAAGTTTGTCACTTTCTTGAAACAAAGAGAATTTTTTGATCTACCGATAATTTGCCGCAGAATTTGATAAGATCCGACATTTGCGCAAACCATGATTGTTGACATCCTTGCTGGTTTTTTAACCCGCAGCAGTCGATTCTCTTTTTGAAGTCACAATTTGTGATGGAAGCACTTTGTAAACTAGATCGATTACATCGGAGTTATATACAATATCTTTTTCATATCTTTATTTAATTTCAATAAATTTTGTTGTATAAGCAACATCTGCTGCATCAGCCAAATGTTTTTCCCTGTGAACTCCGAGTTGTCTAATTCCATGGTGTAATTAGAAGTTTCTCATCCAACGTTATCTTGCCTCGAAATCGAGTTCTCCGCCCAATTTTTCATTAAAAAGGAACGCTTGTTCGCATAGGACTTCACTCAACATTGAATCCCCGATACTACGTTTTTACAAAAACCAGACAAAAAGTGCTTCATCCAAAGCTGTGTTTTCTGGTTTTCTGGTTTTCTTATTATTTTTCGACTTCGATCACCGGCTTCGATATCTTTTTGAAATTTCAAAATTTCTGCTTTATTTTTGATCATGTTATAGACTATTGATGATCCAATTTTGTAATCAGGATATATTTCCTGTACTGTAAGACCTTTTTTCAACCATTTTAAGTTTGTCGTCTAATGTAAACACTACACATTTTCATTTTTCAGATTTTTCTGTACATATTTTACTGCACAAATTTATTAAATTGCTTTATAAACAATCATTTCAATGGTTAAATAATGACTGATTTAAGAACGAAATCGAAATGTGCTGAAAAATATGCAAGCATGTATCAGAAAAAATGACAAACAAAATCAATTTAGACAACGAAATAATATTTATTAGCTCATCTGAATTCCATTCCCGCATAATAAGATTGTTTAAATTAAAACAAAAAAAAATGGTTTATATGGTGTATCACTATAATATAATATATATATATATATATATATATATATATATATATATATATATATATATATATATCATCATCATCATCTTCAGCCCCTGTCAATCCACTGCTGAATAAAGGCCTCTTCCATGATTTTCCATTTTGTTCGATTCAGTGCCTCTCTTTTCCACAGTTTTCCAATAAAGTTTTTAATATCCTTATCCCATCTGTTCATTGGTCTCTTTCTGGGTCTTTGTATATATATATATATATATATATATATATATATATATATATATATATATATATATATATATATATATGTGTATATATATATATAACATTATATATAATATATAATAAATATTATGTATTATATATATATATATATATATATATATATATATATATATATATATACTTTATAACTATCCGGTCTGATAATCGTTTTTCCGGGTAATTGGAGTTCTACTATACACAAATTTACACCAGAAGTACATATTTTTATGTCAGCATAGCATTTTTTTAAACAAACATTCAATATGATTGAAATAGATGGTGACTTTTGATGCACCGGTATACATTCATATATATATATATATATATATATATGCATATAACCAAATGAAAAAATTAAGTAATTTAGAAGAATTCTCTTGAATAACATTTTTCAGATTCATTTTACGGTAACATCGCGTCTACGCAATGTAAACTTTAGTTTGCGTGATATCACATATATTTACGAAACTTAATGTTAATAACATACAAGTCAATTACATATTCTTTAAGATAATTGCCAATTATTACCGTTCTCACTATTAGTAAGTCAGTTGAACAAAAAATTTTTAAACAAGTTTTTTTCTCTCTCAGAATATCTTGCTTAATATATTGTATGACTAAAGGTGTTGAATTTTTCTTGTAATATTACTTCCTTCCTAGCATGTAATCTATAAATTTTCTAGAATGAACATTAAGTTATATAATATCAGAAAATAAGGAAATAAATTCAGATGTTTGTGCAACGTGAACTGTTAATTTTTTTTAATTACCTCAACCTGAAGTGCCCTTTTTAAATATGACAAAGAACTATTTTTTTAAAAAAAGCTTAATATTTTTAATGTATCATTTTCAACCTACAAAGATATACTTATATATATATATATAGGTATAGATACAAACACACACATGCATATATATATATATATATATATATATATATATATATATATATATATATATATATATATATTAGGATATAACATAGGAAATTGCAGAATTTGTAGGTGAGAATTAAATCACAATATTTTTAACGAAAGAAAATACATTTAATCAAAATAAGCTCTATCAGCTTCAATGTTCTTTTGCAAATGAGAAATTAGATTTCTTAGAACAACTAGACACACATACACACAATCACACATGAATGCAATACAAACGTGTATAATAATAACAATATTTATTCAGAGATGTTTCAGGAATATGTCCCATGTATCTATTTTGCATCTCATTGTTCACATATTTTACTAATTTTTTTTATAATCTTTCTACATATTAGGGTGTAACATATGAAATTGCGGAATTTGTAGGTAAGAACTAAAACGAAATAATTTTAACAAAAGAAAATATATTTAATCAAAATAAGCTCCATCAGCTTCAATTGTATTTCGCCAACGAGAAATTAGATTGTTGATCTCATTTTTATGAAAATCGACATTTTTAGAGCTTATAAAGTCTTTGAATCGTTGAATCACTTTTGTTTGGTTTCGGAATTTTTTATTTCTTAAATAATATTCAAAATGACGAAAAAGATGATAGTCTGTCGGAGAAAGATCTGGTGAATAAGGGGGAAGCGGTAAAATTTCATAATTTAATGAATTTAATTTGGAAATTGTGATTCAAGATGTGTGTGGTCGAGTATTGTATTGCAATAGTATATATCTATTGATCAGCATTGCCTGTATTGTTTTTAATTTTTCAATTAAGTTGTCGATTTCGCGACAATATGAATCAGCCGTTGCTTCATCTGGTGTTAGAAAAGAATTCCTTTCCTTTATTAAAGATTCCTTATCCTTTAGAAAAGATTCCTTTATTTGTCCACCACACAGTAGTCATAATTTTTTTTGGTATAATGACGGCTTGGATGCATGTTCTGGAGCTTTATTTGCATTTAACCATTGTCCAGATCTTTTTCTAATATAATACAGAATCCACTTTTCATCATAAGTAATGATTCGTTTTAAAAATGGCGTTTTATCATTTCGAATCATCAATGAAGAACACACCTCTAAGCGTCTCAGTTCCAGATCATCTGTCATTTCGTGCGGCACCCACTTATCCAGCTTTTTCACCTTTCTTATTGCAGCTAGGTGACAAGAATCAGTCATAACACTAACACTTAAATCACATCCAAGAGCTCGAACTGATGTATGTGGATTAGCTTCCACCATGGCTCTCAAATGTTCTTCGTTCACAATAGTTTTGGGGCTTCATCGAGTCTCATTGTCTAGATTCATATTATCGGAACAAAATTTTTTGAACCATAATTGAATTGTTCTCTGGCTAGCCGATCCTTCTCCGAAAGTTTCATTTATATTTCTACCTGCTACCGCTGCATTATGTCTCAATTTGAACTCATATAAAAAAGTAAACGCAAATCTTTTGTGGACATCATCCTGTTAAAGGATATAAAAAATAAAAATAACAACAATAACTCCAAATTTAAAAACAATTCAACAGTGATGTACATTAGTCAGATCCAAATAGCTGAACTTGTAAAATATTGCACACAACCAGTCTCGATCTCAGTCGATCTCAGATTGACTGAAATTCGACAACTTGATATGTTACAACCTAATATTATATATATATATATATATATATATATATATTAGGATGTTGCAGTGAAATCCGCTGTTCACGTGTAGATAATTTAAGTGTGTATGCCACGAGCAGTGATAAACATCTCTTATGTCATTTTGAAGATTTCCCATTAAAATTCAGTCATCAGACGCCATCAACATTTATACAAGTGCTTTTCTATTACCAAATTGAAATAGAACGCCATAAGTTGTTTTTCCGATGTGTAATTTCTACACTTATTTGAATTTAAAAAAAAGTGCAGCCGAAGCTCATCGATTGCTGGCGAATACTTATGGTGAGTCTGCTCCATCGAAAACAGTATGTAGAGATTGGTTTCGACGATTCAAAAGAAGTGATTGTGACGATCGCAAAAAACAACGGCCAGGTCAATCGAAAAAGTTCGAAGATGAACATCTGAAAGCTCTGTTGGAAAAAAACCCTGCTTAAACACGAGATGGCTGCCACATGAATTGACCCAAAATTTTGTTGATAATCTTTTAAGTATTTCGATTTCTTTGCTTGTAACGCTTAAAAAGAAGAATTTCTTGTAGCGTATCGTGACCGGCAATGCAAAATGTATCTATTTCTACAACGCAAGAGATATAGGGTTGATCCTGGCCAACTATCAACGTCGACACCAAAGCGAAATATTCACGGTTACAAAGCAAAGCTCTCTATTTTGTGAGATGTGGAGGATGTCGTGTATTATGAGCTCTGGAAGCCAAAGTAATCAATCATCGCCGAACGTTATCGATAACAATTAGAGCGTTTGATAATTTAATGTAAAAACGACCATGAATTGCATCAAATCGTTGAAAAGTGATTCTTCTTCATGACAATTCTCGACTCCATGTTGCTATAGCTATGAAACAAATATTGTTGGAGCTCGAATGGGAGGTTCTCCCGCACACAGTGTATTCTATGGACCTAGGCTCAAGATATTAGCATCTATTTCGATCGAAGCAACACGCTTTGGAAGATACACATTTCCATAACTACGGAGAAGTCGAAAATGGGATTGCTGAACAGATTGTCTCAAAAGATAAACCATTTTTTTGTCGCAAAATTCAATTTCTGACAGTCGGTAACTAACAGAACAGTGGGTAACTTTATAACATCCGAGGGAAAATATTTTGATTAATGTATTCACACATTTTGTAACTGAAATAAATGCTCAAAAAAATTCAAAAAAAACAGCGTCTTTCAATGTAACCTCCTAATATATATATATATATATATATATATATATATATATATATATATATATATATATATATATATATATATATATATATATATATATATATATATATTAGGAGGTTGAATTGAAAGACGCTGGTTTTTTTTTGATTTTTTTGACCATTTATTTCAATTACAAAATGTGTGATTTTTTTCAATTATATATATATATATATATATATATATACATATATTAGGAGGTTGAATTGAAAAACGCTGGGTTTTTTTTTGATTTTTTTGACCATTTATTTCAATTACAAAATGTGTCAATTTTTTCAATTGTATATATATATATATAAATATGTATATATATATATATATATATATATATATATATATATATATATATGTATATATATATATATATATATATATATATACATATATTATTACTCTGTTGTTTGATTTTATAAAAGAACCAATATGGTCTTCAATAATAATGAATTTATTAAAAACAAGCTACAACTTTGTGCTATAATCGAGCATTGAAATACTTCCAATGAAAACGAATTAGTAGAGATCTTGACTGAAATACTAAAAATACGAAATATTTTTCTAGATGTACACATAACACCAGCATATAGCGCTACTCAGAACAATTATAAAAGAACATAAACAAGCTGTTGTGTTATTTGGCCGATTGTCTTTGTTTAATTTTATTTTTGATAAGAGTCTTAATTTAAGATGAATAATGCTACTATAAAATCCGCGATATAATTATACACTATAGTGTTAACATTATCAAAATATATATAGAAAATAACTGCAAGATATCTACTATCGTAATTGCTGTGCTCCCGATACCTTAGAATATAAAACATGCATATTCATATCCACATATATATATATATATATATATATATAGTATATTATATATTCTATATATATATATATATAGTATATTATATATTCTATATATATATATATATATATATATATATATATATATATTACATATATATATATTCTATATATATATATATATATTACATATATATTTTGTATATAAATATATATATATATATATATATATATATATATATATATATATATATATATATATATATATATATATTATGCATCTTTTATATTCAGGAACACAGAAACTGTAAGAAGATATTTTCTGATTACTTTTTCTAAACTAAACTATGCGGATAATATAAGTTCCTACCGAGACAAAAGATAGATAGTTATTTGTGAGTGTTGCGTGTCTAATAGAATGTGTAGCATATGTATTTTTGTCTCAGTAGAGGAATTTATATTAATGTTACTCATATAGTCTAATTTATAAAAATAAATCAGAACAAACTGAATATTGTAATTTCTGTGCTTCTGATACCTTAGAATATAAAAGATGTGTGTGCTGACACATCACATGTTTAGTAAATATAATAAAAAAATATATAAAAAACTCTTCTATATACAAAATATAAATAACATAAAAATAAAAAAATAACAAATAACAAACAAACTATTTTTTCAGACAATAATAATAATATTGTTAATGTTAATTATAAATAATATTATCATTTTAAATACATAAAAACTTTACATGATTTAAATTTTGTTGCAAAATTTTAAAATTTAACAATTATATAAACACGATTAACAATTAAAAATACATTTTTAAACAGTTGCAGAATATGTTGAGATTTCGAATAGTATTAACGCACTGTCAATGCAAAAGTATTCTGAAAGGTTAAAAGAAACTATGTAAAAAAATAACTAACCAACAGTCATGTTGATATATTAACATATTTACAAATATCAGTCAAATTTGATTAATATTTCACATAAATTCTAATCATTGATACTTTTTGAGATTTTCCTGTGAATATTAAAAAGAATAAAAGTATACATTCTCTTGAATATGTAAGTGTCCACGATTTGAAACAAAAATTTATATTTTTCATAAATGTCTTGAAAATACTTCCTTCTCTTCTTAATAATAACTTGTAATTGCGAATTTCAAACTACAGAAAATTCTTAACAAGAATAATTTAATTCAAATAAAATTAAATGAAGACAAACCGCCAATTCACACTTAACCTTGTTTGGTTTTTAATCTCTCTATCAATATATATACATATATATATATATATATATATATATATATATATATATATATATATATATATATATATATATATACATATATATTTATATATATATACATATATATTTATATATATACGTATGTATATATATACATATATATAAACATATACATATATATTTATCTATCTATATATATATATATATACATACATGTATATATATATATATATATATATATATATATATATATATATATATATATAGCAAGTTCCCAGTTCATATGAGAAAATTTTACTTTTTAATTATTCCAAAATTACCTAAAAACTACTCCAAATGGGCACAAAAAACTGTTTTTTCCAAAAAAAATTTGCACAGACCTGTATGTAATATTTAGAAAAAAACTACAGGTCGATAACTTAATGCGTTTACTAAACGTTTCATAATTGGATATTTCCAATTACTAAGAAATATCCTCATGACTTGTAAGGTTAAATAACACATCTTTACACTTGACCTCACTGTTAATCACGAAGAAATGTCATATCAAACTGTTCATCAGCATCCATAAAGTAACATGCTGGAAAATTTCACAAAAAAAAGAATATAAACGAACTATTACTGATGGGGGAGCTAATAAAGATAGAAAGAATACGGCGACAACGAACGGACATACGTAGCGTGTCCGTGCGTTTGTGTAGTGAAAGCAAAAACCCGGTCTTGATTTCGATAATTCGTGTCCCCGTCCTAGTTGCGGCCGATCGAGGATACAGATTCTCGTTAACGTCACACTCAATAAGTTGCCCCATTGAATTAGTAACAGTCACCAACGGGAAACTTGGTTTCCCTAATAACATACCACTAACTTTCACTAATACGGAATGGATATATGCATTTGTGTATAATTTATATATTCTTGTCTTTGTCAGTCTGATTTTGTATTCTGGAGTAAGTAAGCTTTATAAAGAATGTATAATAAATTAGAACTAACAGTAGCGGATTAAGGAAATATTAATTTTCATTAGCTACATAGAATCATACACTGAAAATAAATATGCATTTCATTTATATTCTATTTTCTGTAAGAACTGTGGAGAAATTGAAACAGTTTGAAGGTTTAACCCTTTGCGGACGAGACATTTTTTAACTGTATTTCTGGATGAGTCGAACATACTTTCTGTATAAAGTGAAATTATGTGCTGAAGAATTAAATGTAAGATGTTAAATAAAAAATATTGTCTAATGGAGTTTTGGATTTAGAAAAATTAACGGTATACAAAATTTATGATATAATAGTAACAACAAACTATTAATAAATAAGGAAATATACCCAATTATGGTACAAATTTCGAAATTATTTTTTGCCTTTTTAAAACTGTGAAGTTAATTCTTTCTTTGGGATAGATAATTGTATATAAAATTATCATACTAATTTCATAATGCATTAGCTCTCAAAAGTATTAAGCATATGGCTATAAACGGTTTACCAATAAGGACGAATTTTTTAAGAGGTTATATTTCACTGATGTCTAATTGACACCTATATTTTTTTTATATTTGTTAAGTTTTGGCATTTCATTTTTAGTTATGGCTTTGTATACAACAAAACAACGCATTGAAATAATACAATTGTATTATGAAAATGGAAGTTCTATAAAAAATACATTTCATAAATACATATTCTCGACATACTAGTCCATGTGAATCAACAATTCTTCGACTAGTGTGTAAATTTGATGATTGGTTAAAAATAAAAAAAAACACCAAAACGTGTTCGTAGCGCTCGTTCTGAAGAAATTATTTAGTTGGTTCGGGAAAGTGTAGAAGAACCAGAATTGTCAATTCTAAGATATTCATATCAAAAAGGCCTTTCACAGGCGACCACATGGCATATTTTGCATTAGGATTTATTACTGAAGGCTTATAAGGTTCAAATAATACAAGAATTGAAAGCAGGAAACCATTCACTGCGTCGGAGATTTTTCAATTGGATACTGGAACAACAACACTGTTTTTCTGAAAAAGTATAAAATCTTTAGCGATGATGCTTAGTTTGAATTCTCTGGCTATGTTCACAACCAAAACTGTTGAACTAAGGTGAAGAAAATTCACAAGTAATATTTGAGAAGACTCTGCATACAGAAAGAGTGATTTTTCCTTGCGCACTTTGGTCCTGTGGAGTTATTGGTCCTTACTTTTTGGAGAATCAGGCTGGTCAAGTGATTACTGTGAACGGAGAAATATATCGAATCATGATAACGATTTTTTTTGTTAACAAATTTGGATGATATTGATCTGGAGGACATGTGGTCCCAGTAGAAAGGTAAAATAAGCTCTACTGCTAGTGAAACAATTGCTTTATGCAGGAGAAAGTTCCCGGTCACGTTATTTTCAGAAATGAATATATAAATTGCGAATTAAAATCCTGTGATTTAACACCATTGCACTACTTTCTTTGGAGTCTTGTTAAAGGACATGTGTACGCCAATAATCTTAAATATTTTCCTACCTAAAAGGTGAAACCCGAAGAGTAATTGTTGAGATACAGCCTTAGTTCTACAGGGATGTTATTGAAAATTTTCACAAATGAATGATTACTTTTAAGTAAACACACGGCGGTCACATACACAATATTATTGACCCTTTACAAATGGCATACCTCCATCTATTATTTACAATAAAGAAACTTGAAATTATAGCGCAAATTTTCTGTTTCATTGCAAATTAAAAAAGTGCGTCCTTATTGGAAAATCTTTTATATATGCACATTTGAAATTTAAATAACACCGTCTTTATATATAAGAGTATTGTTATTGTTTTGTCTGAGAATAACCGATTCTTGCAAAGTTTCATTGTTTGGAAAACATTACATATTATCTGGCGGTTTGAATGTTTTAAAATAATATCCGAATCGATTAATTATATATGTAGATGAAATCGCTTCATAATGTACTTTGATTAGAGAAAGTTTGTATGAAAAATAATTATCATCTATATATCTAAGGATCAAAAAGTTTAAGTCTTATTAAAAATTTATTGAGAAAAGCACTGAGTGATTATAATATATGATCGGATACCATTGATGTCCATATATATATATATATATATATATATATATATATATATATATATATATATATATATATATATATATATATATATATATATATCAAGTATATATATATATATATATATACATATATATATATTTATATGTATATATATATATATATATATATATATATATATATATATATATATATATATTATATATAAAGAGAGAGAGAGAGAGGTCAATAAATATGACTATGCCACTTAAAATACATCTAAAACACCAATTGTCTAAACTACACTAAAACAATATTGTTACAATAATAAGCTCAATGGAAATAAAAACCAATAAAATTATAACTTTGGGAAAAAAAATGAAATGCACGGAATCAAGAATTTTAGTACGAGGAAGAACAAATTGAAACAGTTGAAAAATATATGTACCTGTGAAATGTTTATAAATATGTTAAAAATATATTTACATGTATTAGATACCGAAATATGAAAAAAATGTTTCTTGATATTTAATGGGTTTTAAGATAACGAAGGTAAATCAATAAAAATAACACTTTTTATAATTTTTGTATCTAGATGTATCTATATTCACTTATTTGTTAAACAAGTAAATTGCGGAAATAATTAAAACAATATTTAATCGATTATGTTAGAATAAAAAAATATAGGTTTTCAATTTTTTTACATGAAGCAGAACAAAATATTGGGATAAATAATTATGAAGAATAAAGAAGCTCGAAATTGATACTAGTTTTCGATATTTTTCTTTAAATATATATATATATATATATATATATACATATATATATATATATATATATATATATGCATATATATATATATATATATATATATATATATATATATATATATATAAAGCCGGAAACTATTTGCAGGTTAAAAAATTATAATATTATACTTAATATCATTGACATTATGCATACTTAGCTGAATTATGTACGCAGATTTCTATTTACACATTACGTTGACATTGAATTAACTTTATTATAGTGTTTTCTGTTTTTTGTTTAGTTTTTTATTAATAAAAAAGCATAAAGTGGTCGGAAAATATTTGCATCTGAGAAGAGATTTGTATTTGAGGCTTTAATTAAAGATATGATAATTAAATTTATTTATTAAATAATTTATTATCCATTTAGTTTCCCCTCACAATTTTTTTTATAACAAAATGACGAAAAGTAGAGAACTTATGGTCGATAAACGCACACACAAATATAATATGTATTAGAATGGAAAAACTGCCAAAGAAATTGCTGATTGTTTTAGAAGACTTCTCAGCACGATTCAGTATATTATTAGGAAGGTTAATTATGGAAAAGGTTTAACTTGAGCTTGAAGAAAAGATCGAAAACGAAATACTATCCAACTTACGGGCAAACTATTTGTTCGCAAAGTAAAAAAAATCCATTTAATAACACCCAACGACTAAAAGAGGATCTCTTACACTTGAAGTTACTCAAATAAGATCAAAGATAAATTTAGCTGGAATTCATGAACGTATCACTCGTCGTAAGCCATACATAAGCAAGATAAACAATCGTAAACAACTTCATTTTGCAAACTCGCTTATAAGTCAATATAATTCCAGAAATAAATTATTTGGGGTGATGAATCGAAGTTTGAGAAAACTGAGACAAAGTGAAGGTAAAAAAATTGCTGTAAGGCTAGAAAATCAAAATTTAGTAAGCAATGTAAAGCATGGAGGCGGTAGCATTATGATCTGGTGCTGTTTCTCATGGTATGGAGTTAGTAATTTGCAAGTAATTGAATATAGAATGAATGCTCATTTCTATATTGGAATAACTGAAAAAAAAAATAAATGAAAGTGTGCATAAAACGAGTCTTGAAGCTGGATTTATCTTTTAGCAAGATAATTATTCACAGCACAAGACTAAAAAACAAAGAAATTTTTTAACAAAAAGCTCAATTCAAGTACTCGTTCGTCCTCCTAAAGGCCCATATTTGACCAATCGAACATCTTTGGGACTTCTTGGATCGTACGATACGAAAAACTAATCGACATAAAAGATCTACTCCCGCTTCTTGCCTTAAAGATGAATGAAAAAAAATAATATTAGATGTGATACAAGGGTTATGGTACGGAGAAAAAAAAACTATGAGATAGAAACTAAAAATGTGTGTTCTACTATTAAACATGGTTGAGGTAATGTTCTAGTCTGGGGGTTTATGAGTGCTTCAGGTGTTGGCAATTTGAAATTTAATGAAGGTGCAATGGACCAACACATATATTTGGATATATTGAAGGAAAAATTAATATTTGGTGTCCAAAAACTCGAACTTGGAGAATCATTTATCTTTAAACAGGACAACGATCCCAAGCATACAACACGGTGGGTCAGAGAATGACTGATATAATGTATCAAAACAATTTCATACACCCTCACAATCACCAGATATGAATCCAATAGAGCATTTGTGGAACGAAATAGAATGAAGTGTTAGAAAACATATCATTCGAAACAAAGAACAGTTGAAAGTTGCCATAAAAGAAGTATGGAATTCCATCGATTTGGATGTAACAAATAAATTTAAAGATGGAATGAAAAAACGCATGCTTGAGGTGATAAATACAAAGGGTGGTTCAACAAGTTACTAATGTTTTAAAACAAACTAATAAAATTCATGTATTTGAATAAATAATTACTGTGCCTAATGTATGTGGAGACATTTTTGGGTTTCAAATACTGACTTTCGTTATTATAACTTGTTGATTGGTATTACTGCTTAATAATATAATATTTTATTTGTGTCATTCTCTTTGTATGATTATAAAATATATGTGATTTGCATATTTCCATAATAAATACATTATTATGATTATTACAAACAAAAAACTAAAATAATCACAAGTGTATGAGGACTTTTTTGATCCAATTTATATATATATATATATAACTGTGTGTGTGTGTGGGTGTGTGTGTGTATACGAAAAGTGATCAGAAAGTACGGCAAATGTCGCTACAGAGCGCCACCCAGCGAAACGAGTACAGACTTGCATACTATAATTTAATCGTTGAGCCCTTCTTACAATATGTAGTAAGTTCCAATTTATTCCATTCTGTCAGTTAGTATTGAAGTATGATTATAAGAAGATAGATGTTTTTAAATATTGTTGTAAAATGGAACCATGAACAACGTAAACATAAAATTTTGTTTCAAACTTTAGAAAAATCTCAAAAAGATCCATGAAATGTTAGTATTAGTTTATGAAGATACTGCAGTGATTATCAAGACTGTATGGTTCGATCGATTTAGTGATGGTTGTCATTCGGTTGGGGATGATATAAGGTCGGGACACCATTCAACATTAACATCCGATAAAAATGTTTAAATAGTGAAGTCGCTCAATCAAATAGGCGATTGACTATTTGGTAATTTTCTAAGGAGCTGAACATCTGTTAGGATTAGGTTCAAAACAGTTCAACGACAAATTCGAACATGAGGAGAGTGAACAAAAAATTCGTTGTAAACGTTTTGACCCCCTAACAAAAGGAACGGCGTTTGTCAGTTTCGTTGGTGTTGCGTGACTATGCTCTTTTAAATTCGAACTAATTATTAAGTTCAAATAAATACTAATTCATACAATTAGTAATAATAATTACTATCTAATTAATATAAGTTCAAATAATAAGAAAGTTTCCAATGAAAATTAAATTCTAGTTCGAACAAAACTTCAAGAATTGATCCTAATTTAATATTTGAATAATGTCTATGCTACCAATATATTGAATACTTTTTAACAATCTTCCTGAGAATGGGCAGTTTTTAATCTCGTAAGCAAAAATCAAATTAATTTTCACGAGTAATTTTCGTATTTCTGTTTGGATTCAATTTTTCATGTGGAACACAGATCATTTTCTACAAACTGAAACTCACACTTTTTTATTTATAATTTGTTCCGTACCGGTGTCCCTAGATAAAAATTGTTTGTTTCTTCTCTTTGAGATCACTATTTTTATTTCTTTTCCAGTATCGGTTTCGTCTATTTTGACATCAGGTAAATAGGTTATGCATAACATAACCTAAAATATCACCATAAATATTCACCATATTCACAAAGATAACCAGCATTCGATTGACGATGACGGAATAAACGAAACCGATAGTGGAGAAGAAAAAAGCAGTAGTGTCAAGGAAAAGAAACTAGCAATCCCACGTTTTAAATAAAAAAAAAAACATTTTATCAATCACCCATTTATCCATTTGAAAATAAGTTCATGTATAAAAAGTTTGTTTATTTTAAATATTATAATAAAATGTTTATAATTAATATTATTTTTTTTATGTTGCTTACAAGACTCAATATATTTTAATAAAATTGTTCAGTATAGAAAAAATCCTTTACTAAATCCAAAATCGCTGTAAATTAATTGTACTATATATATATATATATATATATATATATATATATATATATATATATACATATATATATATATATATATATATATGTGTGTGTGAGGTTGTGTGAGGTTGTGTGTGTGTATACGTGTGCGTGTGTGTGTGTGTGCGTGTACATACGTGTGTATGTGCGTTTATGGATAATAAATGGCAATTATATAATTACATTTTTTGCTTATAAAGTCATTCATGTACTGATTATGTTACGAAAGTACTATTGAGATATTTTTTTACAATATCATTAAATATTTTAAAATATAGTCATTTTTATTGCTCAAAATAATTTTAAATGAATAATTGTTCTTAATAAAAGTACATTGAAGGTTAAGCCCTGAAGACGAATAATAAGCGAAAACCTTTAACATATCATAGTAAAAAAGATTATCCCCACTAATTTTGTAAAAGAACGTTTCTCTTTTTTAGAAATGTCATTAATATAAAATTAACCAATTCGCACTTTTAATTCATTGTCAATGTGTCAGTGTGTTGTTACATTTTTATTGTGGTATTCATTTTTCTTCTGTGTGTAATAAGTGAGGTAATTTTTAAACGTTTATTTTAAATTTTTCTCAGAAAAAAATCGGATTTACTCATATATATATATATATATATATATATATATATATATATATGTCAGGCACTCTTTGATTTATACCTGATATTACGCCGGGGCGTTTGAAGGCGCACTTTACATGGCGATGGGAAGATTTCGCGTGTTTTGTTTCAATCGCGTTACGTTAGAAAAAACTGCTATAACTTTTAAAATAAATAATATTTTTCAAGGAAATTTTGAGGTATGTGGGTGAGGTTTGTGTAATGTGTGTTTGAATTCAGAAGAAAAGGACCAAGCGTCGAATTTGTACCATATGGCTCTAATGTATATACAAGCTGCAGTATCAATAATCAAGGGATAAAAAAGAGTTGAAAATATAAATACATTTATTTCAATTCTAGAAGCTTCTATTTTGGTATTTATGCAAAGAACTTGTCCAATTTATAGTTTTTTTTTAAATTAATTATACATGAAAATCTCAATGACGCATTTTCGCGTCATCCGGCGCCAAGTAAAAGACAGGAATGACGCTAAAATGCGTCAATGTGTTAAAACTGTCAACGATTACAGAGTTTAATACTGATAATTAATAATAAAATACAATAGTCACATCTAATATTTATTTTATATAATACTCAGTTCACTCGGAGTGTCTTCCGCTCTGATCTTGCTCCCTGCATACCCCGCACTCAATGCACTGATATTTTTATTAATTGTTTATCGCCTGCTCGACAGGTCCGCACTCTGCGATCACTCACGTATACCCCGTTCTTGAGGCCTCACTCTGTTGTCAAGGGCAGTGACCGTGACATACGGAGGACGGGCATCGGGAATGTCCCTATATATATATATATATATATATATATATATATATATATATATATATATATATATATATATATATATATATATATATATGTATATATATATATAAATATATGTATATGTGTATGCGTTTGTGTGTGTGTGTATGTTTGAAACTAAGATAGAATCAGAAAATAAAGAATTAAAATTTTATATTGATTAAATTATAAACTTAATTCATTTAACCCATTCGAGACGAAGATTTCTTATAAGATAATCCCCAGGAGCTAAAAATGTTTTTTTTTCGATGGCATTATTTGCAATTCTTTCTTTGTACTTTGTTATTTTTTCCTCTAGGCAACATCACAGGTTGATTTTCCCATATTTTTGAAACAGTTGGTAAATTATGTTGGGATTCTAAATAATATATATATATATATATATATATATATATATATATATATATATATATATGTATATATCGTGATCACGTTCTATATCACTATCATTATCCTCTATAGTCATTTGTCACATACATTTTTTCTGTTAATTTAAAATAAAAAATCATCACTTTCGTCATAATTGTTCATTTTTGCAGTCCCGATGGTCCTGATCGCGGATTACTTATTTTTGGGCCTTAGTTTGAAACCAATACAAATTTTTTTTTCTACACACTTTATCTTTTACTTTATTTACAAACGACCCTATTTCCACTGCTAGTTCTTTACTACTAACTTATAAATGCATGATCATGTCAGACACGGTGTATCATTCGTCTTTAATTAGGTACAGCTTTATATACCTGGTGTGTAATGTGTCTCCAATGGGTTAAGAAAATTGAAACAACGGAAATAAAAGTCATCTAAATTAAATGTTTTATAAAAATTTATTAATTTATTATTTTTCTTCATATCTGAAATAAGATGAATCTATAATATATGTTTATAATAATTAATATTTTTTCAATATATTTAGTCATAACTATTTTATGTTTATACAGTTCTAACACTGTGACAGGAGATACATGTATCCATGTGTGTGGGATACATACATCTGTAGGGACAAGTGCAGCTTGTAACTCGGAACAAATGAGGTAGTTTGAAAAGTGGCATTTTATTGCAGTGTTGTTACTGAATGAAGAGCGGTGCCATATCACAGAAATTTACCAAATTTATCAAACGACTCTCATATATTGAATACATATCTCTAAAAGTTGTAATTTAGATTCGCTTCTCTTTCGAAATTATTTTTATATAAATATGTTGTTTTCCGTGTAACCTTTATATTTTATGTATTTACCGTTATGGTTATTAATTACTATTTTTTATTGTCTATCTAAAGCATATAAAGAAATAATTGCTCTTTTATCACGTAACTATAAGACAGTGCTGACATTTATTAAAATTTTTAGTTTACAAATAAGCTGCAAAATGTAACAATGAATTACAGATTTCCTAATCAAAATGTTGAAAATATCTAAAGATCAACTGACCATACAAAATGTTAAATATTCAATAATAATAATATTTATTTTGACCATTATTGTACGAATTTCGAAATTTTATATTTCGCGACGAAAAATGTATCGCACTGTTGCAAATATGAATACAGTTCCAGCTCTACCAATAATTGGGCACGTTTTTTACGTGTTCAGAAAGACAGAAGGTTAGTTTTATATTACTTTCAAATGAAATAATAATAGAATAAGAGAAATTAATTCTTTCTTACATATTTACAGATCTGATCAAAGACATGGATCTAGTTTCCAACAAATATAAAACACCGATTAAACTTTGGTTTGGACCCTACTTATATGTCACTATAACGAAACCTGAACACTTAGAAATCATACTTAATCATCCAAAATCCTTAAATAAAGATAAATTATATAAGTTTCTTAGCAGTCCGAGAACATTACTTAGTGCACCAGGTGGGAATTATACATACATACATACATACATACATACATACATACATATATATATATATATATATATATATATATATATATATATAAATATGGATTTTATAATTACAAAGTGATTAAATGGTAGGTTTAGGTTTAATCGGTCGCCATTTTAATTTGACGAGTATATATTAGATTGAATTTGACATTTTAAGAGAGCGCATGTGGTAAATTCAATATAAAATGTTATTAAATTAGAATAAGTTTTCATATTGTAAAAAAATATATGAAATTCAGTCTTCAATTCCGGTAACACTTAGAAAACTATGTGACAATTCTGGTCATAATATTGTGCCAAGTGAGTCCATTATATTCCTATTAGTGGGTAGAAAACTATGGATAAAAGATAAACAGATCGAAGTCTGGACATATTCATACCGCACTCTCAATGAAAAATGCTGAAACTGTGCGTCAAAGTGTGATCAAAATGACCAACACAAGTATCACAAATCGTACTCAGGAAGAAGACATTTATAGCCATGATTTGTGGAATATTTTGAAAAAAGATTTACATTTTTTCACGTAGAAGATTTGGTAGACACAAGAATTTCAACACAGAGACCATGAACTTTACCAGGAATACAGTAGTTTGGTATTCTCGATTTTTTGTATTGTAATTAGGTTGGTGGAAAAATAATTGCGGTTTGTATCACTTCAAGTTTGGTGTTTTTTTTAGTTACCGTTATCTTTTGTTATAGTAATGTGATACAACATTTAAACAATAAAATCAGCACTATTTATTTCATATTATCTCTATTGTTTTTATTCTTTAGTATTATTGGATATGACCTCTGAAATTAGTCATGGAAAAAAAATTCGTACGATTTTGATGTAGGAGTTTAAATTGGGGCTTAAAGTAGCAGAAACTGCTGGAAGTGTCAAATTTGTTTTTTGTCAAAGAGTCAGTTATTGAACGTACAGTTCAACACTGGATTCAAATTTTTCGTAATGGAAACGAAAGCCTCGATGATGAGGAAGATCGTGGACGTCTTTCAGGCTAGAGACAATATTGATTTAAGAACTATTATTGAAGCGAACCCACGTAAAACAACTCGAGAGGCAGCAGAAGAACTCGATATTGATCATTCAATAATTAATCAACATTTGAGTAAGAATGAAAAAACAAAATGTGCGCCGTATGAACTAAACGAAAATAAAATAATTCAGCATTAAGAAGTCTGCTCTGAGCTTCTTTGATTAACAAAAATGAACCCTTCTTTGATAGAATTGTCACATGTGATGAAAAGTGCATTCTCTACAATAATCTGAAATGTTCATCACAGTGGCTAGACCGAGTAGAAGCACTAAAACAATTTTCTAAACCAAATCTTCATGGAAAAAAAGATTATTGTCACTTTTTGTTGGTCTGAAAGTGGCATCATTCACTACAACTTCTTAAATCCTGGTGAAATAATAACAGGAGAAAAATATTGTCAGGAAATTGAAAAAATGCATGAGAAGTTGTAACGTTACGGCAACATTATTCAATCGTAGAGGATCAATTTTTCTTCATGACAAAACCTGACCACACGTCTCACAAATGTCTAAAAGATATAAATGAACTGGGTTTTAAACCTTACCTCACCTACATTATTCTTTAGACCTGTGTTCGACAGATTATCATTTTTTTACACATTGGAGTAATTTCCTACGAGATAAGGTTTTCAAAGATCAAGCATTAGCTTAGAGTACTTTTCCATGAATTAATTAATTACAGAACTCCAAAAAGTCTATTTTATAAGGATAAATAAACGTGTTTCTCTTTGAGAAAAATGTGTGCTGACCAATTGTTTTTATTTTGATTAGTAATTTTTAACTGATATATGCATATTTATACACGATACGTAAAAACAGCTATTACTTTTATACCAACCTAATATTAAGTTCATAGAAAAATAATTGAGGATTATGACCTTCAAGTATATGTACATTTTTCTCAACTAGCTGTTTCAAAAGATCCAGAACTGTTGAGTGACTAACGCCTAACTTTTATGTAAGCTCTCGAATTGTTGTCCTTGGTTCTGATTTAACTAACGCCTTTAGTTAGTCGTTATTAACTGAAAGACACCCGCGACTATCTTCGTTTGTTAGGCTCTCTTCCCCAGTATAAAATTTTTAGAATCACCATTGCACCATACATTCCTTTACAATACCCACATCAAAAGCATTATTTAGTTTATGAGCAGTTTATGTAGCTTTCCCACCCTTTTTGAAATCTTACAAAAAGTTAGTCTTATTTGTTCTTTTCCATCTTTAATTTAATAACCAAATTTCTAGCAAAATTGACAATAAAATTAAAGTCGATGTTACTAAAATACATACCGAAAAAAAACTCTTTAAAATGATATTAACATGAACTGATGGAATGATACTTTCATTGAAAAAAATTAGTTAGAATTCGGAAAACAAAACCCGCAATTATTTTCCTACTAATCTAATATTTAATAAAATTAATTAGGCATTTCAAGAGAAAATTATCATAATCCACGGGGCTCGTTTTTATCGCAATTGCCGGTTGTTGAAAATTTTTCCCGTTCATAACAGACAATTCAAAATAAATGAAAAATTAGAAAAACTTAAAAAATGGGTAATTATAAATGTGATTAGTCTGCCAACAAAGATAGAAGCACTCTAAAAACCACAAGTTATCAACTGTGTATATTACTTTATAAGCAATAAAATATATTTGATTTGATTGACTAATTTGATCTCTGTTGCTCATTAAAAAGCAAAATAGCCTCTTCTGTGATCATAAAAATCAACAATTGATCCATCAATAATCCGTACCGTCATGTAAAGAGACAGTATGGTACAGTATTTGCTTCAAAATTGTCTCTAGATCTTAAAAACAACCAAAATAGACAATTCTGTGGTTCATCATCTTCACAATTGATTCATCATCTACCTGAAAATTTTCTTTTTAATAATGTACTGAGTAGACTATGATATTTCGATTAGGAAGGTTTTCTGAAACGACGGTTCATTGTCAGTGAGATCGAAGTCTGGACATGTTCATACCGTATACTCAAATGGATTTGATACTGTACCCATAGTTAAGTGGACACAGCGACCACCTCTGGCGTATACCATACACAGGAAGTGGGCTTTTATTCTCACGATGTATGGAGTATTTTGAAAAAAAAAACTAGCATGCTTCTTGTATAAGATTCAGTCAACACAAGAACTTAGGGAGACCTTCAATGTTGCTGCGAATACAATAATTTGTTGAAGCAGTTCAATGAAGAAAACCCGAAACTTTGGAAGAAAATCATCATGACCTATGCAGCACATTTTGATTTCAATAGCTTCATCGATAAGCAAAATAACCGTTTATGAAATTCTACATAATTGATCCATTAGCAACTCTTACAACCATGTAGAGTGATGTGTAGTGCGGTACTTGGTTCATAAATGTCATTGAACCTTACGTATTCATTGACGTTGCGAGGGATGCTATTACAGTGTGTACTGAAATCTATCATTAGATGAGTGATAAATCTTTTGACGCACGAATTAGACGAATTATGCTAAGAGAATGTACGGTTTCAACAAAACGCCGTTACATTACACAATGCTCACCATAATGGAAATTTTGCAAACCGTGTTTTTGAAATCTTTAATCTCTAGGAATCTTTTTTTTTTAAAAACATGCTCAGATTTCGGTCCGTCTTCCGGTTAACCATCCGGTTTGAATCCTTTCACTAGCCAAAATATTGTTGGTTTACTTGCCATATCATTACGACAGAAATTTTTATATAGATTTTTAAACATTACTAGAATTGAAGACTAATTTTCATAAAATGTTTTTATAATAAGTACACATAGTCTAATCTGAGAGCGTTCTATGATGTATTTCTCCAGTCCGCTGTCTTCAAGTGTCATACTCGAAACAACTCATCAAACTAAAATAACGATTAATCAGCAACGTAGACCTACCTTCTAAATTATCTGTATTTTTAGATATTTTGATTAAAATTAAAAATGGATACACACATCCATATATATATATATATATATATATATATATATATATATATACATACATATTACGCATACCACGAATACCACACTTATCACATAATCACATATATCACTCACACCACTTACACCACACGTACCACACTTACCACACATAACACTCATACCATTCATAATATTCTTATCACTCGTACCACATCTCTAGTAATCTTATATCTTCCGTATAAGGTTTTAGATATTCCTTATACTCGTATCACACATATCACTCACATCACACGTTCTACACGTATCACGCGTACCACATGTACCACACATATCACACTCATACCATTCATAACAAAACTCTAGTAATCCTCAACCTTATACCTTCCGGATAAGGTTTTAGATATTCCTTACACAATCCATATAATGGTCAGAATTCTTATATGAGCAAATTATATTAATCTTATAAGGCATATAAAGTGACTATATACGATTCTTATACGGTAAAAGAGGTCACATTTTATAGACTTAAAGACTATATATGGATAATAGTGACACTTGCCTTCACGTTATACAAACTATGTATTGTTTGTGTAAGGTGAATTTATATGTTCCTTATAAGGATCAGATAAGGTTGAGGCTTAGTAGGGACATTGCACATGTACCACTTATACCACATGTACCACACATACTACACGTGACACACGTACCACATATACCACACATACCACACACACACACACACATATTTATATATATATATATATATATATATATATATATATATGTATATACATATATATATATATATATATATATATATATATATATATATATATACCTTTTTTAAGTTGAACTTTGGAAAAAAGAGAGAAGATTCGTAGCGCCATCTTTTAATCAAAAAATATTGAATTCATTCACTAAGATTTTTGAAAAAAATGCGACTATGTTATATAGTTTATTTGAAGATAAACATTCTAATGAAGACTTTAATGTTTATTCAATGGTTAAGAATTCTACACTACGTTCAATAGTCGGTATGTATTGAAATACCCACTACGTTTTATAATTAATTTATAAAAATTTGAAATTAAGTAATAGATTTTACTTATGGCAAATTGGAAATACAATTTTTATTTATACGCTTTTACATTATTTAGCACTACAAAACATATTTTGAGTTTTATTTGAATTATCGGTGTTAAAATTCTTAGTTGATAAAGTTAACCTGTTGGTTTCAATACACTGCTATTGATTTTAATGAATTTGTCTATATTTTGACAAATCATTTAGTAATATAGAGTTTTGTTTTCGTAATTAAAATTTATGTATTGTACACTACCTAATTATGATTCTTATGTGTGTTTATAATTTGTATATTACCTCCTTATTTTTAAGTATAAAATCTTAATGCATGCTACAAAATACTTTTTTCATTCATGCTTGTTAAATAAATAGTCGTTTCATAAAAAATATTTTGTAAAATAAAACAGAGTATCCGTACATCTCGACGTATAATCTAATCATTAAAACTCGAAAAATTTTTCAAAAAATGGAAGGTCGTCTTACTCGTCTAATAAAAAACATGAACTTTAAAATAACACAAAGAATTTATTGTGCTTATATAGAAATTAAATTCTGAATTTTTAAAAAATGAACTTAAACTTTGGTATATAAAATAAATTCATTGAATAATTAATTTTAAATATTTTTTTTTAAATAAAATACATAATCGTAGCCTTCTAGATACAAGCCGTGCACAATTTTTTGATACATAGTATGTCAAAAACAAGGTGTTTCCCCTAAATTTATTTTTGAAATTTTAAATCGAAAGATGTAATTCCCTAATTTTGATTTTGGACATAATATTGTATTATAACATGTGAAAGACGTTTATAATTTAAGATCGTCTTATACGACCGATTTATGATAAATGTATAAATTTTATCCTAAAATTTCGATCCGTCTTCTGGGTAGGTCGCCTTATATACCGAGATAACGGTATTTATATAATACTTTTGTCTAAATACTTTTTTAATAAATAAAGTTATGCTTCCACATTTCTTGAGAAGCCACATTATATTTAACATACTTTTTGATTGTGTCATAGTTTTCTTATTTTTTCAATTACCATTCATTAAATCACTTTTTTAAAAAATAAAAAAAATATGAATTAAATTGAATACACTTTTTGTATGGAAAACTGATACAACAAATTAAGATAAAATAAATATAATAGTGATATATTGTTCAGTATTTTAATTTTACTTAATATTTAATTTACAGAAACTGTCTTTGGTTCTATTCACACCTCTTCTTATGATCTTTTGTACTATTGTCAACAATATTCAAGGTAATTATTATTTTGTAAGAAATATATTCGTATATTGTCCTAAACAATTTCCATGAATAAATCGATTATATTTCTAGTTTCTATTAACATTTGATAGAATGTTAAGCGTAAAATTAATACAATCTAAATAATTTTATTACATTAAGACACATAGGCACACATAACACACACAGACAGACTCACAAAATATACAAACTGTCATCCACACACATGCAAATAAACAGTACACAAATAAAAACACAGGCACATATAGGCATACACAAAGGGACACAACACATACACAGATAGAAACAGACACAGGACACACACAGATAAACAACACACACACAGATACACCGCACACACACAGAGATAAACAGCACACAGATACACAGCACACACACAGAGAGACACAGCACACACACAGAGAGACACAGCACAAACACACACAGCACACACACAGATACACAGCACACACTCAGATGCATAGCGCACACACAAATACACGCACATACACACAGAGATATATACCACACACACACACAGATGCACAGCACATACAGATACACAGTACACATACACAGTACACACACAGATACACAGTACACACATACACATGTCCAGATACACTCACTCGCAAACATACAAACAGCTACACATACAGCCACACACACAGACACACATACACACTCGGAGACACACAGCATACATAAAAAGCCACACATACACACACACACACACATACACACACAGTACACACAGAAAGTACACACAGTTACACACGCATATATACGCATGCATACATGTTAACATACATACATGTTAGTTGTATCATTATTTCATCAATGGAATTTTAATGAAAATTTTATAAGCAACAATTTCATTAAAGCAGTATATTTTATTTAAATCATAACGTTTAATATACTTATACAAATACTAACTTTTATTCAAAATTGTATTTTTGGTTGCCTAATATTAAGTATAAATAATTATATTAGTGTTTATAAAAATGATCCATATAGAGATTTAAATACAATTAAAAATAAAAAATTCTAATTTTAAATTAACCTAAATTGTTTTTTCCCTAGATTAAAAAAATCTAAATTGGAAATTTTAATAACAAATTTATGTCATAAAGTAATTATTTAATAAACTAATAAAAATCATTGTATGAAAATATATATGAATTATTGTACTTTTTGCAAGTGTTATTTTAGGAATTTTGAACTTGTATTTCGAAGGGCAAGGAATATATTATATCATTTTGATACAATTTATAAACGAACTAAAACAGGAAAAGAACATAAAAAAATTTCAGAATATCTTAAAGAGTTTGCTGCTCGCGTAAGTTTATTAGTTATTTTTCATAAACATTTATTCATATAAATATATATATATATATATATATATATATATATATATGTATATATATATATATATATATACATACGTATATATGAGAGTGATACAAATGAAAACAATGGAAATAAAAATAAAACAAGATACAATGAAATTTTACTTATAAAAAGAATGACTAATTTATGAAGATAATTATACGAGGTCAGACAATTAAGTAATGCGACAAAATTCAAAAATCGAGTATATTTAAAAATTAAAGTACATTGCTGCGATCCCCTTCAAAGTAGTCCCCTCCCGCATCTATACACTTATTCCAGCGAGTTTTCCAGTTTTCGTAACAATTCTGGAACACTTCTTGTGGGACCTCTCCGAGTACCCTCGTCACAGATTCTTGGATATCTTCAACGGAGTCAAAATGTCGACCTTTGACGAATTTTTTCATATGGAGGAATAGGAGAAAGTCGCAGGGTGACATGTCCGGTGAATAGGGCGGTTGTGGTAACGTTGCGATGCCTTTAGACGCCAAAAACTGAGAGACACTGAACGCACTGTGACAGGGAGCATTGTCGTGATGCAGAACCCAAGTCTTCGCGATCTCTGGACGCACTCTGAGCACCCTTTTTCGTAATTTTTCGAGCACATTGCGGTAGAATACTTGATTTACGGTTTGTCCAGGTGGTACGAACTCTTTGTGAACCACCCCTTTGCTGTCGAAGAAGCAAATCAACATGGTTTTCACTTTGGACTTGCTCATTCTCGCCTTCTTTGGCCTTGGTGCTCCAGGGGACAGCCACTGTTGGCTTTGTCGTTTAGTTTCGGGGTCATATTGAAAGAACCAACTTTCATCACCAGTAATAACTCGATACAATTCGTATACAATTCGTACTTGTGATTACGTTATTAATGCAATTCTTATAAATGCAAACAAAATACAAATTAATCAATGCTAAAAGTAATCTACTTTTTATTGATTATTCATATTAATTTCAAATAAATTATAGTTTTTTTTTCTACACAAAACCATCACTAAGAGGAATATATATACCATGATACTAAAATAAAAGTGGCGCATTATTATTAGTTGATGGTCTTCCCGATAGTACGATCCATCTGGTGGCATCGTAACTGTCGGGTCGCAGCTTCTACGTGCGTGTGGAGGAGGCGAGGTCGAATGTCAAACTCGTGGAGGCTGGCGTTCCGCAGGGCAGTGTGGTGACTCCGGTGCTGTTCGCTCTGTATGTCAATGACATGTCGAGGGGACAGACCACTGCATTGCACGCGGACGACACCGCCATTGTCGCCCAATCGTGGAAGGTAGGTGTGCTCCACGCACGTCTACAGCGTCATCTCGATGATCTCGCTCTCGAATACTACAGTATTTGGCGAATGAGAGTTAACGCTGGGAAGTGCGAGGCGCTCCTATTTACCAAGAAGAGAAACGTCGATCCTCCCGACCTGCACATCGACTGGGTCGCCGAGGCTAAGTACCTCGGCGTCACGCTCGAGAATGGACTGACATTTAGACGTCACGCCGACAACGTACTGGACAAGTCGACTGGACAATTTGGCAGGCTGTACCCACTACAGAACTACTGGTCGCAATTATCGCTGTGTAGTAAGGCCATGCTTTACATCAGCGTACGCCTTCGCGTCGCATCCCTTAAACGATTTCAGGTACTTCAGAACAAGATACTGTGCGTTATCACGGACGCGCACTATTTCATTCGGAACGATACTCTGTATAATGATCTCCGGATCCCTACACTCTGCGAGTTTGTGCGTTGTCAAGCTCTCACTCAGTACGGCCGGTCCGTATCCAGCCAGAATGCCTTAATCAACGCCCTCAGCGCCTATGACCCGTCCAACCCGTAGTACCGCTACAGGCGACGAAAACTACTGGCGTTGTGATGGGTAGACTTCCCCCTGATCCGACAGAACTGATCACGGCTCGGGCTGGTCGTGGGTAGCGAGCTTCTCTCGCGTCCCGAGCCGACCCTCCCCCCTGTACATTGCTGTGTAAAATACCATCATATACCACTGCTCAAACCGTGCCATACGCTCTCCTCGATATGTCATATCGCGTGACGAGCGACTCATTGTCCCGAGTAATAGGTCTCCGTACCTCATACTCGATCTGGAAGCGCACACAGCGCTAGCACAACCTCGAACGGAAAAATGACGCATATTTTTAGCGAGTGTACAAGTTGCAAACAGGGACGAATTTAAACTACACTCCACCCTTGAGCCAGCAATCAAATATCGCCCCTTCCTCCATTTACTTTGTTCAAACGAATTAAGAAAAACCTGTGACTATTGGTAATTTTAAAAACATTTTAATAGAAAAAATTTGAATGTCTATAAAAAGTTTATAAAATTTTCCAATCATTTAATTTATTTAAGAAATGCAAATTGAAATGCAATAAATAGATTATGTAATAAACATAATATTTTCAAGAACAATCGAACGATAGAAAACTTTTCCACTGTTATCACTTTAAAAAATCTTGCGTCTTACTGTTCGGAAACAGGTAAGATCAGTACTCTTAATTCAAAATTATAAAGTACTGTTACACACATTTCAAAAACAAAATTTGGACTACAAAAATTTTTATGATTGAAAATAAAATTTCAAAATTTGTCGGCCATCTACATATGTACTCTCCTTTGCCACCTTGGATCCACGTTATCCATGTGGGACAACGTAGACAACGCGGACAACTAAATCCTACGCTGGTTGCAGGAAAAAAGTAAATTCATAAAACAATATATGTAATCTGAAATGAAATTTGTTTGTAATTTTATTGTTTTCTTTTGAACCACTCGCATTTTTATAAACAAGTATTCATTTATTTATGCTTTTTTATAGATTATACAAAATAAACTCAATGAGCATGAAAATATTAATGGAAATAAAAGCAGAAACAACGTATCGACAAATGAATCTGAGAATAAAAATAATAACGATTCATTTACAAAGTACTCCAAAGTATTAATTGATACATTAATTGAAAATTCCGAAAAAAGAAATTCGATTCAGAAACATTTGCTAAGTGTATCTAGCGAAATAATTGTAGCTGTATGTATTATAAATAGCCATAAGTATATGCATACATATATATATATATATATATAAATATGTATATATATATATATGTATATATATATATATATAAATATGTGTACGTGTGTGTGTAAATACAGTACTGTGCAGAATAAAGTAGCATCTGTAAAAAATATGGAAAATTGTTTTTTATATGAGATGAAAGAAAATGAAAAGCAACTTTTTCTTTAAGAGTAATTATTTTATAGTTTTAAAATTTCGTTGTATTTTGGTCTGGATTCTCATATAAAGCAAAAAGGGCGTAATCTTTATTGAAAAAGGGTCAGCGGTATATCATGAAGATATACTCGTACAAAGAACATGTCATCCTTTCTATGAATTCACCAGCAGATATTGGTAGCTATGGCAAGAAGATGCTCGTCCGCACGTTAGCTCTTCTGGATTACATTATCTTCAGGATATCGATATCCACGCTACGGCGTGATTCGCCGAGAGCCCAGACCTTAACCCAAATCGAACACGGGTGGGACGAACTAGAAAGACACGTTAGAAATCGACAGCTTGCTCCAAGCAACATTTGGAAGTTAATGTCTGCAATTCTTCAAAAGTAGGACACCACACCGAAAAAAAATCTCAAATCATTCAAGAATCGTTGTCAAACTGTAACCAAAGGAGAGAAGGAAATACACCACCTTAAAAAACCTTAAACTTTCACTTTGATCGCATTTTCTTTCCTTTTCTTTACTAATCTCAATGATTTCTTCGAGCAAAAATTTGAAATGTTGATTTTCGTAATTTTTTGGAAAAATTTAATATCAATTTTAAAAATTTTTAATTTTTCTTCTTGACTTGGATACTTCATAAACAATAGTCTCATTATCCACGCACTTTGTTTGATTGGTCACTTTTAAATTAGATTTTTTTAAAACGGTCCAATTTTTCTGCACGCCAATGTATATCTATCTATCTATATATATATATATATATATATATATATATATATATATATATATATGTGTGTGTGTGTGTGTGTGTGTACATGTATATATATTTATAAATAGTTTTAAAATGTTTTTAAATAACCATCGTACTTAAAATATTTGGCACTACATCCTAGAATAGAAATATACTAATTTTAGAAAAAAAAAATAATATTGATTCTTTTCTAGGGAACAGACACAACTGCTATAACTACAGGATTTACTTTAATGATGTTAGGAATGCATCAAGATATTCAGGTAAAGCTATCTTCTTATCATTAACATAATTTTAAATTCATCTCTTTAGGACAGTAAATTAGATGGTAGGATTTGTGAGAAATAACGAGACTTTAATTTTTAATTGCTTCTCTTACATAATAACACCAATAATTGTTTATTCATTATTAAACAAATAAACAATGATTTCCTACTAAATTTTTCGCATTAAAAAATATTTTTAAGGCAAAATTCAAAAAAAATATTTATTATTTATTAATTTATTAATAATTATGTTAAAGCGTAGTGGTCTTATTAAACTATATTGAATAATTAAATAAATCCCTTAAAATAATAAAATAATAATATATATTCAGATGTGTATTTATTAAATTATTTTTTTTCATAATTACCAGCTTTCAATTATAGAAATTTCATTCAATTATAGAATCAATCGGCATCAGTTTGACGGTTATTAAGCAATATAGGTTAATAACAATTATTTTACTTGTACTTAAAACTTAATTTTTGTGATAAGATATTATTTTTTACATCATAAACTAGAATTATAAACATGAAATTATTAAGTTTATATGTTGGGTGATTCCATAAGTAATGTGGTATTTTCATATAGGTGAAAATCGATCTTGCAGTACTTTGAAATTATTGTAATAATTGAAATAACATATCAGATGCATTTAATGTTCAATTATATGTAATGTTTTCTTAGTATTATCATGGAAGATTATCAATGATCACACAAATTTACAAGAAAAAATATAATTTATTAGAGGAAAGCCACAAGCGCATATTAGGCACATTTTGTTTTTGGAGTTTTGTGAGAGTAATAATGCTACAACTGCAGTGAAAGTTTGTGGAAAATTTATGGTTGAGATGTTATTAGTATTAGAAAAGGATAAAGATAGTTTCAACGATTTATGTTCGGGAACTACAGCTTTGAAGATCATAAAAAGTTAAGACGCCCTTAAGAGTTTGATGATGTGTTCCTACGAATACTAGCTGAACGAACTCCTAGATCAACGGTAGAAGAATAAGCCAAGAAGCTTAAAACAACGCAATCAACTATTTATCGGTATTGAAAAATGATTAGTAAGTTTTTTAAGCTGGGCCAGTGGGTTCCACACAGGTCATCAGGCGTTAATTTAAAACAACGTGTGGATATTTGCAATTCTCATCTATGCCGATTACAAAATGATCTATTTCTGAATAGAATTGTTACTGCTTATGAAAAATAAATCGTTTATAACAATATTAATTATTAAAACAATGGACTGACCGCAACGATACACCATCATCACTGCGAACGAAGGGCTTCATATCAAAAGGTTATGTTGTCTGTTTGGTGGGATATGGAAGAACTTATTCATAACAAGCTATTTTTAGAGAATCTAACTGTCACAAATGAGCTTTTTTGGGAACAATCCATTGATGAAAAACGACTAGCATCAGCCAATAGAAAAGGAATAATTTTTCACCACAATAACATCCAACCTCACACGGTACGCGAAACCCTCCAAAAACTGACGTAATTTAAATGGGAAGTTATGACTCATCCCACCATATATTCCCCTGACCTAGAACCATCAAATTATCATGTTTCGAAGTCTCCAAAATCACATCAATGGAAATGGGCTTCATACCGTATGATGTTTGAATTGATCTCGACTCTTTCTTTAACGCAAAGCTTAAAAAGGTCTATCGTCAGAGCTAAATTTAAAATGAAGATAGGAGAAAGTTTTTAATATTAATGGATCAAAATTTTGGATCAAAATTTAAACAACAATTTGTTTCACTGTTCCAAAACATACTTTAAAAATGCGCATTAATTATGTGATGACCCAATATATATATATATATATATATATATATATATATATATATATATATATATATATATATATATGTAAACATACATACATACATAAGACTTTCTATTCTCAACCAAGAATCTTTTTTTCTATGAAAATATAAATTGTTGGAGATATATGTATAAGAACCAAAATATAAATTATCTTCTTAACATGAACCAGCCAATATAAGAAAAGTCGATATGCCTCTTACACAAAGATTTGCATAGTTTAATTTTGAATACTTTTTTAGTTTTTCTGAAGTAATAATATACTGTTGTTTTTAAAATTATGTAATAAAGTTAATTTCATTTTTTAGTTTATTTTATAATAGAAAGAAATTGTATAAAATTCACACACATATATATATATATATATATATATATATATATATATATATATGAATTTGAATATATAGAATGTTTCAATTTAAGCTTCCACATGGAACTTTTAAAAGAAGGTGCAGTTTTTTTAATAGTTCCATATGGAAGTTTAAATTGACACATGCTATATATACAAATCCATATATATATATATATATATATATATATATATATATATATATATATATATGGATTTCAATATATAGAATGTTTCAATTTAAACTTCCACGTGAAACAATTAAAAGAGAGTGCAGGGGCTAGGAAAAATCGTGTTTTTTTTATTTACTGTTTTTGTTCAATTCATTACTAAAATACAATTGAAATAAAATACTAAACGGGTGATAATATGTTTTTTTCTGACAATTTTGCATTACTTTTTTAATATTTTCGTGTGGAAGCGTGTATAAATATGAATCATCCTATACAAACAAAAATAACACAATTTTTTTTATCAAGGAAAACGTGTATTCCGAAATTAATCACATTTTTGAATCGTCTGATCGAAATATCTCCGTGGAAGATCTGTCACAAATGCATTATACAGAAATGGTGATTAAAGAGACATTGCGTTTATTTCCAGCTGTTCCATTTATATTAAGAGAAACGACAGAAGACATACAAATAGGTATCTATAATAATTGATGTATGATTTAACACACTGTTATATATTTATACAGTTTCTTTTTTAAAAAAGATATACATTGTCACGCATAAGTTTTTCACTCCTCCACAAAAACATATTTGATTTTGACTAAATGTTCAATAATTGCCTCAATAAATTCATTTTTACTAATGAATTGTTTGATTATCCCAGTTAATTTATTTCTGATCAAAAATGTATTATAAATTAATTGATTATTTATAATTTTTAATTTTTGCTCACCTAAATTTTCCTAGAGAGCTAACATATTTTTTCTGTTTGTTAGAGGTTTGAAAATTACAGAATCAATATTGAAACATTAAAAAAGATATGTAATCAATTATTTAACAGTTTTATTCAAAAATATTTGATTTGAGGACGAGTGAAATATTAATAAATAATAAAAAAATTGTATAGTTTGTAGACTGAATTAACAATTCATTTGTAAAGGTTCAGTAATTAATTATTATTCTTTTTGATTGTTGTTTATAAATTTTTCAATCATTATGGCATTTTCAAAGCATTAATCTATATCTTAATGGTTTGAGGATGATGGCATAACTGTGAAAATAAGCATAAGAGAGTTTCAAAATGATTAAAGTTTCAATAATAATAAAATAATCTCAGTTATAAGATTTAAAAAAAATAATAGTAAATGTAAACCTAAAAATATTTTTTTAAAAATAAGTTTTTAGCAGAAAATACTTAAAAACAAAAAATATATTATTTTCGATTCTTATATAAAGAAAGACAATACATGCATTCTATAATATTGTATGATAAATTATGTTCATTTAAGGTAAATTAATTTAAAAGAGAAAAATTTGTTTTAGGTTATTGTTTTGTAGTTACGATCGTTTTACTGTGGATTGAAAACTCTTGAAAAAATAATACTTTGAAATATAATTCTTGTAAGGTTTAATTTTTGAAAATTCAATTTTCCAAAGTATATTTCTTATAAAGCTATTTTATTTGTGTGTAATGAATTCGGATAATTTATAGTAAGAGCTAGTTAAGTTTGGTGTAGGACAGTGGTGTCAAACTCATATATGAACATGGGCCACCAAATTCATTTTAAAGAGAGTCTGCGAGGCGCAAACAAATAACTAAAAAAAAATTTAGCTGGCAAAAAATGTCCTTTATTTATATTCTAAAACAACTCACTTAAATTTTACATTTATTTTTCTTTAATGAGTTTATAAAAATTTTAAAAAATACATTAATTTTAGGTACTATTTTAAAAGTAACAACAAAATTTTAATTTAGAGAAATTAAAAAAAATAATATTTTTACTAGAAACTTGACATTTTTTGGTAGAAACTATTTTATCAATAACGGGTGATTTTCTTTTGTGATAATTATATTTTTACTATAGATGTTAACAATTCATTTGCCAATCAATGCCGACACACCAAACACGACCAAACATTGCCAACATTCTTGCTGCAAACATATATATTTTAATAAAATCTTCTAACAAGTACAAACAAAAATCTGGAATACCAACTTAATTATACTTTTCTTTTAGCACCATGTTGCCCTGAATTTCAATTAATTCCATTTGGATGTTACTTTTATTATTAATTATATTTAAATATTTTAATTATTTTCTATTTTAATAAAATAAACTTCAAGCTTTGGGTCGCGCGCCGCATTCTAGAGCCTTGAGGACCGCTTGTTTGACACCACTGGTGTAGGAGATGTTTATATGAGTAAATATGGTCAATAAATATGTGTGTATTTTTTAAATATTTTTTGTGTACTGACTCGAACTCTGAATTCGTCCTTGAAATCAGACCTTTTCTGTTTAAAAGAGATAAAGCTATATCAGATTAATTTATATCAATTCAGGTAATGTAACTTAAATCACATCAAAAAAATATTTAAAAAAATAAATATTCTCAGAATTGTTTTCGAACAAATGGTTACGAAGAATTTAAAAATAACTTTATTTTTTACCGGCTGAATTCCAGTTGAGTATGATTTGAATGAATATATTTTTTTTTAATTTTTCAAATAAAATATAAATAAATTTGATTCGAAAATATAAATTTAAATTTTATTATTTATGAATAAGTATTTAATAATTATTGCATATGAAAACTAAATTTCAAATTGAAATCTGGATTCAGATGGATACCAGATCTAATTTAAAATAGTTCATTTAATGATCTTTTAATTTGCGAAATGAGACCCAAAAATGCAATTTTCATGTGATGATGCATCATGTGAGAGTTTTTCATTTTCAAAATGTTTACCTTTGAAGTATATATATTTCTTCCACTGTCTTATTTACGCATCGTTAGCTTCCTGGATTGCCCATCGTTGCCATCGTTGTCCTTTGTTTGCTATAATGCGCAGAACTACCGTTGTAACTAAGCAGAGTTCTTCATTAAATCCAAAAGATTCACATGTAGAATTGTTTTGAGTTTCCGAGACAAGAAGAAATTACAAGGTGTTAGATTCGGTAAATATGAAAGATATGGCAAAACTTCTGTTTTATTTTTTTAATCTTATACTGCATAAGGTTGGGTGTGTGGAGTCTTGAGTTATTGTGATGAAGAAGCTACGCTTCTTGACAAAGATCCGGATATTTTTCTCAAATCAATCAATGAAATTCCTCATTAAAAACTTTTTCATAGGCCTCTTTGTTTATTGTTGTCCCATTTTGTATGAAATGAATCAAAATAATGCCATTCACAATCAAAAAAACAAACGTTATTTGGTTATCATCGAACTGAATTCTTCAGATTTTTTGATCTTAAGGTGTTAGAACACTTCTACTCCTCAAATATCGTTTCGTATGATAATCATAATAATATATTCGTGTCTCATCACAATTGACTATCTGGTTCAAAAAGGCCGTTCCTTTCTTTTCAAATCATTCCAAATTCACCTTTAAGAGGTCAACACGTTGCTATTTATATATACATATATATATATACATAAGGGTCGTTTGGTAATTATATATATATATATATATATATATATATATATATAAGTATGTTTATATATTAGGTATGTAAGTTAATTTGGAGCCTTTTTTATAGAAAACGAGTATTTATGGCAAAATGGAATAAATTTCATAATATCTTTCATTATTATATATAACTGTTTCATTTATCAAGTAATTGACGAATCCTTTGCCAAAAAGAACATGGCGGGTTTCAGTCGATGAAGTTTAAATGCATTTTCGAACCTCTTCCATTATTTTATAATTTTTTACATGTTTTATGCATCACAAGGTCTTCACCTTAAGTTGAACAAACCGGTCCTGCTGCTTCGGCAGTATTTTTTTTCGACTGGATTGCGAAAAGTATGCAACGCTTAATATAGTGTTTTTCGGACTCCATCATATTTACTACTGTTTTGTGACGTTATACTAACTACCTGAACAAGATTTATAGTGTTTTTAAAAGTTACACTCAAGGTCGTACAACGACGAGAAATTGTTTTAATTTACAACAAAGTTATCATTGATTCAATTTACAGACACATAATTAATTTTTACACCTAATATTTTGTCCCACAAATCACAATAAATTTTATGGATAAAAATATTCAATAAATTATATATATTGATATTGATATATATTGATATAAATTCTATAAATAATTTACTGAACATGTTTAACCAGAAAGAAATGTGTTGTTTTTGTATAAAAAAGAATTCATTTCTGATACTACACTATGTTAAAATTGTATTCTCACATCTCATTTACTTGCAAGAATGAATTCCTTTACATTAGTTAAAATTTTTTTTGAAAGCAATCTGTTAAATAAATCATCGTGTTCATTACTTTTTTGTAAGGATATACTAACTGCTTAGTCAACATATATATATATATATATATATATATATATATATATATATATATGTATATATATATATATATATGTATATATATGTATATATATGTATATATGTATATATATATATATATATATTAAAAAGATCAAGAAAGAGGCCAATTAACAGGGGGGCTAAAGAAATTAAAAATTTTATTAGAAATCAGTAGAAAAAGGAGCATTTAATCATAGAAAAAGGAAAATCATGGAAAAGAATTTTATCCAGCAGTAGATTGTCAGAAGCTATTGCTGCTTCTGCTGATATATATATATATATATATATATATATATATATATATATATATATATATATATATATATATATATATATATGTACATATATTGTTATATTTTCTTATTTTACAGATGATGAATACGTAATTCCCGCTAACACAGGAATATTCATTTTAATTTTAAGTATACATCGAGATCCAAAACTATGGACTGATCCATTGAAATTTGATCCAGAGCGTTTTTCTCCAGAAAACATATCGAAACGACATCCTTATTCTTTTATTCCATTCAGTAGAGGTTCCAGGAATTGTATCGGTAAAAATTAATATTCGTTTGTAATTTTCTATTTTTTTTTTATTCACTCTGTTAAATGAATTATAAAAGAGTGAAGTCCGTTAAAGTTTTGATATAACTAATTAATATAATATAATTTTGCAAAATTATGATGTTAATATTGTTTATTTTTATAAATCAACTTTTCACTATCACTTAAGCTACATATTTTTTGATCTGAAATATTCAATAATTGCAAAATTATTCTTTACCTTGACATTGTGAAGGTGATGATGATGTTAACAAAATAAGTAAAAAAAATATACAATACTCAATTATTAAACATATTAGATCAGAAAATATTGTGGATTTGTGCGAGGATAAAAATGTTATTTAGGTAAAGTTAACTTATAGAGCCACTAACTATTAATGTGATAATTTTTCATAATTTAAAGATAGAAGGTTTTGAATTTTAACATATTTGAATAATAATTGTAATAAACTCACGACATATGTTCAAAGTCTTACTAAATGTAAAATATTATTTATAAAATTTTTTGTTCTAGGTTATAAATATGCAATGATATCATTGAAAACGATAATAGCCACAATTATTCGCAAATACAAAGTATATTGTTCATATAAATCTCCTTCGGATATTAAATTAAACTTTACAGTAACACTGAAACCTATAGATGGGCATATGATTAGAATGGAAAAGAGAAACTTAGATAACAAAAGAATTTAATGTATCAAAGATAAATTAATAACCATTTCTTGATTGAAATATTGTTTAAATTTTAAATCAAAAATATTTTATTGTTATATTTTTAAATACATTATTAATAATACGAATCTATTTATATTGAAGTAATTTTTAATATTTTTTTTTAATTCCTCTTGAACATAAAGTTTCAACATATATTTTAGAATTTAGTAATTACCAGGGGGCTCTGCCTCTTATCGTACTATATACAAGTGTCGTTTTATAAGTGTGGTAAAAAGTAAGTTTAATACCGTTTTTGAAAAAAATTCCATTTAATTTATCAACATAGTCTCCATTGAAGGCTATACACTTGGTTCAGCGAATTGCCACTTTTTTCTTCCCGTCGGAAAACTAACTTCTCTGTCTTCAAAATAAGCATTGACATCCTTATTCGATGAGAATTTCTTTCCGTCGAGATAAATTTTCTAGTTTGGGATGAATAAAAAGCCACACGGGGTCAATTTTGGAGAATAAAGTGGATGGGGAATCAATTCAAAGCCGAATTCGTGCAATTTTTCCCTTCCGACGATCGATTTTGGGGAAGTTGCGTTGTCCTGATGAAAAAGAACTTTTTTGCGTCAATCTTGGCCGTTTTTGTTTCAATTCTTCTTTCAAACGGTCCAATAATGCTACATAATAGTCTCTTATTATAGTTTTTTTATTTCGTTAAGTAATCTATTAGGATGATTCTTTGGAAAGAGGAAAGAATTCGCACGGGTCGAAGTCCGGGGAATACGGTGAATGAAACATCATCTCGAAGCCTAATTCGTACAATTTTCCCATTCCGATAGTAGATTTGTGGGACGGCACGTTGTTCTGGTGAAAGAGCACTTTTTTGTGCGCCAATATTGGCCGTTTTTGTTTCGACTCTTCTTTCAAACGGTTTAGTAATGTGGCATACGAGGCTTCTCTTCTCGTTTTTTCATTCATTAAGTAGTCGATCAGGATGATTCCTTGGAAATCCCAAAAAACAGTGGCCATTACCTTTCCAGCCGACAAAACGGTCTTCACCTTTTTGGGCTTATTTTAACCAGGTGTTGTCCACTGTCTTGACTGCTCCTTCTACTCAGATGTGTAATGGTGGTTTCATGTTTCATTCACAGTGACGAATCGATACAAAAAGAACTGCTCGTTTTTTTTCCATTTATGCAGCAACTGTTACAATGGTAGCTTCAAACATCTGCAAGCCGTGAACAACACGTCTCTTCTGACTAAAATTTACTATGTGCTGCTTTAAAAAGTGACACTTGATAGCTGGGACGTTACCAAATGAATGTTGGCGCCACATCATAGATATTTACCAAAGTTATCAAATGACCCACATATATATACATATATATATATATATATATATATATATATATATATATATATATATATAAGTATTTATACATTATGTACATATGACTGTATTAATTAAACCTTGAATTATTTCGAAGTAATTATCTGCAATTAGTAGTTATTTATTATAATAATTTAATATACCATCAACTGTTTAATAAAAACAACTAAAACAAAACAATATAAACTTATTTTTAATTATATAATTACACTAAATATTTATTTAAATGTAAGATATGTAAATAACGTCATTTATCGTAATATTTTAATATTAAAAGCGTTGATATCTTCTCAAATGAATAATATTATTAACAGATAATAAGAGATTGTTTTTATGCGAGGATTAGAAATCCCCTGGATATGTCGTGGGACATCTCTATAATTTTATGGGATGAGAATGATGCCGAAAATCTTATTTTGACTTTTGCAAAGGAGACTGAGCTTTTTAGTATGATTTAGTGTTTCCAATCTTGATATTTTAACATATGTTGTCATACATGTGAAGCCTTCAGGCGTATTTTAACGTGTTCTTCACGGAAAATCCTCTGAATTCTAATATTAGATCACTATGTTTTTAATGTTTTATTGTCCTCGAGAGTTGCATTTCTTTTTATTATATTTATATGTGTTGTCCAATCAAGGTTAAGTATTTTACCAGTCTAGTTCTTTTTTATGAATTTTTTTATCTCTCACTGAGAGATATTGTTTTAATGGAATACATTTAAGCGTTATATATATATATATATATATATATATATATATATATATATGAGTTCGACTTAAGGGGCGATTCAAACCCAAGTGCCCAAACGGGGTGTGTTTTTTAAATTATATTTGTGTTCGGGCGCTAATAATCTTAGCTGACGAAGCGCCCTAAAACCTCAATAACCAACTAAGAGATTGTTTAATATATTCAACTTACCTTACCTCGCCTTATCTCAACGCGAGCTAAATGTGTGTGTTTTTTTTACTAATTGTAGTTAATATAAAATAGAACAAAAAAGTCTCCGTACCCTCAGAACTTAAAAGAAAAAACTTAAATTATTTTTACATTTATATAAATACATTTATAAAAATTAGCAAACATATTCTTTAATATCTATCATAATATATTATTAAAAAAATTAGCACCTAAAAATTTATTTATGAGAAAAAAGTAACAAAACTAAATTCAAAGCCGAAAAACACGACAAAACAGTCTCTCTACTTTAATGTACTTGTTGTTATAGGTACTAGTTAATAAACTAGAAGCGTTTCTAATATTTTAAGCGACCTCCTTTTCTTTTATTTATAGTCCTCAATGACCGTTTCATGAAATCTATTGGATTTTGAGTAACTTCTTGGGTTATTTTAGTCCATTCTTCCTGGCGTCTTGTTTGAAGTTCTGTTTTTCTCTTTATACAATTATTTATTTATTCGATGTTCTAAACAATTCCATAAATGCTCAATCATATTTAAGTCTAGTGATTTTGGAGGTGTACGGAATTGTCTTGGCAGATTATATAATAATCATTCCCTTGCAATATGATATTTGTGCTTAGTCATTATTTTGCAGGAATATAAAAGATCCATCAAGGCCCAATTTAATAGCACTTTGTCACAAATTTTCTTCTAAAATATTTAAATACATGATCCATAGTTGTTTCAACAAATTTTAAATTTCAATCTCCATTTGCCGCTATACACTCCCATACCATAGCATTTCCACCACCATGCTTCACCGTAAGAATTAGATTTTTAGTATCGATTTCCGTATTAGATCTACGCCATATTTTCTCTTGTGTTCTTATCAGAAAATTCATACTTGCTTTTATTTGTAAAAATTATATGATTACAAAAATATTGTGGTTTGTTTAGAGGCTTATTGGCAATGTTTTATCTTTTCAAACGGGTTTGTGCCGATATTAGCGGTTTCTGCCTTGCTACACCTTCATGATAACCATTCTTCCTCCTTAGCACATTTCTCACTATTTCATTGCTAACTGTTATATAGTGTCTTCTAAATTTGACTGGTTCTTCGGAGCACTTACTTAAAACATAAAATAACTTTTCACCTTTGGGGACGATGAATGGCGTTTACTTTGATTCGACGTTTTTGTAGGAAATCTCATCTTCAATCACAATGTGGCTAAAAAAAGTCGTTTCCTTCATTTTCTGGCACTGAAAAAATTAGTTAGCTGAAATAATGTTTCTATTTATGTGCATCGGTTAAAATTTTTGGTATTCACCTGTCACAAAGTGTTTTGTAGCCTAGCTTTTCTGTAACAATATCATAAATCACTGACAGTGAAATGTCTGAAAATTCAACGTCAGTGAAACGTTGATTTTCTTGAATTTTCGTATCCGTTCATCAGAGAATAAACCTCACAGCTGATGGGATTATTTATTGATGCAATTATTAAAAATGACTCACAGGTAACATCAAACTAGAATCCGAGAACGACAAAATGGATGATGGATATCCCATGAATTACATAAAGATTTTGCGGGTGCACGGTCTTACCATTCATTTTTAATCGGTGGTAATTACATAACGAACCTTACTTTTAAAAACGTGCCTCATATATTATGCACATACATTTAAGTGTACTGGAAGTAAATATAGAAGTGAAAAATATATAATAAAAACTACTTGTTATTCAAATTCCGATCTATTTCAATTTGAAACTAAGATCTAATATTTAATTACAATGCTTTTTTCTGTTTTAAGGAAATAAACTACAATTAACATTGTTTCTAGCGTCATAATTACAACTTTTTATAATCTTTTTCGAAAATGTAATTGTTTGTAATTATTTTTTAACTCTTAATTAAATTTGAATTACTGTACAAACTTATAAACATATATATGTTACATATAAATACTGATTTTCATTTTGTTTACATTGTACAGTTAATAGTTCATTCGGATTAAAATTTACTTAATTTAAACATTTGATAATTGTTTTTCTTAAGCTATAATTCTGTTGTGCTGTTCTTTTCAGTTTAAGTCCATTGAATCCTTCTTGATGTATTTTGGTACGACTGGGTTTCTCTTTTTAATCATTTTTTTAGAATTTAGTGTATGTTTGAATATTAATTCTCAGAAAAATTAGAAATACAGCGAAAATACAATGAATGTTTAACGAAAAATGCGACACTTGGGGTAAACATGGTTCTGGTGCAAGTACAATAGAATAGTATAATTTAATATGAGAAAAGAGATTTTGTACTAAAGAATGGAATAAGTAATATTGAAAAATATGTTGATATAAGTAAAAAATATAAATGAAGTTTTGTTATTGTTAACGAACAGATTGTATATTTCGAAAAAATAAAGGTCCAAATGTAAAGTAATTATTAATATTTTTTCAGTAATCACAAATAACTATTTAAAGTTCCATTGTATAGGTTTTATTTGTGTTTCAAATAAAAAAAAATAAAGAAAAAGAACTAAATTAAAATTGCTGCTCTAAAATTAATCTTTTTTTGTACACATGCCATCGTTATATTGGAAATTAAAAATTGAAATTATCCAAAAGCAACAAGAGCAGAACAACGCATTAATAGTATCACAGTTACAAAAACATATAATTATAAATATTTTATTTAAAAAAAGCTTAAATTTTGATCCTGTAATATATTGCACTTCCTGAAAATAAAAATTATCCAGAAAATAATTTATTATTTTTTTCATACATAAATTATGATAAATCTTACTTATGAGTAGTATGGAGAGTTAAGAGAGATAGAAGCTTTTTTACATTTTGAAATACTATCAGATCTACATAAATATATATATATATATATATATATATATATATATATATATATATATCATTTATTTCTATATATTATACAAGTATAAAATATTAAAAATTTTGTTCTAGTATAATTAAAAAAAATAATTCTAATACATATATATTAAAAATATTTTTTTAATTGTTCTACAACAACACTTTTAATATTGTATACTTTTAATATATATATATATATATATATATATATATAAAATGAAATAGTTATAGACAACGAAAAATTTGTTATAGTTTAGACATTGCCTTATTTTTAAAAAGCTTACATTTTTATACTGTAATAAATAGCACTTCATGAAAATAAAAATTATCCCGAAAATAATTTATTATTTTTTTCATACATAAATTATGATAAATCTTACTTATGAGTAGTATGGAGAGTTAAGAGAGATAGAAGCTTTTTTATATTTTGAGATACTATCAGATCTACATAAATAAATATATATATATATATATATATATATATATATATATATATATATATATTATAAAAGTATAAAATATTAAAAACTTTGTTGTAGTATAATTAAAAAGAAATTTATACATACATACATACATATATATATATATATATATATATATATATATATATATATATATATATATATATATATATATATATATATATTGAAAATACTTTTTTAATTATTCTTCGTCAAAATTTTTAATATTGTATACTTTTAATGTAATACTTTTAATATATATATATATATATATATATATATATATATATATATATATACATAATGACATAGTTATAGAGAACGAAAAACTTTTTATAGCTTAGACATTGCCTTATTTTTAAAAAGCTTATATTTTTATACTGTAATAAATTGCACTTCATGAAAATAAAAATTCAATTTTATGTTAATCCTGTCAAGTCACAAATATTTTCTGTTACCCCTGTCCTGTATGCATATACAGGGTTTTTCAATAAAGACGAAATTATAAATTTGAAATAAAACAAAATTTCAAGTTTTCTTATTGCAAATAATAATTGGGTGTATGCCACTTATGAATGAAAAATAATATCGTGTATGTGACCGCCGCATACTTCCTTAAAAGTAACCTTTTTTTGTTAGAATTTTCAATAACATCACGACACAAATGTGGCTCTATCTCACCAATTACTCTTCGAATTTTATTATTAGGTCGATAATTGTTTTGGGTGTATTGGGATATACCTGTTCTTTAACATGACTGTAAAGTAGTGCAACAGTGTTAAATTTCAAAATCTCAGTGGCCAATTAAGTTTCCATTACTGGCAATAACGAGACCAGGAAATTTCGTTCTCAATGAATCAATGATTCCATCAGCTGTGTGACTTGTTCCACTATTCTGCTGGAACCATATATACTTCAAATCAATATCACTCAATTGTGTCTACAAAAAATTGGTAAACATATTTCGGAATCTTTCTCTATTCACAACAATCGCTTTACTGGTTTGATTCTCAAAAAAGGAAGGACAATGACTCCATCGGACCAAAATCCGCACCAAACAGTCACTCATTTTTTATGCAGTGACTTCTCAACTATCACTCTCTGATTATTTTCACCCCATATTAGGCAGTTTTGCTTGTTAATATAGCTAGAGAGCTCGAAATGAGCCTCATTTCTAGGGATTACTTTATCAGAAAAACGTGTCGTTGTCCTAATATCCAATTGACAAATCTCCGAGGCAGTAAATGGTCCGCTGGCTTCAATTCTTGTATTAATTGAACCTTATGAATATTCAGCAATAAATCTTTATCCAAAACATGCCATGTCGTCGTCTGTGAAAGGCCCAAGTGATGTGAACGTCGTGGAACTGACATTCCTTGCTGTTTCGATACACTTTCAAGAACCAAGTCAATATTTTCTCCGGGACGAGCACTACGAAAATGTATTGGTATTTCTTTGTCTTTAACTGATCCAGTTTCTTTACAGTTAATCATTAATCGAAGAACTATTTATCCACATGGACGAGTATATAAAGAATAAGTATCGTAATAGGAGCTTGCATTGAAAGCACTTGTTCATGTATATATGGCTCTAGGTATGTATGCTTTGGGAAGAGACAGATGTCTCTTATGTCATTGGGAAGTGTGAACATTTCCCACTAAAATTCAGTCATCAGACGCTATTCTTCATTTACACAAGGGCTTTTCTATAAGTGAAATAAAATAGAAAGCAATGAATTATTTTTCCAATGTGTATTTACACTACTTTGATTTGAAAAAAGTATAGTTGAAGCTAATCGATTTCCTTGTGAAAACTTATGGTGAATCTTCTCTAAAGGAAACAGTATGTCGACGATTCAAAAGTGGTGATTGTGACTTTCACGACAAACAATGGCCAGGTCAATCGAATAAGTTCGAAGATGAACAACTTTCAGTTGAAAGTTGGAAGAAAACCCTGCTCAAACACTCAAATAACTGTCTCAACAACCCTAAATCGATAAATCAGCCATTTTACGACATTTACAAGCCACGGAAAAGATCAAGAAAGAAGGGAGATGGCTGCCACATAAATTGATAGAAAATTCCATTGATAATCGTTTAAACATCTCGATTTTTTTGCTTGCAAGACATAACTAAAAGAATTTCTTGTGGTGTATCCTGATGACTGGCGATGAAAATGGATCTATTTCGACAACCCGAAACGCAAGAAATCAAGGGTTGATCTTGGCCAACCATCAACGTCGACACGAAAGTCACAAAGTTACAAACATCCAAGGTCACAAATTAATGGTCTCTATTTGCTGAGATATGGAGGGTGTGTATTATGAGCTATTGAAACCGAAGGAAACAATCACCACTGAATATTATCGACTACAGCTAGAGCTTTTGAATGTAAATTTGATGCAAAAACGACCATCAATTTTATCAAATCGACGAGAGTGATTCTTCTCGATCGAGACGCTTGGCCATATGGTGCTATAGCCGTGAAATAAATACTGAGCTCGAATGGGAGGTTCTCCCGTACCCAGTGTATTCTCCAAACCTGGTCCAAAATGAGCACCTTCTATTCCGATCGATGCAACACGCCTTTGGAAGACACACATTTCCATATCTACGGAGAAGTCGAAAATTATGTTGCTGAATGGATTGGCTCAAAAGACAGACCGTTCTTTCGTCGCAGAATTCAACTTCTGTCAAGAAAGTCATAGCTTCCGAGATCAAATGCTTTGATTAATGCATTCAAATATTTTTTTATTGAAATAAATGCTCAAAAAAACACAAAAAAACAACGGATTTCAATTCAAATACCTAATATTTTTATAGAATAACCATTTTCGTAATATAATTTTATTATTTCTATGTCTTGTCTTGTTGTATACGAAACCGTAACTAAAATAGCAATGTCAAAATATTACAATCGTTAAAAAATATACTGCTGTTAGTTTGTATAGCTTGTATCTATGTGAAATATAATCTCTCTAAAAAGTGCATCCCTATTAAATCCTATATATATATATATATATATATGAATAGATAGGTAGATAAATGTAAAGAAAAAAAACAAAATACATTTGTATTTAAATGTAAACGTGGTTATCTTTAATACCAAATATTAATTTCAGCATATCAAACAATAACTTATTTTTATTTCGCGTGACCAAATACAAAAAATTCTATATTTCACAAGCATATATATATATATATATATATATATATATATATATATTTATATATATATATATATATATATATTCATTGTCTTCTAATACGTGTCATTGAATTATTTTTTTTAGTACGAAGATTTTTTAGTGAACATCATGCCCACACCAACATTATAAAAAAATTTGCGATCAAAATAAATAAAAGGAGGTCTCTTTATTATTAACAGTATGTTTCACAGTCTTATAGTGTTCGTGTGTTTGTTGTTCTTTTTATTAATTAACACAATAATACAGGTATTTTAAAATTTTATATAACAATCTAGACATGTTATAGTATTCAATGATTTTTCTACTTTGTGGTTATAATATTTGTTTCAATAATAATAATATTTGTGTGCAATAAGTATATACACTTTAATAAAAAAACATTTTTATATTTGATCATATTTTGAATAAAATCATGAAAGGATATGATGTTTGAGTAAATATACATTTCTGTTCATATTGGAATAATACTTAAAATGAAAAAAATATTTCAAATAGTTTTGAAAATTTTCCACGTATTGTGAAATTCTCATGTTTCAGTTTATTGCTTTTTGACTGAAATGATTGGTTACATTTTGTTTCCGATAGGATGAATACGGATAATAAAAAGATATTCTACAAGATAATATTAAAAACACTTATTAATTAGCATCTTCTCGTTTCTAAGTGGCAATCAATTTCAAATTCATTAAAAATTGCATTTCTGTTAAATAAATCGTTTCTTATTAATAATTATTTATTAAAAATAAACACACTTTTTAAATATTAAAAATTAAAATTACAGATTTATTTACAAAATATTTTAAGCAACTGTTATTTAAAATGAATATAGAAAATTTCCTAAATACTCCAATGATATTTTTTATCGTGGTAACGATTATATGGATTTTACAAATGTATTTATCGAAGAAAAAAATAGAATATATTATTGCAAATATGAATTCTATTCCATCCGTGCCAATAATTGGACATTTTTTTTTACTTTTATTAAACATCGAAGGTACGTTTTATATATTAGTAAAAAAATAACTTGTGAGAAATAACTTGTATTCTTATATTTGCAGAATATCTTATTATTTTATTTTCAATATTTCCGTTAATTAATAAATACAAACAGCCATTCAAACTATGGTTTGGACCATATTTATATGTAATTATAATGAATCCAGAACATTTAAAAATTATTTTCAATCATCCAAAAACTATGGGTAAAGATAAATTATACAGATTTTTTAACAAATCTTCATTAATTTTTTTACCGGGTAAGAATTTTTTTTTTATATATTTTCATTTGTTGGTATTTATAATCAAAAAATAATGTACGTTTATATATACATATATATATATATATATATATATATATATATATATATATACATATATATATATATATATATATATATATATATATATATATGAATGTATACATATATATTTAAAGTATAAAATAAAAAATGTGTATTTCAATTATATAAGTGTATTTATAGGAATTTGGGTCTCTATTATAAATTTAAAAATAATCCTTAGATACTTAAGTAAATTAAAGAAAACTAACTTGAATAACGATCTATCATTCATATTTTTAATGTGTATCTGTACAGAGTGTTTGATTTAACTTTGGCCGATTGTTTTACTGCCATTTTTATTTGTTGTGTATCTGTCAGTTGTAATTTAAGAGTAGTATAGTTCAGACAAAACAAACGGTCGTAAAGAAACAAAACAACCGTTATTGGGGATCAAAGAACCCGAAATTAATCAACAAACGAGCTCTTAATCATCATAGAGTGTCTGTTTGGTGTAAAATTTGGGCTAGTGGCATTATTGGACAAATTTTTGAGATGCTAATGAAAACGTTGTTACTGTTACTGGTGAACGATACCGTGCGATGCTACAAAACATCTTTGTGCCTGAAATTAATGAACAAGGTCTACAGCATTTGTGGTTTAACAAAACGGTGCCAAATTCGACACAGCCCGCATTTTGATGGAAATTTTGAAATTGTCCCAGGCCGAATAATTTCAATATTTAATCACATGAATTGGAGACCTTGTTCAACTGATTTGATTACGCAAGATTTTTTCTTTGGTGCTGGTTAAAGGAAAAGATCTACACTAATAAACCGATTACAAAAATACTAATTCTAATAACAATTTAACAGCTTTAGGACAGCATTCAACAAGAAATCACTCAAATAACACCAGAAATATGCGGAAACGTCATGAAAAATGTGACAAAAAGAGCTTGTATTTATAATGTGGCCAGAGGTGGTAAATTGTCTAATAACATTTTTCATACCTAATGCCACAATTTAAATAAACGGTTCATAAAAAAAACAATTAAAAATCTTTTTTTATAAATTATTAAAAAACGAAATCATTCGATGTTCATTCAAACATCCTGTATATATATATATATAGAATGAGAGAGAGAGTCACAAAATCTACATACATTATTCAAATATATAATATAGTTTTTTACTTCGGTTTTTATTTCAAAATTAATTCAATTATAATTTTAAATATATATTGTATGTATACATAAGAAATAGAATCAAACTGATTTATTAAATAAAAAGAAAAAAGTAAAAATTCAGCACGAAAAAGTCTACATATAGTTAAGAAAATATTTTTAAATTCAATTAACCATATACAATTGTTAACAAATTTTAAGTATTGTTAATATTTTGTAAGATTCCATTCGAATCTTTTACTTCTTGTATAAATAAGGAAAGGTTCTCCATTGTATCGGAAGTGATTTCCAACCACACAAGTTTGTGATAGTGTTTCTTTTAGAAAATCCTAACAATAAATATTATATTGGCGGATCTTCTTTTGAGTTTATCTCAAATATGCTTGATAAGATTTATGTTGGGTAAATAAGGAAATGAATGAAATTGTTCCGAGACGTAATATTGAATTAATTCATTAACAATTCTTGATATCTGCTTACGATAAATGGCCTGTTGAAAGATCCAATTGCAATTTACTCCCCACTTTCTGACGAATAACTGCAAAGTAACGAATGCGTTGTATATATGTTGCCGGAGCAAAGTCCGACGACCAGGCAAAGTCCGACTTTGCCTAGGGAAACTGCGAACTGCCCAGCTGCCGACTGCCATAGTCCGACCTTGACTAGTCAATATATATCCTGGATTTATAAAATTAAAATTATATTACCTACACCCTGTTTTACCCGGCCAAGAGCAGTTATACAGCCTTGAGAAAAGGTTCTACTTCGGGCTTTGATTAGTGAATTCATATCCTGATTTATAAAATTAAAATTAGATCACCTTCACACATACCTTCACCCTCACACTCACCCTTTTTGAACATAAGTATACGGCCCGGAATAGAAGTGTGAGGGTGAGAGTGAGGACGAAGATGAGAGTGAAGGTGTGTAGTGAAGGGTGTATGTGATCTAATTTTAATTTTATAAATCAGGATATACATTGACTAGTCAAAGTTGAACTTTGACTAGTCAATAAACATCCTGATTTATAAACACACGCTTTAAACACCTAGAGAACGCGAACAACGCTTCACTTCTGACTGAAATTTTGCGTACACTAGTTTGAAAAGTGACACTTACAAGCAATGACGTTACCAAATTAATAGTGACGCCATTTTATATAAGTTTACCAAACTTATCAAACGACCCTCGTACATTTATGTAAATATCGACATTAATTTTTTCATTGATCCTGAAAATAGGATTAACACCATATAATGAGAAACAATCCGAAACTATAATACTACATCCTCCATGTTTGATGCTCCTAGTAGTAAATTGAGGTTTGAATTAAAATCGTGGGCATCTTCAAACACATTGTTGTAATACATTACAATTTAATAATACGATTTTTGATTCTTCTATGTCACTTATTTGCAAATTACTAACGAAAACATTTTTTTGGCTAGAGGTTAGAAATGGAGGGCATTATGCTAAAATAGTTATGTTTCAGTCTTCTAAAGAAGATTTTTTTCCCACCTCGTTTTTCTAGTCCTTTTTTTCACTTTATAGCATTTGAAATCATTTTCGCAGAACACCCTAACATATCCTGTATTAACTTGTATGTACTCTTAACAAAAATCTTTATAAAGAAACAGCGTAATAATTTACTATAAATTTAATGCTTTAAGGATATTTTTGACAAGAAATGAAAATGTAACTTGAAATTTATTTAAAACAACATTTTGGAAACGTAAAATATTGATTTCCTCACTGCTGTTTTCATGTAAACGACTTTCTCTCTCTCTCTCTCTCTGTATATATATATATATATATATATATATGATATATATGATATATATATATATATATATATTTATATATTTATATATATATATATATATAATAATAATTATAATAATAATAATTATCATCAGACACTTTCGATCCACTATTGGTTGAAGGCTTCTTCCAAAACTTTCTAGTTCAAATAATTCAATGCTTCTATTTCCATAAATCTCCGAAAAATTTCCTAACATTCTTATCCTATCTGTCCATTGGTATTTTTTTGGATTTCTTGGTTATCTGGGTTTCTTTTCCTCTCTTTCTCTCTCTTTATATATATATATATATTTATAATAAAATTTTACAGTCAAAATTTGGAAAAAGCATCGAAAAATGATTGCTCCAGCATTCAATCAAAAAATATTAAACGATTTTGTGCAGATTTTTGAAAAAAATGCCAATATATCATTAAGTTTATTAGATGAAAAATATTGCAATGAAGAATTTAACATTTATCCATTTGCAAATAAATACGCTATAGATTCTCTGATTGGTATGTATAATATTTTTTATAAATTTAATGTTTCTATGACAAATTTTATCATATAGTTCTAACAAATATAATTGACACTTTACTATTTCTATTGAAATAAAAATGCTTAAAAATAACCAGATCTACGCTGGAGTATTTAAGAAATATCTCGAATTCTGATAGTAATGTAAGGTTCTTTAACATGTAGTAGAAAAACAAAATTAGCTCGTGTCGTTCTTCATAGATACTGTTAGCTATAGATTTGTCGTAAAATTTTAAAATAATAATTTTGAACAAGTAAAATAAAAATAACAAAATTACATATAAATTTAATTTATTTAATTAATATTTAGTGTGTGTGGATTTTATTAAAGATTATGTAAACTCAAATATTTTAAAACCTGAATAATTTAATACAAATGAGATATCACATTATCGTCATTATGAAAGTATTAATTAGATAATTTAACGTTTAATAATGATATAAAAATTACATATGAACGAATGAGTGACAAAAAGAATTAAATATATTGGCATATAATTTGAGATTAAATGTATTCTTTCTTCACAAGAAATTTGAAACCTTTAATTTTTCTTAAAAATGTTTAGGCACTAAATATCTTATGGACAACACAAAGTGAATTAAATTTATTTAATAATTTGTCACCTTGAAAGTGCTTTTTTATTTGATAATCTTTACTTAGCAAAATATAGTGTTAAGATCAAAATATACTTGTACAAGTTGGCGCCAAAAGAACTCAAGGGTTTAAAACATTATCATTTTTTTTATTTTGTTATATTTTCATTTTTTTATTTTCCAGAATATAGTATAGGAATGGGGAATTTTTCCTGATTACATATAAAAAATGACATCACCTAATGATGATGACCATTTTCAGTTTCACAAAATCGAGTTTTTTCTAAGACATTTTCCATCATTTCTCTCATTATTTCTAGATATAACACTCCAATTTCTTCTCGTATGTTGTTCTTTAGCTGTAAGATCGTTTTTGGCTTATTAACGTATACATGTTCTTTTAAATAACTCAAAAAAAAAGTAAAAGGGACCAAATTAGACGAAAGAGAAAACCAATTAAAATTGCTGTTTCTGGAAATTAGTTGAAGTTCCATAACAAGTCTTGGTGTGTACTCTGCGGCTCCATTTTTGAAATCACATGTGTAGACGATAATTAATAACTGGCCTTAAAAATTATCTTTCATCGTATGGTATTGAGCATCTACAGCAGTAAAGTCTTCATTTTCGAAGAAATAAGGGCCTATAATCCTTTCGAACGTTACTTCTCACTATAAAGTACACTTAAGTGGATGTAATTGTCTCTGTGCTCATGGAGTGTCTGTAGCCCATTTTGTGCAGTATTGTTTGTTCACGAATCCATTTAAGTGGAAATGAGCTTCATAACTTATAATCAAATTATTGATAAATTTACCCTAAACCTCATTTTTATTCTCACCCTGTATTATGAGAGCAATTTGAAAAGTTTGCGAGCAGATAATGAAAGATTGTATTTATATTTTTGGAATTGCATTTAATTTTTAATATAATTTCCTTGAAATCTATCACGTTTTGTCCAGTGATGCTCCAGTGTTTTCATCCCCTCTAGATAGTCCGATTCCTAAAAGTCTTTAAAATAATCAATTACTCCTGCTCTTAGCTAGTCATTTCAGAAAAATTGCTTTCCACCAAGTTTCTTTTGTCGGTTTGGGAATAAATAGAAATCAGATAAATAAGGTAGATGAAGCCGTAACACAATTATATATTGTAAAATACAATTTAAATTGTACTTTATGCACTTGTATGAAAAAGTGAATTATTATGACAAAAATGTGTTTTTCTTGATAAAATTGTTGCTTTTTAATAAAATTATTGGTTCAATTGGTCAATTTATCCTCCAGTGTTCTTATCCATTCTCGAGTATCAGAATTCTCAAAATAGTCAGTATAACCATTTATTAGTCATCATTATAGCTTAACATTTGAAGAAAATTGCTTGCCATTAAAATATTTATTCAGTTTTGGCAATAGATGAAAGTGAAACGAAACTAGAATAGACGAACAAGAAAAGCTAAAAATTCGAAATAATTAATTTATAATAATTTCTTTTATTTCTGTAAATATCTATCATTACCTATTATTATGCAGTAAAACTATATTTATATCTATTATATAGTAAAACTGTATTTATGAGTACAAATTACGAGCCAACTCGATCAGATATATAATTAAATAAGAAAATTTGCTCATGTATAAGGGCTGATTTTCAAATTTTATAGGGTACTCATCTTGAGTTCTCTAGGGGTTATTGGGATCCGCAAATAAATCATAAACTTAAGAGTTCCATGGGTCGACAAAGTTTGAAAAGCACTGATTGAGAGCATGACTCATTAATGAATAAAAGTTTTACTCATTAATGAGTAAAAATAGGAACGACATCATCCTCGCTAGATCATTTATATATATATATATATATATATATATATATATATATATATATATATATATATAAATATGTAGTTTATTGACTGGTATTCTGCTATACTGATATTTTTCTATAAGGTGACGTTATACAGTCTAGGAATTAATATTTAAATCTAATTCAGTTCTTATTTAGGTAACTGGTAAAAATGATATACTTTAACTAGCCGTGCGATTCGATTATCTTTTCCTTGAGTTTTTTTAATGGTCGCCAAGATTTTTGGCTAGTATATACGGTGTCTCTAGTACAATATCGTTAAATAACTCCTAAGATAACTAATTTATCTGAATTAAACTGTTCGCTAATAAGCATTTGTGACACATTTGGGTGAATTTTAACAATTTAATTTTAAATCGTCACTTAATAATATCAGTGTCATTTATAATAATTTCGAAAACAAAACACTGTTATATTTATATAAGACTTAAAAATATAGTTTAATATTTCATGTCACAAAATGAATAAAACAGCAGTATCGTATGGAATTCCCTTTAGTTTACAATTCTAATCACCAAATTGCTTAGCTTCTGTTGTCTAAATCGTTATAGGAATTTTAAAAATGTAATTTAATTTTCTAAATGAGAGAAATAAAATAACATTTTTTACATATTTTTCAAAGATGGTTAAAACGTTATAGTTTGTTTCAGTACACTCTTGTTTACATTTCGATTCAGTTAATAATATTTGAATAATAGTTATATGGCTCATATAGTTGCATAACTTTTGTCTGACACTCTCTATTAATATATATATATATATAAATAAAGATATATATATATATATATATATATTTACATATATACATATATGTATATATATATATATATAACGACGTAACGTTTTCTTTAAAAGAAAGAATAAATAGTTCATTATTTTTTTAAAAAATGAGTACTTAACATTTCTACATTTTTATTCGTTGGAAATTATATATATATATATATATATATATATATATATATATATATATATATATAATTATACAAAATTACATAACTTTTTTGAAAAAAAGGTATAAATATTTTATTGTTTTTTTAAGAAATGAATATTTAATATTTCTACTTGTTTATTCGTAGAGAGTTCATTAGGATCGACTTGTGACATAATGGATAATAAAGCTGAATTTAATAAAAAGTATTTAAGGTAAAAAATATTTTTTTCATCTTTACCCTGACTTAATTAATTATTATAATAAGAACTAACTACTAAAATTATTATAAGGATTTACTAGAATTACTATAATATATATATATATATATATATATATATATATATATATATATATATATTATAGTAATATATATATATATATATATATATATATATATATATATATGTATACATTGTATTTAATTACTCATAGTTAAACTGATAAACGTAGTCTATGTTAAATTTTATTCAAATCGGGACTTTGAATTTTTAATAAAACTTCTCTAACATTTGAGTCTTTAATAAAAATAAAAATATGTTTAATATATAATTAAATATATATATATATATATATATATATATATATATATATATATATATATATATGTACATTAAACCTATTCATTCTTTTAGATTATTTGAAATAATATTAGAACGATCAAAACACTTATTTCTTTATTTGAATGTCATTTATAAGAAGAGTAAGTTATATGAAGAACAGAAAAAAATCGAAAAATGGTTTAATCAATTTTGTTATCGAGTAAGTTGAATATTTATTTTTATCTTTCTAGATATAACGGAGGTTTGGCAATTTAATTTCCGGATTGATACAATGAAAATAAACACAATTTAATAGAACGAAAAAGTTTGATATTTATTCAAAGTCATTTCGATTTACTACAATATATTAATTGTAACATTCTAATTTTTTTTCGAAATAGTCGGTAAAGGCGACAAAATAAACTGCTTTCGATTCTACTGTCACGTTTTTGTTAAAAAACTTTCACGTCTTGAATTCGTTTCATTTTATGAAACAGAAAAAGTCTACTGGTATAAAGTCAGGTGAATATGCTGGATGATTTATTTCAAAAACGCCGTGTTTCTATATAAATAACTTCACAATCAGTGCAGAATGGGCAAATGCATTGCCATACAACGAGAACCAACTACCCTTTTTTCGAAATTGTGGTCGCACCCAAGAAATGTATAACAATGATCTCATTTCTTCAACGACGTAAGCATTATTAACTATTTGTCCTTCAACCACAAATTATTTATGGATCATAGCCTGTTTATCGAAAAAGATAATCAGCAAGGGTTTCTTTCTAGATATTTGCATATCAGTCTTTTTGGGTTTAGGTGATTATGTTCCAATCCACTGCATGCTGTCGAATTTTGTCTTAGGATCAAACTGAAATACCTAAGAATTACCATCCGTGGCATTGCAGTTAAGAAAATTTGTATAGACCTGATAAGTCTGAACGAAGTCTAAGCACGATGCAACTTTTTGTTTTTGTTCATTCGTAAAATTGTGCGGGCCGAACTTTGTAAAGATCTTCTTCTTTCCAAAATTTTCATGTAAATTTTGTCAAATAATCTCCTTATGGATGTTCAATTCATCTGTAATCATTCGGCAATCTTTCACCGGATTTCATGAATTTTTGTGTCCGAATCTACATTTCGAGAAATTGACTGAAGCCCTAGTGTTCTAATGTCATCTTGAATATCCTCTAGTAGTGGCGCGTTATAACTTCATGAGGCCCAGGAAAATTTCAATTAGAGAGCCACATGTACAGTGTTGAACTCAGATATTTTGTTTGGATTTAGATTGGTTTAAGCTCTCCGCTGTTGGTGGGGGTACCAGGCAATTGTCATTTTTGCCCATAAGATAACACGCCACTGTCCTCAAGTCCATCTTTGAAACGCTTAAACCATTCAAACACACAAGTAAGACTTAAAGTATTATCTCCGTACACATTTTTCAACATTTCATAAATTTCTTTAGCAATTTTCCCTAATTTACAGCAAACTTTTATATTCTGTCTTTGATGCATGACGGTTGACAAAAATATGATGAAGTGTTAACTTTCTATGTAGAAACTAACAGTTGTTCTTTGCTTGATCACCCTCTATTAACAAAACTATGAACTGGTATATACTGTTATAATTTATTTTTAATTTCACGTGACTCCAGTATTGCAGCGTCAATCCGGGACTAAAATTGCCAAACTTCATATATATATATATATATATATAAAAGTATTAAATATATTTGCAAAAATTAAATAAATCATATAATTTTTTATTTAATATTTTAGATCAATTGTATTTTAGTATTGAATTGAACCAAAATACTAAATAAAAAACAAAATGTTTTTTAATATTTTGGATTTTTTTAATCGTTTCATGTGGAAGCCCTAACAATACATTGAAAGGGTTTTATTATTTGCGTATTGGAAATGCTTTCTAAAATAAATTTCATATTAAATTAGCTTTTAGTTTTACTATAAAGAGGATGGAAGTTTATTAAAATACTGTATATTTTTACATTAACACATTGGCGACCAGAAACGAGATATCTCGTTTTAGGTGTTGTGCATGATTTCTTAATTGTTTTCCAGATAACGGTATTTTTTTGCTTTTGAACATTATCAATCCTGTCACAGAGGGTATTTTAACATTGATTATTGATTTCGAAGGTACTAGTTAATACATAAAAGTGTTGAAATAATTATAGTAAAAATTAATTCTGTTTTAAAATTTCGTATCTTCATAATGGATAAGCAAGACATTTTTGCAGAGGAATTTTGTGAATTTTTCAGATGTACCAAGTATTTGTGAAAATAAGAAAATTAATTCGGATAGAGAGATAGCAGAAAGATCAGATTTTCCTATCAGAAAAAGGTGTACTCGTATTCTAACTGATAGAAACAGTGATTCTGATCCAAATCAAAACATTGCTATTGTAAGTGAAATTGAAAGTAATTGTGTGTGGAAGGAACTTAATACACTACCACAATTAGAAGCATTTGTATGTACTCTAGGCATGGTTATGATTTCTGAAAAATCGGAAAATTTTGCTGACATTGTTAGTTTGTTGTTTGATGACAACTTTTGTTTTATATTTGTGCCGTGAAACAAATAGATACTATCACCAACAAAAACATAAATATAAAATTATGAAAACATTATACACCTTCGAAATTAATTCGATGTATCTAAAATCGCCGGTCCCAAAGAAAATTTTAGCTAAATATTAAAGGTCGGCAATGTGTTAATATTCAGTATAGTTTTAAATTTTCTTCTTTTTAAAATATCTAACACTACGCAAATGATTGAAGTCTATTTTTTTCACTTTGAATTTATAATTCTCAATTATGAAATATTTTAAAATACTTTACATACTTATAAATATACGAGTATATATATATATATATATATATATATATATATATATATATAAGTAAGTATATATATATATATACATAAATATGTATATATATATATATATATATATATATAACGGACGTAAAAACTAACATTTTTGTGAATCGTGAATAGTGAAAATCAACAGAATTATAAGTATTTTCCGAGATAAACATATTTTCATATATATATATATATATATATAATTTAAACATTAACTAGTTCTTATTTAATAAATATGTAATATTTGTGTAATAATAGCAAGACAGTATATAACAATATCGAGAATATATTGAGACATGGTCAAATTTTAGATTTTAAATATCTTTAATTCTTAAGTCTCATTATTGTGAGACATAAAAAGATGCATACTTTTCCTACAGTCGCTATTTTCATGTAAAGACTTTGACTCTCCGATCTTCTAGTATGACAATTACGGTGAAATTAAACTGTGTTTACCTACATCAAACCTTTTATAAATAACAGTAATTAGTCCGCAAAGTTGATAAATATCCAACTGTCGTCTCTGAATTATTCTACAGAATATTATTTAATAAACTATTTAAAATTCCATATGTATACATAGAAGATTACATTAACTCTCTTTGTATATAGGAGTTTTGGGGGGTGCTAAGGTCACTTTCCCCCCATGGATCCGCCAATGGCCATATGTATATATATATATATATAAAAAATACATACATATGAATTATATTAGATAAATATTTTATAGATTATACAAAATAAATTAAATGAAAATGAACAAAATAAACTAAAAAATATCGAACAAACAACACTCCAAACAGAAGAAGTAAATGAAAAAGTACTTTTTTCCAAAAAACAAAAAGTGTTGATTGATTCATTGATTCAATTTTCTGAAGGAAATCAATTTACTAAAGGAGAAGTTTTTAGTGAAATCATCAGTTTCATTACTGCTGTAAGTACATATATGCACACATGCAATCTAGCTCATATGTACACATACATTCATATTTACATGTAAGTAGTTAGCGCCTAATATTCTCAGCCTAGAGAGGAAGGAATGTAAATAAAAAAAAGAAACAAGATTTTACTATTTTTCTAAACAATCCCTTATTATTACAATACATTTTTACAGATTTTAATTAGTAATTCTACACAATTTAAAACTTTTTTCTGTTTTCGTTTTAGAGTGGTTGATTAGAGCATGATAAGCAGAGATATTTGGCACTTCTTACTTGTATATATATATATATATGTATATATATATATTAATTCATAAATAATATTAATCAAAAATAATTTCAAAAATTAATTGCATTTTTGTTTATTGTATTTTTTGTACGTTATCCACTGTCTATTTTATAGTTGGATACAATTTATTTGTCAATTAATTTAATATTCAGTAAATTTAAAATTTTTAGGTATACTGATATGAACATTTTCCTTTCTCGAATAAAAAGATCCCGCATCGTATTCTACAAACATTTATTACTAAAGTAATCAGTAATTACTATAGTTAATTCAATTTAGGCTTCCAAATTAAAGTATAAAAAAAATGCAAATATTAAAAAAGGCATGTCATTTTTTATATAGTATTTTAGTTCAATTGAATATTAAAATATAATTGAAATATAATTCTAAGTAAAATATAACATTTTTTTTTTAATTTTTGCGATTTTTTTAGTACTTTCATATAAAATCCTGAATTGAATCATCCTAAATTTATATAGATATGACATGTTCACTTCCCAGAGTGATATCGCTTAAAAATGAGCAAAAGTTTTGATATTTCAATATGCAAGAATAAATTCATTAAATAATATATCTAAAATATTAGGAAAGTTATATGTATATATATATATATACATATTTATATACATATATATATATATATGTACATATATTAGTTTTTTTTTGTTTTAAAATCTATTTGTATGTTGTAACAACTTTTATTATTTTTAAATCAAGGATAAATATTAATAACATAACGTAATAGACAATATCTTCTCTGACAATTATAAAAGTTCGTTTTTAATAGAATGACAAATCGAATAATATAACTACTATTTAATAAAACAGCTTAAAAATAATAAAAGAAGATAAGAGCAATAAATAATTGATTTAATTCTAAATGTGTATATAAAATTGAACAAAGGATAATAATTAAACTGATAATAATAAATAAAATCTAAACATAAAAGAAAAATGCAAATAAGATTATATTATTAATAAACACAATTCATCGATTAATATATAAAATAGACATGCTTCTTATATAGTAATGAAACTACGTTTAAAAATAAAATTATAAAAAAATAGAAAAGTAGTAATAATAATATTTTTATTTTATTATAACAACATTCAAACTACCACAAACTGAAAATAAATACAATGTAGACTTAGCTTTGAAACTAGTACTGAATATTAGATGCATAAATTAATTCGGTGCCTTTTTTATAAAAAGTAAATATTTACAGAAAAATAGAATATGTTTCAATCCTCAAAATATCCTCCATAATTTTATATAACTTTCTTCATTTGTCGGGTGACTGAAGACTCCCATGTCGGAAAAATAATGAGGGAATTGAGTAGATGAAATAATAGTGAATTTTCAGATCTCTTCCATTGTTTTACCATTTTTTGCATGTTTTATGCATTACATCTTTCTCCAAAGCTGAAAAAATAATTTCCATGGTTTCGACAGAATTGTTTTCAACTGAAATGAGAAAATTATGCAATGTCTAGTATGTTGCTTTTCGGATGCCATCGTGTTCACTACTGTTTTGTGAGATTGTGCCAACTTAATTATAATCACTATAATTGTCTTTTTTTGAGTGCATAATTTTTGAGTTCAATATCTAAAGTTGATATCAGTAGCCATTATCAGTGAAAGATTCATCAAAATCGAGCAGTTTGTAATATAGGAGTCCTCGATTGCACCGACAACAAAACATTACCTTTTTTTGGCGCATAACTGATTTTGAAGTAGAAGACACTTGTTCTTCTGGAATAGTATAAACTCTTCTTTTATGTTTTTGTAACATACCTCCCTATCATTAACTGTCACTAAACGATTCTTGAACGATTCTCTTGAAAAATGATATTTTTTAGGCGAGTGAAGTCTGAAGTAGTTCTGAAGTATTGATACTTTATCAATCAAGTTTCTTTACCCAACTTCTTGTGCCAGTCACACATACTGTTTTGAATATAAATCATTGTTTTAGTAAATTTTTTTCGTGTAAAGTGAAATCAGATCATACCATTACTGATCTTAGTACGAAATTAGCAGTTATGATGTCTAGCAGTACACTGTCTTTTATTTTTGATGGTCATCTAGGCTGAATGTTAATTTATGATATATTAGGTTGCTATAAAAATAATTGTGATTTATGAATTTTAAATAAATATAATTTTTCTCAGCTAATAATTAAATTTCTTAATCGAAATAATCACCATTAGAATTGAGTCGTTTTTGACAAACAATTACAAGTTTATTTATTCCGGTGATGTAAAAATCAGGAGTTCTGTAATTGATAAAATCTCGAAATACACTTTTGGCAGCAGCTTGGTTATTGAAGACCTTATCCTGTAAGAAGTTGTCGAAATATTTAAACAAGTGATCATATGTTGGCGAGATGTCTAATTATAGTGGATTAGGCAATGTTTTAATAACTCAATTCATTCAACTTTTGGAGTGTCAATCGTTCGACGTGTGGTCTTACATTTTCGTACAGCAGGATTAAACCTTCTCTATTGACCAGTATAGGAAACAGGCGTTGCAGTTTTTGGTGTATTTTGTCGGTTTTTTGAATAATAATCTTTACCCATAATGGTTTCGCTAGGATTGAAAAAATTGTAATGGATTCTACTGAGCGCAGACAATCAAACAGTGGCCAGAATTTTCAGTTGGTGTGAAATACTTTCAGGCTACATTTTTGTCCCACCATTATGAAGACCGCTTTTTGTTGTATAGAATCCACTTTTTGTCGCATGTTACAAGATAATCAAGAAATGGATCGTTTCTGTTGAGTAAAAGAAGTGTATAACAAACGTCGTATCAGCGATTTTTTTGATTTTTGTTCAGTTCGTGCGGCACACATTAGTAAAGATTTTTTATAACTATTTTAAGTGGTCCAGAATTGTTCGATATCTAACATCTAACTTTTGTGGGAGCTCATGAATTGTTGTGCGAGGTTTTGATTCAACTAACGCCTTCAGTTGGTCGTTATGAACTGAAGAAAAACTCCCGGGACCTTTTTCATCCTCAAGGCTCTTGTCCTCATCACGAAATTTTTGGAACCACAATTGTACCGTATGTTCGTTAAGAGTACCCACATGAGAAGCATCGTTTAGTTTACGAGCAGCTTCTGCTACTTTGCCATCCGTTTTGAAATTACACAAAAAATACTTTTATTTTCTTCTTTTCCATCTTTAATTCAATAATGTAATTTGAAGCAAAATTCATAATGGAAACATGTCTGATTCTAGGGAAATTCACAGAGAAAAATGCACTTTAAAATGATATGAATGTGAACACGATGAAATTACATTTTCATTGAAAAAAATAATGGTAAATATTCATAAAACAAAAACCGCAATTACTTTCCTATCAGCCTAATAGTTCCTTTTGTTATTTATTGCAGTCTATATTCGATTTTCTGATTTATCAATTCCATTAGTAAAAAAGAGTGTCTTTTGAAGCGGGAGTTCGTCCAATGTCATTTTTACATCTTCAAAGTTAATAAATTCCGTCTCGTTTAAGAAATTCTACAGTGAGCTGAACAAGCGATAATCAAATAGTTCAAGGTCTTGTTAATATGGAGGACGACAAAAAGTTTCTCACTTCAAATCAGCAATTTTCAAGCCACATACAGCTATGCGTTTTCATTCTACAAACTATTCAGTTTATATTTGTTTCTTTAATGATTTCCGAGGTGTCAGTTCAAGTTCTAAACAATGCGAATATTCACAGTTTTAATCGAATCTATAAATCGATTAAAAATTACCTCTGTGATTCCACCAAGAGCATAAAATTATCTTTTTTTAGTGCACATCTGATTTTGAATTAGAAAGCCTTCTAGGAGAGTAGCACTTCTTTTTCTCACAATATTTTGTAAAACATCCACTTTAATCATCTATTATTCGATCTAAAAATGGTTTTCTTTTTGTCTAGCGAGATTTAAAATGCACTCTGCTAGTCTATCAATAAAATATTTTTTCGATAATTTTCTGTGATGCCCAAACATATAGCTTTGGTACAAAATAAGCAGTTCATCTTCATCCATTTCGGATGATTTCTCGGATCTAGGTTAATTTTCAAATCACCCTCACTCTCACTCTTTCCAAATGAATTTTTTAAGCTAATTTTGACACGTACGTATATTTACACTGATCTCAATAAATATTTCATTTAAGTTTTTAGCTGCAATCATTCCAATATTTCTTTTCTGGAATTCGTACAAAATACAATATCTTAACTGCACTTTATGAGTAAAGAAGTTGACGTATTGAAAATAATTTAAAAGACGGACTCAAACTTCTTAAATATTAAGCAAGTAGCCAGAAAAAAATTGATCTGAAGTCAGAATTTTTTTTCAAAATACTAATGTTGAATAATACATAATAACAGTTGAAAATTGCAATGTTGAAAAAAGAAAAAAAAATCGGTTACTTGCAATATATTACAAATAATTTAATGAATATAAACAAATATTAATGAAATTTAATTTTAAGGGAACAGAAACAAATTCGTTGAGCATTGGATACGTTTTAATGATGTTGGGAATGCATCCTGATATTCAGGTAATATTTTTAAATAATTCTCTCAGATTAATTCTTGATATAAAAAAATGTCGATATGAGATCATATATTGGATCACATCACCGTTAAAATTTTAAAAATGAATTCATTTTAATCATCGGACTAAAATACTGTGCGACACACCTTACTTTGTTATAATCATATTGTATTCAGTTTCATTAAAACAGAAGCACAAATGAGTAATTAAGATAAAGAAAAGTTAATCTATTAGAAGTTTATCCATTATATGAAATGGGTACAATAAACATGTACCGAAAAATAAACTATTTGTAACAATTGCTTAAGCCGAATTAAGTAAAGTTACAAATGTTTGATTACTTTGAAAGATAAAATTCCATTTTTTTTGCTAATAGATCAATTTGTCAAACCATAAAGGCAAATTGAAAAAAAAATAATTTCAGGTATTTTAATATGATACTTATAAGAAATATAAGTAAAATGTAGTTCTTAACTGTTAATGCCGTTCTTATATATATATATATATATATATATATATATATATATATATATATATATATATATATAAATATATATTAATATATATATATATATATATATATATATATATATATATTTATATATATATAAATGTATGTATATAATAGTAGGTTGCATTGAAATCTATTGTTCCTTTGTGTTTATGAGCATTTATTTCAATAGCAAAATATATGAATACATTAGTCAAAGTATTCGCTCTTGAAAGCTATGACTTTTTCCACTTTTTTGGCAGATGTTGAATTCTTCGACGAAACAATGGTCTATCTTTTGAAACAATCCATTAAACAATACAATTTTCCACTTCTCTGTAGTTATGAAAATGTGTATCTTCCAAAGCGTGTTGCATTGATCGGAAAAGATGGTTAATCGCTAGTGGCCAGGTCTGGAGAATAAGATGGGCGCGGGAGAATCTCTCATTCGAGCTGCATTTGTGTTTGTTTTATGACTATAGCAACATGGGGCCGAGCGTTTTCATGGGAAAGAAACACTTTTAGGCAATTTGATGTAATTTATGGTCGTTTTCCCATCAAATTATAATACAAATACTCCCATTGTTGTCGATAACATTCGGTGGTGATTATTTTCTTCGATTTAGCAGCCCATAATATACATCACCTTCCATATCCCCCACCAAATATACAGAATTACTTTGTGACCGTGGATTTTTCGCTTTGTTGTCGACGTTGATTGTTGGCCAGGATCAACCTATGATTTTTTTCGTTAAAGATTGTCCAAATAGATCCATTTTTCATCGTCCGTTACGATACGCTACAAGAAACTCTTCTTTTTATGCCTTGAAAACAAAATATTTGAGATGATTAAACGATTAGTAATAGAATTTTCGGTTAACTCATGTGGCAACCATCTTCCTTCTTTTTGGATCTCTCCCATGGCTTCTAAATGTGAAATAGTATATTTATCGATTTAGAGATGGTGAGACAATTCTGTGTGTGTTTGAGCAGTGTTTTCTTCCAATAGAGCTTGCACTTGTTCATCTTCGAAAATTTCGATTGACCTAACTGTAATTTACCTGGACTTCTATTATATATGTATTTTATAGGAGCTTGCATTGAAAACCGCTGTGTAAATAAGTTTAGATGCGTATACTGTGGGCAGTGAGAGATGTCTCTTATATCACTTGGAAATGTAAAAATTTCCTACTAAAATTCAGTCATAAGACGCTATCTTTGGTTTATACAAGTGCTTTTCTATAACCGAAATAAAATAGAACGTGATGAGTTGTTTCTCTGAAGTATAATTCTATACTATTTTGATTTGAAAAATGTAAGGCTGAAGTTCATCGATTGCTTGCGAAAATTTATGGTAAATCTGCTCCATCGGAAAGAGTATGTAGAGATTGGTTTCGACGATTCAAAAATGGTGATTGTGATATTCACAACAAACAATGACTAAGTCAATCGAAAAAAATCAAAGATGAACAACTGCAAGCTCTGTTGGAAAAAAACCCTGCTAAAACAGAGAATGAATTTTCCCAACAGCTCGAAGTCGATAAATCAACTATTTAATGGCATTCAAATGCCAAGGGAAAGATTCAGAAAGAAGAGAGATAGCTGCCACATGAATTAACCGAAAATGCCATTGCTAATCGCTTAAATATCTCGTTTGTTTTGTTTTCAAGGCATAATAGGAAGAGTTTCTTGTGGCGTATCGTACCGGCGATGAAAAATGGATCTATTCCGACAACCCAAAACGCAAGAAATCATGGGTTGATTCTGACCAAACATCAATGTTGACACCAACGAGAAAAATCCACAATCACAAAGCAATACATTGTATTTGGTCGGATATGGGAGGTGTCTTGTATTATGAGCTATTGAAACCAAAGGAAACAATCATCGCCAAATGTTATCGATAACAATTGGAGTGTTTGAATGATAATTTGATGCAAAAACGACCATCAATTGCATCAAATCGACGAAAATTGATTTTTCTCCATGATAACGCTCTGCACCATTTTGCTCTATTCGTGAAACAAACACTGATGCAACTCGAGTGGCAGATTCTCCCGCACCCAGCGTATTCTCCGGACCTGGTCTCAAACGATTACCACCTGTTATGATAGACGCAATACGCTTTGGAAGATACACATTTACATAACTACCGAGAAGTCGAAAAGTAGGTTGCTAAATGGATTGGTTCAAAATACATACCATTCTTTCGTCGCGGAATTTAATTTCTGCCAGAAAATTAGAAAAAAAAATCATAGTTTTCGAGAACAAATATTTTGATTAATATATTCATACACTTTATTTTTGAAATAAATGCTCAAAACACAAAAAAACAACGGCTTTCTATGGAACCTCCTATTATATATATATATATATATATATATATATATATATATATATATGTATATATATATATATATATATATACACGAAGGTGGTCCCAGAAGTACCCGGCCTGACCTAGAGATGGCGGTAGTTGTTTGAAAAATATCACTGTATTAGAAAGTACACAATCTATAAAGCATATGTTTCAAGTTTGAGGACGCCACGTTGTTTAGTATTTGTTTGGAAGCCATCAATAGTGAACGTTTTCAGTGAATTTGTGAAAATGGAGAAAATTGGTCAACGTTACGTGACACAATACTTTTATTTGAAAGGCCTCAGCCCAACAAATATAAAAGCTGAACTGGATTCTACTCTGGGTGAGTCTGCTTCTTCGTTTACAACAGTGAAATATTGGGTAGCAGAGTTTAAACGAGACCGTACGGGCTGACAAGACGAGCATCGCAGTGGTCGACCAAATGAGGTGACGACTCCAGAAATGGTGAAGAAAATCCACAAAGCGGTACTGGATGATCGTCGACTGAAAGTGCGCGAGCTAGCAGACATAGTAGGCATTTCAAAAAGTGTGGTACATCGCATATTATCTGAAAACTTGGACATGAGAAAGCTGTGTGCAAGATGGGTGCCGCGTTTGCTCACACTCGAGCAAAAACAGTGTCGTGAAGATGTTTCAATTGAGTGTTTAGCGAAGTTTCACAGCAACAAAGCAGAATTTTTGCGCCGTTTCATAACCATGGATGAAACATGGATCCATCACTTTACACCCGAGACAAAAGAACAATCAGAACAATGGACTGAAAAGGGAGAACCGGCTCCAAAGAAGGCGAAGACCGTTTCATCTGCAGGCAAGGTCATGGCGTCGGTTTTTTGGGATGCGCGTGGGATAATTTTCATTGACTATCTTGAAAAAGGAAAAACTATCAACGGCGAGTATTATGCGAACTTATTGCAACCAAAATTAATGAATTAAAGTTTGAATTGCTACCTCATGCACCCTATTCGCCAGATTTAGCCCTCTCGGATTATTTTCTGTTCCCAAACTTGAAAAAATGGCTCAGTGGTCAAAGATTTCCCAACGATGAAAAAGTGATGTCGGCAGTTAATGGGTATTTTGAGGAGCAAGACCGTTCTTATTATAAAAAGGGTATCGAACTTATTGAACATCGCTGGGAAAAGCGTATAGAGCTGACAGGAGATTATGTTAAAAAATAAATATATTTTTTTCCAAAATTTTTGTGTTTCCTTTGTTGGGTCGGGTACTTCTGGGACCACCCTCGTAATATATATATTTTGGCAATTTAATTCCCGGATTGGCGCTGCATTATGTTTGCGTGAAATGAACCCAAAACAAGGCAGCATATAATAGTTGACAGATTTACGAATATAGCGTGGTCAAGTGAAGATCGTTTAGCTTTTATTTTTTATGAAGGAAGCTAGCACGTACGTAGTGTTTCAGTTAATCGTCATGACGCAACGGTTGAATATACATTTTGATGCAAATTATGGAAAATTGCAACAGAAACTTAGAAAATGTTGATAAATGTGTACCCTGTTAACAACTTATATACAGGTCTAGCAACGAATAGCAATTTCAATCACAAAAACGGTATCTCTTGTTGGTCAATATTTTAAATGATGATTTCCACCATTACGTGTTACCACCCGTAGAAGGATACACTTTTATCTAACCATACATTACTTGTCACCGCTTTCGTAATAATAGCATAATTATAATAATAGCGTTTTCTACTAATCGAATTTTCATGGAAGCTGAGTGTTAAAAAATAATGAAATGTCATAGAATATTAAAAGATGATAAATGTCGTGCGCTGATAGATATTTAATAATTTTCTTTATTAATACATATTTAAAATTCGCGCTATACTGTGAAAGATAAGGGGGACGGAGGATATCTCTTTACGGGTGGCGTCGCATGTTGGCAGAGATTATTATTAAAAAGTTCGATCAACAAGCGATATTTTTTTCAGACCGTCGTTGCCATACCTGTGTGCAACATTATGGTTTGAACGGTTTAAATGTTTGAAAGATGGATCTGAGATGTTTAAAATAACGCGGGAACCGGGAGACCGTTGATTTCTCGAAATGTAGATTCGATCGCAAAATTTCGTGAAATTGTGGAAATTATCATCAAATGACATTCTGTATGATGAAAGATGAGTTTACATCAATAAGGTGATAATTTGACAAATTTTATACGAAGATTTTGGAGAGAGGAAGATCTGTGCAAAGTTCCCGCACAGTTTTACGGATGAGCAAAAATAGAAAAGAGTTGCATCGTGCGTAGACTTCGTTCAGACTTGTCGGGACAAAGTCAATTTCTTAACTGTATTATCACTGGTGATGAGTCATGGCTGTTGTAATTGGACCCTGAGACAAAATTCCAGAGTAAACAATGGATTGAAAATTCATTACAAAGACACAAAATGTTTCCTTTGCAAAATCCAGAATAAAAATCATGATGATCTTTTTTGAAAAACAAGATTTTATTCATAAAAAAAATTGTGTCTGGAGGATAAAAAGTTAATAATATTTGTACATTAAAGGAATAAGGAGATTTTTATAACGTATTTCTAGAGTGCGACTACAATTTTAAAGGGTAATTGGTTTTTGTTGTAACACAATTCACATCTGCACTAACTGTGAAGTCATTTCGCATGAAATACAGCGTTTTTGGGATCAATTACTACCCCTATTCAGCTAAATTTGCACCAGTAGATTTTTTTCTATTTGCTAAAGTGAAAACTGTTTTCAAAGGGAAAAGATTTCAAGACATAAAAGATATTAATAAAAACGTAACTGCCGAATTGAAAGCAGTTTCTTCTGTCATCCTTGTTGAATTTCAAAATACTCATAGAACGTTTCAATAAGTGCATTAAAGTAAATGGAGATTACTTTGAATGAATAGCAAAAAAAATCAATCAAAATAACGCTAGAACCGGACGTCCTCCAATCTCCTGAAATACAGATTCGACCGCAAAATTTGGTGAAATTGTGGCAAATTATCACCGAACGACCTACAGAATGATGATATATAAGTTGAACATCAATAAGGATTTGGAAAAGAGGACAATCCGTGTGATGTTCGTCCCACACAATCTTACAGGTAAGTTAAAACGAACAAGTGGTGCACCGTGTGCAAACTTTTTTCATTCTTGTCGCGAATATGTAAATTTGTAATACTGCATTGTCATTGGTGATGAGTCATGAGTGATTCAGTACGATCTTGTGACAAAACGACGTAGTATGCAGCGGTTTTGAAAGTAATCAGCAAGACAAAAAGTTTCGTATGAAAAAAATTAGAATCAAAACTAAACTAATTACTTTTTTGATGAACAGAGTCAGGTCCATAAATAATTTATACCTGAAGGAGAAATAGTCAATAGTGCATTCAATTTTGAAGTGATGAAAAGATTGTAACAACGCATTACTCGAGCGCGATCACAATTTAGAAGAAATATTAGTTGGTTTTTATTGCATGACGATGCACCTGTTCATTCTGCACTGATTGTAAAGTCATTTCTCATTAAACATGGCGTTGTTGAGACAAATCAACCTTACTAGTTACCAGCAGACTTTTTTCTGTAACTTCAAGTGAAAAATGTCCTCAAACAGAAAGGATTCAGTACGAGGAAGATACAAAGGAAAAATAACCACTGAATTGAAATCAGTTTCTTCGATTGTCTTTGCCGACTGTTTTCAAAAACTTTGAGAACGTTGCAATACGTAAATAAAGATAACTTTGAAGAAATAAATAACATTTTTTGAATTACTTAAACTATGTTTTTTTCATTGTGCCAATTCGAGACTTAAATTATCAAACCGCAAACCAAACTACACTTTATGACTTTTAATTCTGATCGAATATAACGTGGACTATATGCATTATTTTAGCTGAAAATCATTCTAAATAAAAATTACAACATCAATGATTGAATAATCAGACTTTAATTTAAAACAACCCACACCTCAGTACAAATAGCTTATGTAGAAAAAGACAATGTCTTTCGAAAAAGGGTAATATTACTGGAAATTGTCCATTTTCCGCCTTTCATATATATATATATATTAAGCCATCTCAGGTTTGCCGATGATATAGTTATTTTCTCAAATACTCCGGAAGAGTTGCAAAAGAGAATAGAAGAACTAAACGATGCCAGTCAAAAAATCGGCCTCAACATGAATCATACGAAGACAAAAGTACTGTTCAATGCGTTTGTTTGTCCGAAGAAAATTTAAATAAAAGGAACGGAAATAGAAGAAGTTACGAAATATGACTATCTAGGCCAGGTTATCAACAGAGACAGATCATTAACTGAAGAAGTAAACAGGAGAATAAAAATGGGATGGAGCTCTTTCGGACGAAACGCCTCGATATTTAAAACAACAATCCCACTCTGTTTAAAGAAAAAAGTATTCGATCAGTGTACCCTACCGGTCCTTACCTACGGCAGCGAAACATGAGTGCTTAACGCCAAAATAGTTCAGACTCCAAGCAACACAACGAAGTATAGAAAGATGCATGTTGGGAATAACAAGAAGAGATAGAAAGAGAATAGAATGGATACGAAAACAAACAGGAGTCACAGATATAATAAGAAGAGTAAAGAGTCTGAAATGGAAATGGGCGGGACATGTCGCAAGAAGAGAAGACAACCGATGGACAAGAGAAATTATTGACTGGGAACCAAGGAATATGACAAGACCGAGAAAGAGACCAATGAACAGATGGGATAAGGATATTAAAAACTTTCTTGGAAAACTGTGGAAAAGAGAGGCACTGAATCGAACAAAATTGAAAATCATGGAAGAGGCCTTTATCCAGCAGTGGATTAACAGGGGCTGATAATGATGATATATATATATATATATATATATATGCAGACACGCCGGAAATTACTTTCACGTTATAAAATTATAATATTAAACTTAATATCATTAACATTATGTATGATTCGCTGAATTATCTATGCAGATATCTATTACGTTGACATTCATTTGCTTCATGCTTTTTTATACACATTTCGTTGATATTGAATTGACATTGTTATAGTGATTTCAGTTTTTTGTTTAGTTTATATTAATAAAAAAGCATGAAGTAACAATTCGGAAAGTATTTGCGTCTGAGAAGATATTAATATCTGAGGCTTTAATTAAAGGTGTGATAAATGAATTTATTTATTAAATCATATATTACTGATTTAATTTCCCTTTACAACTTTTTTTATAGCAAATTCATGAAAAGTATAGAACTTATAGTCTATGAACGTGCATACATTTATAATATGTATCTGAAAGGAAAAACTACCAAAGAAATTGCTGATAGTCTACGAAGACCTCTCAGAACGATTCAGTGTACTATTAAGAAGGTTAAAGATGGAAATGGTTTAATTTCTGCTCCAAGGAAAAATTGAAAACGAAAGACTAGCAATCGTGCAGATAAACGAATAGTTCATAAAGTCAAAAATAATTCGTTTATTAGCTTCCAGTAACAAAAAGAGGATCTCAACCTTACTTTTGGAGTTACTCAAATAATATTGAGGATAAATGAAGCTGGAATTTTTGACCGTATCGCTCGTCTCAAACCATACATAAACAAGATAAACAACTGTAAACGACTTCATTTTGTAAACTCGTATGCTTATAAGTCAATAAATTCTGGAAATCAATTGTTTGGAGTGACGAATCAAGGTATGAGATAACTGGGATTAAGCGAAGGCAATACATTTGGCGTAAATCTGGAAAAGCGCTAGAAAATCAAAATATAGTAAGCATGGAGGGGGTAGCATTATGATCTAGTGCTGTTTCTCATACACGGAATTGGTAATTTGCAAGTAATCGAAGGTAGAATGAATGATAATTCCTATATTGAAATAACTGAAAAAAAAATAAATGAAAGTGTGCATAAAATGGGTCTTAAAGCTGGATTTATCTTTCAACAAGATAATTATCCACAGCACATGGCTTAGAAAGCGAGGGAATTTTTCAACAAAAAACTCAAATCAAGTACTCGATCAGCCACCATTAAGCCCAGATTTGAACCCAGTTGAACATCTCTGGATAGTATGATACGAAAAACCCTACTGATTTAAAAGATCTACTATCGCTTCTTGCCTTTAAGATGTATGGAAGAAAATAACATTAGATGTTATTCATAAACTTATTGAAAGCATTCATAATCGCTTGAACGCCATTATACGTGCTAAATTTGGAATAATTATTGAATTTTCTTAAATTTGTTATTTTTTGTAATTTTTTCAAATTACTTTCCAAATGCAAATACTTTCCGAATCGCTTTTTTTCTTTTATTTCACTTTTTTAACGAGGTTTATAGTGTTAGCGAACTAAGGTTTGACATTTTTATGAAGTCCATCCTAACGTTCCTATATATTAGATAATCAAAAATGTTCTGTCGTTGTTATAACGTACAATAATTACAAGAATTGTTAACACTTATCAGATAAAATTCAAAGAATTGTTTGTCAATTATATTAGTATGTGTTTTAATGTTAATTCTTGAATGACTCTTGAACTGTTAAATTTAATTTAAAAAATAATTCTAACCCTAAAAAATGTCTGTGAAAAATAATGTAATACGTGCGTGTTTGCTTTATGAATTTAAAATTGTGACTAACGGTACAGAAACTGCAAAAAAGATTTGTACTCCGTTTGGAGAAAAGACAATTACATCAAGAACGTGCCAGAGATGATTTAAAAAAATTTCTGACGGGGATGAATCCATTAAAGACGAGACCAGATCAGGTAGACCATTAAATTTAAATATCGACGAATCGGAGATAATGATTGAAACAAATTACAGTTTAACTTGTCAACAGCTTGTAGAATTGTTCAAAGTAAGTGATAAAACAATACGGAATAATTTACACAAAATAGGAAAAAGTTGGATATTAAGTAAATGGGTACCACACGAATTCACTCTTAATAACAAATTACAGTGTCTTACAATCTATACATCTCTTATTTCACAACTAAGATCAGAAAACTTTTTGGATCAAATTTTGACCACTGGTGAAAAATGAATTATTTATTAACTACAAACCTACTCACCACTGGCTTTCATTAGGGGATTCTGTCTCACAAAGTCCTAAAGGAAAGTTAACACCGCGAAAACTTATTGTCTGTATTTAGTGGACTTCAAAAGGAATTATTCACCATGAATATTTACGAGTAGGTCATTCCTAACGGAAAAAATTATAGTGAACAATTCTAATGAGTATACGATGCATTACAACAAAAACAGTCAGCACTTGCAAATGGTAAAAAAGTTTTATTTTTGCAAGATAACGAACGGACACACGTTACAGTAGAGACCAAAACAAAAATTGTGAATTTAGGGTGGGTGATCCTCCCCTAATCCCCGTATTCCTCAAACATATATCCATCAGATTATCACCTATTTTTATCTTTGAACCATCATATGCGTGGTAAACAGTTTAATAATGAAGAAGAATTAAAATTGCATCTACATTTTTTGAAAATAAAAATAATCACTTCTATAAAAATGGAATTTATAAATTATCTTCTCGCTGGAAAAGGGTTGTTCAATGCGAAGGTTGATATTTTGATGAATAAAGTTTTTTTATGTAAAAATACATAAATATTTTTTTCTCGATTCAAAAACGACAGAACTTTCTTAGTTACCTGATATACAGAGATCTAGCATTATTTGACAAAAACCACAAAATCATTAGCCAATAATTTTGTCTAATTTCCGTTGCGACTGTGTATATATATATATATATATATTTATATATATATATAATATTTATATATATATATATATATAATATTTATATATATATATATATATAATATTTATATATATATATATATATAATATTTATATATATATATATATATATAAATATCTATATACACCCATCCCTCAATTTACGCGGGACTTTTTTTACACGAGTTTTTTTTACGCGGAAAATTATACCTCTACGCTGCAGTTTTTATACGTGGTATGAATTTACGCGGTTAGATAGATTTCGTTTTATATAATTTTTCATTGTATTTATTATATATCAAATTGACGCAACTTCTTACTTGAACGTATTAAAGCACGGCAGTGCAATACAAAACATGCTCAGGAAGACGTCACATTGCCTTACTAATCATCTTTGTGATCCTAATTTACGAAACCAGAAAATATACTTTCCTGGAAGTTTTAAAAGTATGTAACAAGTGTATACAAGTAACACCGATAGAAAAATTTATTGTGTTTGTTCTCTGCACATTGCTTATGTTTATTCAACGAGCCTTAAAGTTTAAACAAGATTTAATGAAATGTTGCAGCGAATATTAGCAAATTTATGAAAACTTAGTAAAAGAAAAGATAGGGAACAAATCATCCAAAAAATTAACATTAAGAATAAAAATGATGTCGAACTTACAAATACTTTAAGCGATGCAGATGATAAGTCTGTGCCAATTAAAAGGAAAAGGTTGATTGTTTTGAATTACGTTAGCAATAGTGACACAATAACATTTATCTACTTTTATTTTCTAAAACGTCATTATTTTTTTTTAATTTATGTAAAATAAATATGTGTTTCTACAACTTTACTAGCTTTTATTTTCAATATTTTTTCTATTCTACTGACAAACTCAATTTACGCGATTTCCATTCTCGTAAAACTAAGCCATGTGAAACGGAAACTCCGTGTAAATTGAGGAACGGGTGTATATATATATATATATATATATATATATATATATATATATATATATATATATATAATGATAGAAAAAAAATGCTGAAAATAACAAAAAAATTTTAATAATATTTTTTTGTTAAGGACAAAGTTTATTCTGAAATTCTTTCCATATTTGGATCAACCGATCGAAGTATCACTGCAGATGATTTGTCGCTGCTACATTACACAGAAATGGTAATCAAAGAAACGATGCGTTTATTTCCACCAGTTCCGTTCATAATGAGAGAAGCGGATGCAGATATAAAACTAGGTATTTGCAAAAACATTAAGTGAACGAAACGTTAATAACTTCAAATTATTTTGTGAGAAGTTATGTATACAAAAGTTAATTCTTAAATGATTTTCCAATTTTTCAACTTTTTTATTTCAGTTAATTTAACATACATACACGTTTATAACATTTTATGTTTCAATTACTCATTATATATATATATATATATATATATAATCACAATTTTTTTCAATTTTACAATTTAAATAAATAACAAAATATTCAACGTTATAATTGAAACTCTAACTTTTTTTAGACATTTGATGATATGTAATTTATTCCAAAACTACAATATCTATAATAGTTTTCTATTGTTTCATTAAAGTTTATAATGACTAGCAATTATTATTAATTTTTTAATAATAATAATTGTTACTAATACAGAAAAACTCTACTATTCTCCCAATTTTTTAAAAAAATTTGGTCAATTGTAACAAAACACGACAGATTTTGTTAATAATTAAGATAGATCAATTCTGAAATTCTAAAATATATCATTTCATGTAATTTTTAACTGAATGTTTTTGTCAAACTCTTTTAAAAAAATACTTTTAATTTTTCAAATATTTATATAAACATTTTAGGCAGGATTATTTAAGAAACCATTTAATTACCTGTTTTTCAAATTAATGTTTTAGATTAAATCAATTACCTAATTCATAAATAACTTGTATACGATCAAATGTCGTTAAAACAATCAAGATGTCAAAATTAATTACTGCTTTTCTACTAATTGCAACATATTCAAAGGACAAAATACTTAATAAATGGAAACAATTGTTAGTTCATTGTATTAGAAAATTTCATTTTCAAAATTGATAAATAATTTTATTCATTTTAGTTTTTAAACTAAATTAAGTTCTACATTATTATTAATATATATATATATATATATATATATATATATATATATATGCATATACATATATGTATATATATATATATATATATATATATATATATATATACAATTAGCTTATTTGTTGTATTTTTCGATTACAAGAAATAAAAACGTAATTTGTTAATAATAATAATAAAAGAAATGCACTGAAATAAAACGAAACTGAAAAATGAATGTCATACTGAAACTAGGACACTTGAAAATTTCTGTTTTTGTCACAACTAACTTCATAATGTTATTGAAATAATAAAGAACTGTGAAATACAAGGATTCTATTTAAATCACTTTCATTCCTTTCTGGCATTTTATATTGTTAGAGTACTTCAATAAGTAAGCAGAATTATTGCCGGTAACATGGAAAGTTAAGCTGGTTAAACGTTGATTGATATGTGAAATCATATAATTAAACATTTTCAAGGTGGTAAATCTATTCGAGAGATATTGAAAATGGTAGTTAAAAACCATTCAACTGTACACAATATTACGAAAAGATATAAAACTATAAAATAATTGGAAAATAAAAAAGGAAAATATAATAAAACTGTAAATGGAAGCAAAAGAGAGCTATGTAGTCCAACAAGTTAGAAATAGCCATTTCTGAATGTACTAAAATTAAATGAAATGATCGGAAGACAGTGAAAAATTAAAGCATTTATGGAAAATTTTCAAAAAATACAAAGAAAACATGAGTTACATCGTCAAGTTCTAAGAAAAAACGATTCATTAGCAAGAAAAATCATATTAAAAGACTAAATTCTGCGAATTGGCATCCAAATAAGAATTTTGACATTTTTAAACCTGCACTAGTTACTGATAACAGTAAATTTTACATTTTTAGGTCTAACGGTAGTCACTATGTATGGAAAACGCGAAGGAAGAACTATGTGTGAAAAATATTCGCATCACAGTGAAAAATGGTGGTGGATCTGGCATGATTTTAGGTTCAGTTTGGTTAAAGGTCAGGGGATTCTTCATTTTATAAACAGAAATATGGACTGAAATAAGTATTTAGATATTATAAAATAAATTTCCTTTTAGTGTTGAAAAATTAGGTCTAGGAAATTATTATTTTTATAATAAATAATAATCCTTTGTACAAGGCTCATACAATTTAGATGTGCCTCTATTACAACTATCTCCACGTAATGGAAAGTCGATCACAGAGTACTGATCTAAGAGTAATCGATGATTTTTGGAGTTATATTGATAAGAAACCCACAATCATTTAATTTTCAACAAGGGTGTCTTAAAAAAGACATCAATGGAAACGTGGAATAATACTGAAACAACATACTCCAAAAAGCAAGTAGAAAAGCATTCCTTCAACACTCAACATGATTCAGAGAAATAAAGAACTAAAAATTGTATCAAAAATACTAAATCAAAATATACTAAAAATGAAATCAAAAACAACATATTTATGTTCTTAATATTTTAAAAAAAAGTGTTCCAGTTCATTGTGACATTGATTTTTTTTGAATTGTTTTAAATATTATTTCTTTTATTATTATGAAGTAATTACATTTTATTTTTTTAAGCAGATAAAACAATTAATAAGCTAACTGTAAATAAGGTTCTTTTTTAAATCACAGTTTCATTTCATCAATTATTTTGCAATTAAAAATGTTTGTTTATACTGTCCCAGTTACACTATGTACACACACATATATATATATATATATATACATATATATATAAATATATATTAAATGAAAATGAAAAAGTTATGTATTGGAATATATTTCTTTCAGATGACGAATATACAATTCCATCTACTACTGGTATAATTATACCAATTTTAAGTGTACATAGAAATTCAGAATTATGGACTGACCCATTTCAATTTGATCCCGATAGATTTTCTTTTGAGAATAATTCAAAGCGGAATCCCTGCACTTATATTCCATTTAGTGCTGGTCCTAGAAATTGTTTAGGTGAGTATTTATAAGTATATATATATATATATATATATATATATATGTATGTATGTGTATATATATATATTATAATTAAAAAATTACTCCCGTATGGAATCCCGTATGGAATCTGATGTTTGAATGCAGTTGATTGTATGAAACCTAGATTCATAATGATGATACAAATCTATTAGTTATGTGCTGATATTCAATTTAAACATCATAAAACACTTTAGTGTAAAACAACAACTTGCAATAAGAACATTATATTATTAAAGGACGGCCCATAGAAACATTACAAGCGCTGCTAAACTTCTTACTCAAATACAAAAAATGGTTGTTTTCTTTTTAGTTTTTAATCTTTTTATATTAGACTTCATATTATGTACATTTATATTTTATTTTTATATACATATATATATATATATACGAGTATATATATATATACACGAGTATATGTATATATATATATATATATATATATATTAGGTCGCTAGGAAAATAATTGCGGTTTTTGTTGTCAATTTGGAGGTCATAAACGTCAATTGTTTTTCTGTTAATCTTATATATGTATATGTATATATATATATATACATATATATATATATATATATATATATATATATATATATATATATGTACTGGGTGAGTCCAAAAGTTTCCATAGGTTTCGCGATTGAAAAATGGACTAAATTTATTAAAACAAATTTATTCTTTCTACACAAGAAATATCTATTTTTTCTATAATCTTTCTCCAATGTTCTGATAGCATTTGCATGCCTCTATCATGAAAGATGGCCGGTTTTTTGCAAAAGAATGAAGAAATGTAGTTCTTAGGCCGTGAAGAAAAGCTAATTTTCTACCATTCAAATTTTTTTTATAACGACCAAAAAAAGTGATAATCTGATAGAAAAATATATCAGAAGAATAAGGTGGGTGCATTAGGAAATCCTAATCAAGCTTTTTGAGCTTTCTTTGCGTTTGCATCGAAGTGTGGGGACACGTGTATCGTGACTGAAGACAACTTCCTTCCAAATGAGCAAAATTAAATTGCTCTCACCAATTCTTGGCTTCATATTTTTCAATTGTTGACAATACTTGTCGAAATTAACTGTTTCGTTAATAGGGAGGAGCTTATAAAAGAGCACACATTGGAAATACGACCATACAGACAGCATAAGCTTGCGAGAATGCAAACAGGTATTTGTCATAGGTTGACTACATTTGGTTTTTCTACGCGCAAGTCCTTTTTCATTCCACATTTTCGTATTGAATCCATTTTTCTTTTCCTGTTACTAAGCGATTTAGAAACGGATCCGTTTTCAATCGGCCAAGCATGGAATTGTTGTAGAAACTCGATACATTTTGATCTTTTCGGTCAGAACATGTGGAACTGATTCAGTGAGCTTTAAATTTTATTCAAGTTTTTTAAATGCCGAAATGAGGTCAATTTGTCAACATTTAACCTCTCAGCAACCTCTTGTGCTGAAATTCGTGGATAATAATCCACAAAATTGCGTACAATATTGTCATCATCACCAGAATACCGACCGGAGTGAGGCTGGTCTTCGAGGTTAGAATCATCTCGCTTAATTTTTGAAAATCGTTTCTCACAAGTTGGAATCGACACAGTACTCTCACCAAACAGGTTGAAAATGTTTTCGCGGTATTAGTTATACTTGATCCCCTTGGATTCTTCTACGTCATAATTATATCCACTTAAGTATACTGTTTGGTTCGAAATAACGTCAGAAATGATTATAATCTCTTATTTCTTCAAAAAAGAAGACGTCACTGCTTTAATCATAAATGGTTCTCAATATCGTACAATGATACATTTTTTTTGAAAACAGCTATTGATAATCGTCCACAAATTTGGTTTTAATAAGATGGAGCCACAACGTGTATAATAAGACCCGTTATGAAACTTTAACGAGACGTTTTTGATGAACGTATAATGTCAAGAAACATCGATATTAATTATCCTACCCATTCGCCTGATTTGAGTCCTCACGATTTTCTTCTTTGGAAGTATTTAAGAGGTCATGTACACGTTAAAAAACCAGAAAACATCCTGCATTAAAGAATAATATACCAGAAGAAATTCGAGTGTCATGTCCAGAAATGCATTAGAATGTGCTAGACTTTGTAAAGCTGAAAATAGGAATCACTTATTTGATGTCGAAAATCCCCGTCCTTACACTATATTTTGTAAATAAAAAAAGATGAAAGTATCACAAAACGAACAAGAGTAGTAATGTTTTGAATCCCATTGTTGTTGCACCCCTGTAGATCTTTGGTATAACACAATTATTCATGTTACTATGATAAAATAATTATACTTAATGGACTACAATAAAACATATTTAAACAAATTTTAATACTGTTATCATACACACTATATGTATATTTTATGTGCATAAAAAATAAGTGTTTTAATCCATGAAAAATAATGTCTGACAATAATAAATATATGTCTAAAAAAGAGATAATAACCTCAGTAATCTAGCTAAAATATAAAGTAATAAATTTCGATCCCACCTGAGACGAAATCATATGGCACTCAAGTCATAACCTCATGTATCTATCCTTATATACTTGCATATCCCTCTCTCTCTCTCTATATATAATATATATGTATACATATATATATATATATATATATATAAGCATTTTTTCGACATGACTACCAGTTAATATTTATTATTTTTTTATTTGAACAAACACATATTTAAAAATTAAATAATTTATGCAATAAACAATACAAAAGTTATTTATGGAAAATATTTGTGGTTAAAAATGAATTGGCTGAATTACATAAAAAGTGAATTTTTTTTTTGTTTCAGGTCACAAATATGCGATGCTTTTACTTAAAACTCTAATAACCGTATTTGTTCGAAAATACAAAGTATATTGCTCTTACAAATCTCCAATGGATATTAAATTAAAATATAAAATTTTGTTAAGACCAGCTGATGGCGCATTAATTTCTATCGAAAAAAGAACTTAGAAAAAGTTCAAATGATATTAATAAGTTCCAAATTTTAAAATCAAGGAAATAAATTTTAGATTCTTTAATAGCATACATACATACAAACAACACACACACACATATACATATATATATATATATATATATATATATATATATATATATATATATATATATATACATATATATATATAAGTATTTTGTTATTTTAAGCTACATGAAATATGAAATATTATTTTTTTCTATTTTCTATAACACATTTTATATTTCAGATTTGTATTCGAAAATAATAAAAACTAAAAATTTTAGATCCATATAGACATTTTTACAACAATATTTATAATAATACTTCACAATAATTAACAATCGTTTTTTTAAGAAAAAGGAAAATTTTCAGAAAATGTTTGAATTGTTTAATATTTTGGTTACTTGAATTTATTAGCTAGAGTCTTAAAATTATATTGAAAATGGTTTAAAATTAATTCTTCACAAAAAAAATAATTGTGAATATTTCATTGAGATATTCTTAGTAATTTCTACATACATTATTGATTAGATAATTTCAAATAATATATTTTTTATAAAAAAATCATTAGGTGGTAGGAAAATAATTCTAATTTTTATTTTCTGAATTGTTTTCAATAAAAGTTCCTTTTCATGGTGTTTATGTTAATATTATTTTAATGTGCATTTTTTGGTCTGTGTTTTGACAGGATAAAATTTGGTTTTATTATTACTTTTGCTTCAAATTAAGCTATTGAATTAATGATGGAAAAGAAGCAAATAAGAGCAATTTTTGTGCATGAGTTTAAAATGGGTGGTAAAGCAGCAGAAATTTCTCGTTAACTAAATGATGATTTTGGAGTGGGCACTATTAAGAAACGTATGCAATGGTGGTTCCACAAATTTCGTGCTGAGGACGAGAACCCTGAAGATGAAGAAAGTCGCGAACGTCTTCTTCAGTTCATAACGATCAACTGAAGGCGTTAGTTAAATTAGAACCACGCAAAATTCGAAAGCTTGCACAAAAGTGAGAGGTTAGTCATCCAATATTTCTGAACCACTTAAATTAAAAAATGTGTATGAATTTGAAGTTAATAAACTGCACTTATTTTTTTATTAAAATAATATATCTCGAGGTTTGATCAAAAAATATTCAAACAGTGCTCACCGCTCAATATTTCGAAATTAAATAAAAATAGTGACAATAGGATAATTCCATCAATTTTAAAGTAAATTCGAATAAAAGTAATTTTTTTGAAAGGGTTAGTTTTGTAATGAGATTTTCTTAAACCCGAAAATTTTTAATAGTGACTAATTGAAAGGTCAAGTATTATTCTTACATTTTATTTTAAATTTGAAAAGATATCGACAAAAACATGTCGATTCTTAAAAGCTTCCACTAGAAAGATGCTCGTAGTTCATCCACGTATTTGAGGGCTTCTGACAGATTAAGAAAGATAGAACTTAAGTTTCAAATGTGAAAGTTATAACGATCACAATTTTCGATACTCAGGCACTTGTTCACTGTGAATGTGGACTAACAGATCAAATAGTAAAACAGATTTCGTATCTGGAGCTTCTGAGGCAGCTGGCGACGTAGTCAGAAAAGAACAAATGGAATCTCGGAAAAATAATTCGTAGTTTTATTACAACAATGCATCGCTTTAAGCTTCACTTCTGGTTCACAATATTTTAAAGAAAAACAGGCAACCTCGTTCCTCATACACTATACTCTTCTGACTTGATCAGGTGTTATTTTTTTGCTGATAAAAATAAAGACTTCATTAAAAAGAAGTCGCCTAGAAACGATTGAAGATATAAAAAAAAATCGAAGGATGATCTAACAACGATTCCCAAAAGTGGCTATAAGAAGTACTTTTAGAAATAGAAAAGCCTTTGACGAAAGTGCATAGTTTCTGTAAGAAACTATTTCGAAGAAAACTATTTAAATTGTAAATATTTTTTTATAAATATGTTTTTTAACACTAATCCCAGAACATTTTGAACAAAAATCGTATGATCTTGTTCGCTTTGGGTAAAAGTTGTTGGAAAATTTAATTTTCTAGTTCGATTCAATCAATATTTTAAATCCTAACAATATTTTAAACCATGATATTTATAAATAATTTCGAGTTGGAACCCTAAATTAAACTTTCAGTCACAACATAAACATCCTCAAATACTTTTCAAAGTCTAAAGTCTTTCAAAGTCTTCAAAAAATTCGAAACATGGTCCAAAGACAAGAAATTGAAAATTATTGGATTGTTAATAAAGTTTTTTTTTAAAAATAGATATTATTTGTAATAAAAAAGCTTTTTGATTTTGAGTAGAAATTTCAAAAATAAATAAAAATAGAGAAATACATTGTACAATATATTAGGCTGGTAGAAAAATAATTACGGTTTATGACCTTCAAAGACATACATTTTTCTTTTTCTGATTTTCCTAGCTGTTTTGAGTGGTCCAAAACTATTGAATACTAACGTCTATCTTTTATGCAAACTGTCGACTTGTTGTGAGTGGTTCGGATTTCACGAACGCCTTCAGTTGGTCGTTCTGAACTGAAGAATGACGCTCGCAACCTTCCACATTTTTAAGGCTCTCGTTCCAAGCACGGAATTTTTAAAACCACTTTTGCAGCGTACATTCCTTACAGTACCCACACCAAAAACATAATTTAGTTTATGAACAGTTTCTGCTGTTTTACTACTTGTTTTCAGCTCATACAAAAATGCTCTTATTTGCTTCCTTTTTATCTTTAATTCAGTAGCTAAGTTTGAAGAAAAATTAATAATGAAACCAAAGTCGATATAATCGTAATATAGACTAAAAAATTCACTTTGAAATGATATTAAAATGAGCAGGGTAACATGACACTTTCACTGAAAAAAATAAGGTTACAGAAAAGAAAAAAAAGCTGCATTTATATTCCTAGCAACCTAATAGATAAATAATATATACGAAAAAGTAAAAAAAATGTAAATCCTGAAGGTTGAAAATTTCAACAAATTAAATAAAAAAACTTATATTCACCATTGGAGTAGGATAATCTGTAAATGATATCCATCCATTTATTTATAACTTTGTACTACAATTATAAAATTATTACTTTATTTTCTTGTTTATAAATGTTCAATATTTAATACTAACTTTTTGATATAGTATCCATTTTCAGTGTTTAATATTTTATAAATGAAATACATTGTCTGTATAACGTACTAATCATTGTGTAATGTTTTATGAAGTTAGCACATTGACGCCGGGGCGTTTGAAGTCGTACTTTACGTGGCGACGGGAAGATTTCGCTTGTTTTGTTTCAATCACGTTAAGTTAGAAAAAACTGCTATAGCTTTTAAAATAAATAATTTTTCAGAGAAATTTTGAGGTATGTGATAAATTAATTTATTGCATCATAATCTTCACTTTTTAATATTCAATTATTAAAGGTTTTCAACTTTTGTTAAAAATAAAAAAAATATTTAATTTTTACAGTAACATGTCATACTTAGTATTTCTTATTTGTATGATTTTCTTATTTCTACGATTATCTTATCAAATGCACTGGGATAATTTGATTATGACAAAGATAGAGATATCTGCCGTCTCTGATTGCATTCAGAGGAAAAACCAAGCGGCGAATTTCTATCATATCGCATTAATGTATATACTAGCTGCAGTATCAATAATCAAAAGATAAAAAAAGTTGAAAATATATATACATTTATATCAATTCTTGAAACTTCTATTTTGGTATTTATGCAGAGAATTGACCAATTTATAGTTTTTTTTTAAATTTATTATACATAAAAATTTCAATGATGCATTTTCGAGCCATCCGGTTACGGATGTCGCGAAAATGCGTCATCCGGCGCCAATGTGTTAACATACATATTTTCATTATATATAGTATCCTGCATCATGATTAATAAGGAAAATTTCATAAATTGTAGTTTCAATTTTAATACTAAGTAATGAAAGTATTAACTATAAACGTAGCAGAAAATAACACAGAAAATAATTGACATATAATAAATAAGTTAATTATAAATATGAAATAAAATTTACTCACCAATGGATTCTGTTCACCTGTATATTTTGACGCAATATTTTTGAAAGCATCACCCGGTAGTAGGTATCTGTACAAAAATTAAAATTATTTATGATTATTGAATAAATAAAAATTATAGACAAATTTATAAAAGAATTAAAACAAAATTCCGAGAGTCTAAATTTAATTATGTTCATTAATTTTAAAGTTCTTTTGGTATCTCTTATGTATGTATATATATATATATATATATATATATATATATATATATATCCAAAAACATGCAAAAGTTAAAGGTTTAATAACTAGGAATAAAATAGTTTCAAATTCAAATACTGGAAATTTATATTTTAAGAAAGAAACACAACAAATTGATATCAAAAATATTTGAATGGTAAAATAAAAGAAACATAAAAAAAGTAATAATCAATAATGAACTGGTTAGACGAGTGTTTTAAAATATTCAATATAATTGTGTGAATGAAGAGATAGTCAACCGTTTCAATTATAATTATTAAGAAGTGACCTTTATACAGAGACCGTCAAAGTGTATAGATAATATTAATAAAAGTAAGTATATATATATATATATATATATATATATATATATTAGGTGCACAAATTAATTCTGTGCCTTTAAATTGGATTAATCATAACTGTTTTAAATTAAAATATTTTCTCATCGCTTAAGGAGACTGAAGTGCCAATACTATTATCGAAAAACAATATATATCTTCATCAAGCAATTGTCATAACCTCATAAAGTAGTAGTGGACAAGTGGCGTCCATTCGACGAAATTCTATCATTTTCAGAGCCATATAGTACATAAAGGATCTAAGTTTTTACGCGCAATGTTTTTACAACGCTACCATCCGAATAGGACATTTTCTGGAGCAATGGAAGCAAGCCAGGATTCTGGCATTCAAGAAGGTCGGGAAGAAGGCTGAGGAAGCAGCGAGCTACCGACCAATCAGTCTGCTGCCGACACTCAGTAAAGTGTTCGAGACGATACTGCTGAACAGGATTCAGACGCACAAGGAGGCGTCAAACAAGATCATCGAGGAGCAGTTCGGCTTCCGAAAAGGATATGCAACGACGCATCAACTGGCGCGTATCACGGAGCGGATCGTTCGTGACTTCTGGAGAGGAAACTACGCAGCCATGATCCTGCTGGACATCGAAAAGGCGTTCGACACAGTATGGCATAATGGCCTGATCTTCAAGTTACTACAAGTCGGACTTCCCATATATCTGGTGAAGCTTGTAGATACGTACCTGAGAAGCAGGACGTTTATAGTCGAAGTGAATGGGAAAAATTCAACTGCCAGAAATATTCAAGCCGGAGTACCACAGGGCTCGATTCTTGGGCCAGTCTTATTTACATATTATATAAATGATATCAGAGAAGGTATCAAGTCGAACATGGCGCTGTACGCAGATGACACCGCCATATACACGTCGGGGCGCTCCCTTGACGGCATCAGGGGGAAGCTGCAGACCGACATCAATAAGCTAGAAAAATACTTCGACCGCTGGAAACACAAAGTTAACGTTGCCAAGATCGAGACAATCCTCTTCCACAGAAGGCGGAAAGAGTTGAGTCCAGGAACAGTGAAGATGTTAGGAACGCCCATCGAATGGAAGAATACCGTAAAATATCTCGGTGTCCACTTCGACAGGAAGCTAAAATTTACCGAACACGTCAACCATGTTAAGAAGAACGGAAGATTTGCGGCTGCAAAATTGAATGGCCTGATGGCCCGGGACTCTGGTCTGAGTGTAGACAACAAGAAACTGTTGTATACGGCGGCTGTAAGACCAGTGATCACCTATGCAGCTCCTATCTGGAAGATGACGAGTGTCAACAATATGAAACGACTACAGACAATACAGAATAAAATGCAGCGAAAAGCATTGAACAAGCCATGCTGTTATCCCACAGCTGAATTACATGAAGAAGCCGAGATAGAATATCTCGCGTCATACATCACCAAGATGAGTCAAAAATTCTACAACAGGCCGCATCACAAGAATGCATTGATAAACAAGTTAGATAGAGCTACCTTCAAGAAGGCGTGGCCTATACCCAGAGTGGGGGCCAAGAACAAGAAAAAGTACTTCTTGCCCAGCACGTTCTTTCTACCGCCCACAGGGGGTAGTAACGGCTGAGTGCTAGAAGAGCACGATAAATCACGATAGAAGATCGTACAATGCATATCAGGATAATTGTGACAATTTGTAGAAAGAATTGAAGGTACAATATATATCAAGACGATGAGTACCGGTCAATTAGAAATCACGGACGAATGTGTTGTATCTATGCGCAGCCTGCGCATACCTACAACGGGAAGGGGGTGGGTGATTTTCATTCCCGCGAGTGAGGTCAACTAGGTTTTTTGAAAATTTTCCTAGGAAGCAATGTCAAGATTATGACATATGACAGTAACACACGTTGTTAGAAAAAACACGTTATAGTCTAGTATTGAAAGGGATCCAATCCCCAGGAACGACGAAGCAAACACACGGATACGGAGATTCCTACCACTGTCAGCTAAACTAAAAACTTAAAAAAAAAATACGCGCAATGTTAACACCCACCCTCGCACGTACACACCCACACAAAAAATACTTATATATATATATATGTATATATATATATATATACATACACACACACACACATATATATATATATATATATATATATATATATATATATATATATATATATATATATGTATGTATGTATGTAGGAAATATTCAAAAATTATGATGCTGTAAAAATGTATTTTCTAATCAGTAGAATTTGTTATTGAAACGTTTTACAAAAACACTACAATATGTATAAGACAACAAATTTCAATAAACAAAAAGTACAGATATTTAACACTGAAGAAATTAATAAAACCAGTTTGATTTTTATTTTAAATACAATAACGAAATACCTGTTACATGAATTAAAATATTACACAACTCTGTTTACCATTTAATATTTTTAGTGACAAAGTCTTTGATAAAAAATCTCTAAAAATTTATCAAGTTAATTAAACGAATTAGTATGGTAAAAAGATGTAAATCAGAAATATAAACGATGCTACGTATATAATTAGAATTAAGAAAAAAAAATTGAGGAAAAATAAATTAATGCTATTATTTTTTTCATGTTATGTGCCACTCATTAGAAGTTATAAGTTGAATTAATTCAATAGATATATCAAATTATAATCTGAAATTTAAAGTAAGGAAATATCTAAAACGTTGTAATTAACTGTAGGTTTTTTTTATGTAAACTGTGCGCAAAAATAAAAAAAAAATGGAAATGAAATAAAATAAAACACAAATAGTCCCAATTAAATTTAAATAATAAATAGATTTGAAGACTTTTTATGGAACAAGTTAACTATGTATAGTAATATATAAAAAAAAAACTGTTTTATAATATATACATAAAATGAATAAATATTTAACATTCCTATCGAGTTTAGATCTTATATATATATATATATATATATATATATATATATATATATATATATATATATATATATATAATATAATGGGAAAAATATGACATTTCGACAGTATTTAAAAAAATAAACGGAATGAAAACGTATCTAGTGAAACATCATGATACCTGGAAGTAGTAAAATGTTGTAGTAAAAAAATCTTATAATAATTACAATGCTTTATTCAAAGATGACCAAATATAATTTAAAAAAATTATAAAGGTTGAAAAGCATTGTAACTCAACTTTTTACTATTATTTTTTCGTTTTCGCTGTTCGTATATCACAAAATGTAAGTTGAAAATTTTATTTTTAATATATAAATATGTACATACACTCATACGCGTAACACACACACACTCACATATATATATATATATATATATATATATATATATATATATATATATATTATATATATATATATATATATATATATATTGCTATTAAAACCTTATTGGGTACATACAGTTCTTAAGAAAAAAATTTTAATAATGGGAACTAAGAGACTGAAAAATGTCAATTATTAATTCGTTATTAGAAATGGAAAGATAGATAATCTATGCCTGTATAAAATTAGTACGAAAATTTAAAAAATGCACATTTGAAGTAATTCGAGATTATTTGAAATTGTGTTATAAAAATAAAATTATTACATTAATACTAATGAATTAAATTGTAGTTATTGAGTTCTATTGTTGTGAAAGTCAGGTATTTTTGATACTAATTTATTAAATATCTATTTACAGGAATTGTTATTTAGAAATATAATTTTGTGAAATAACTAATATTTATGAAAACTGTGAACATTAATACAAATTAAAATGCATATTGATTAAAATTTTAAAAAGTATCTTTAATGCATTGTAATAAATAAAGTTAGTCAAACAAAAGTATAAATGTAATGTATTAGTCTAACAGAAGTGTTAGTAATTCATCTGTACATTAAATGTATATAAAATATATTTTCTATTCTAAACTGGAAGATGAATCAGTGTATATTGCTGTAGACAAGGTTTTGTTAATTATAAATTTATTGAAAGTTTATTGAATTCTCACGGATTTTTTTACTCGATAGATTTGTTTAATAGCAATTTATGGCATCATCCACAATTCTGGTAACTCTTGAACTTCGTTGTTCATCAGGGTCATCGCCTAAAAAAAATTCCATTGCTTTTGATATTACATAATTGTATTGCTATTGAAATGCGACTAGTAATTAATTTCCTTTCTTCTGGTTACAACACATCAGCTGTCTCATCCATCACATGTCTTAAATTCAAATTAATTTGTTTACGTTTTTTATTAAGATTTAAATTAGACACACTTTATTAAATACCAAAGTACGGAGAAAAAATAACAAGACTGATTTACTTAAATAACTTGATGAACTGATCTATCTTGCATAATAAAAATGAAAATACAAATTCAATGGTGAATTACCAAAAAAATGAAAAAAATCTGTAACGACACAAACCGAGGTTTTGATGTGTATGTATGTATATATATATATATATATATATATATATATATATATATATATATGTATATATATATATATATATATATATATATATATGCATATACATATATATATATATATATATATATATATATATACATACATACACACAGTTACTCACACAATTGATTGTACACCACTTAACAAAATACATTTATTTAAATATATTTAAGAATAATAATTTTATTGTAGATTATTTTTTATTTCAAATAAATAATTACTCTTATTGATATTTTCATAAAAAAATAAGAACAAACTTAACATTAATTCCCTGTTAATTAAAAAAGAACTTAAATAAGTATGAAATGATGGCACATAAAATTGAGCGTACACACTTGTTAGTTTTTTATCGAAATTGAAAAATAATTATATGATTTTTTTAATACTTTGTTACGTTCCATTTAAATCTACAACGGTTTGAAGACGTCGTGGCAAGGATTGGACAACTTCTCAGTACACTTTTGTAATTTTTGTTGAAGTAAAACTTTGTATTAACTTTTATTGGAGCAGTTGTCAATAGTCACTATCTGTTTCAGTAACACTGATTTTTTTTTATAAAAAATTATGCTGGTATAAATATATGTACTTTTGGTGCAAGTTTGTGTATTTGAAAAAGAAGTTTTTTTATATTTCGAATTTTGTGCAATTGTGCAAAACACCGAAAGTGAACCTTTGGAATGGAGTCAGTCAAAGGTGTATGGTTTTTTTTTCTTTGCAGGAACTGAGTAGCCTGAACAATTCCTCGAACCTTAACTTCTTACCGATGGTATTCTTGATACAGTAATTTTTCAACAGGATGAAGTACCGTTTCATTATAATAAGTGTACGTGATTATCTTGACAGACGCTTCCCAAGTCGATGTATCGGTCGTGGAAGAACACGACCATAGACAGGACGTTCAGTCGATTAAACACTAGTACATTTTTTACCTGGGGTTTCATTAAGTCTAAGGTGTATAATGGTAGAAGAATTAGTTTTGTAGCTAAACTTCGAAATCGTATTCTCGATGTAATTCAGAAAATAACACCTCAAATACTGGAAAGTGTGTTCCGAGAAATAATCAGCTTAATCTCTGTAGAGATACTGATGGTCGCTATGTGGAGACAGATACCTAATAGTATTAATTCTTTGTGGCACTTGTTTTTAAATAAATATATTTTTCTTGTTTTAAACCAGGTTTTTAAAACCCGTTATTTTTATAACAAAATATATTGTGACATTTCAGATAGTCTCTGTATAATAAAAATAAATAAAATAAATCCGATTTATTAAAAGTAAACTGGTTTATTATTTGAATTTCGTTTTCATGATTGTGAGCTGATAAGTATAACTTGTTTCGATGCAATTCTCTTCTATTTTGATGTACATCATATCAGCAGCTTGAATCTAAATATTATATTATAATCACAAATTTAAACTTATTCAGCGGAAATAGAATTTTAAAAAGCAGTAATTAATAAAACCAGTTAATTATCTATAGCTAAAATTGATAATGGAGATTATATATATATATATATATATATATATATATATATATATATATATATATATATAGATAAGAATGGATACGAAAACAAACAGGAGTCACAGATATAATAAGAAGAGTAAAGAGTCTGAAATGGAAATGGGCAGGACATATCGCAAGAAGAGAAGACAACCGATGGACAAGAGAAATTATTGACTGGAAACCAAGGAATATGAAAAGACCGAGAAAGAGACCAATGAACAGATGGGATGAGGATATTAAAAACTTTTTTGGAAAACTGTGGAAGAGAGGCACTGAATCGAACAAAATGGAAAATCATGGAAGAGGCCTTTATCCATCAGTGGATTGACAGGGGCCGAAGATGATGATGATGATATATATATATAAGATAAACATTTTTAAGTAAGGTCCGTCATGTAATTACCGCTGATTAAACATGAATGATAGGACCACGAATGTGCAATAACTTGACGTGGTTCATGGGTTAACCATCAGACATTTTGCCGCCCGGGGAATGTTGTTTAATGCTACGTATAAGTGGTTTATAACGAATATAGCAATAAATAATTCAGCTAGCGGCGAAATCGTGCTACGATCCGGTTTTTGTAAGCAAGAAACAATAGTGATGCTGAGATTGATAGGTAACTTTGTGAGGTATATGGTCCATGTTTTATGAGTAATGGTTACGTTAGGCAATGGTGTCGTTTATTTAGAATTGAGAAGGAATATTCATGACGAAAAGCGTTGTGGCTGGCTTAGTGCCATGACTGACGATTTATTGGATAAAGTGAAGACGAACATTCGTGAAAAACGTCGTTTCTCAATTGTATGTTGAATTTCCAGACGTTTCACGGTCAGTAATTTATGATAGTGACAGAAAAGCTAGGCTACGAAAAACTCACAAATGGGTAACAAAAATGTTAATCGATGCACACAAGCAGAAACGTGTGGATTCACCTGACTAGTTTTTATAATGACAGGGAAAATGAAGAAGATGACTTTTTAGTCACATTGTGACTAGATATAAGATTTGAATTTTCTACACAAACGTTGGATCAAAACAATAGTCAATTAAAAGGTCAATGAAAAGTTTAAGAAAGCACTTTCTGTCAAGAAAATCATGGCCGCCGTTTTCTGGTATAAAAAAGGGTTTTGATTTTTGATTTTCTTGAACGTGGAGTGACTATTAATATCAATACGTATTGTTAATCGATGAGTAAATATAGACGTGCCATTCAAAACAGAAAACATGGGTTGTAGTTCAGTGATATGGCGCTTTTGTACAAAAATGCAACCGATTATGACCTATTTTGCACATGAAGAAGTGTCTCGCATGTCAACGCTTTGAAAATGATGAAAAACTGAGGAGAGGCGTTACCAATTAGTTGAAATCACAGGCTGTGGATATTTTCAACACGGGAATAAGGAAACTGGTGCCACGATACCAAGAATGCTTAGAATCCAATGGTGATTACGTGAATAAAATGAGGTGTAGAGATGTCTGGTCTGTCATAAATCATTTTTATAATTGATAGTTCTTTTTTGATTGCTGGACAGATTTAGACTATTAGAAATAGACTTATTATTTAAAAACGTGCCTTGTGTTCCATAATATTGAAATTATTCTTGGTAACAGGTGTACTGGAGGACTTTCCTTATTAAATAATGAAAATTATAAGGATATTAGTTTATTACTTCAATGAATTGAAATTGTAGTTTTTTCAAATTTATAAAGTAAAATTTTTGATTATGAGGACGTGTAACCTTTTTCACTACAAGCAATTAAGTTATACAACAGATCAGAAGTCTATATACTACGAATTAAGTTGAGTATGATAAACATAGAAAAGTATAAACACCTGATGATATTAATGGACGAACGCTTATCAAAGTTTTTATCTGTAAATGATAAAATGTGGGCTGTAACACTGGCCGTAGAAGTAGAAAGCATTTTAATGCCTGGGAAGTACAAATGGCCCTATGAGTGCAAGGAGTTAGATGTAACAGTACACACAAATTATTCTCAGGTATTGGAATTATTAGAAGCTAACATCGAATCCGAAATTTATTCACTAAGAAACAAATAAACTTTAAAATTATTAAAATTTCTTAATAGAAAATGTTTGCTGTTGTATTTACGAAGAAGGACAATCTTTTCCAAACATTTTTTTTAACTTTTTGTTAAATATTTATAATCTTCAGTTAAGAATACGAGGTCAGACAATTAAGTAATGCGACAAAATTCAAAAATCGAGTATATTTAAAAATTAAGGTACATCGCTGCGATCCCCTTCAAAGTAGTCCCCTCCCACATCTACATACTAATTCCAGCGAGTTTTCCAGTTTTCGTAACAATTCTGGAACACTTCTTGTGGGACCTCTCCGAGTACCCTCGTCACAGATTCTTGGATATCTTCAACGGAGTCAAAATGTCGACCTTTGACGAATTTTTTCATATGGGGGAATAGGAAAAAGTCGCAGGGTGACATGTCCGGTGAATAGGGCGGTTGTGGTAACGTTGCGATGCCTTTAGACGCCAAAAACTGAGAGACACTGAACGCACTGTGACAGGGAGCATTGTCGTGATGCAGAACCCAAGTCTTCGCGATCTCTGGACGCACTCTGAGCACCCTTTTTCGTAATTTTTCGAGCACATTGCGGTAGAATACTTGATTTACGGTTTGTCCAGGTGGTACGAACTCTTTGTGAACCACCCCTTTGCTGTCGAAGAAGCAAATCAACATGGTTTTCACTTTGGACTTGCTCATTCTCGCCTTCTTTGGCCTTGGTGCTCCAGGGGACAGCCACTGTTGGCTTTGTCGTTTAGTTTCGGGGTCATATTGAAAGAACCAACTTTCATCACCAGTAATAACTCGATCGAGAAGAGTAGGATCACTTTCAACCTGCTCGAGACAATGCTCGAGATGTTGCTCTAAATTTCTCTGTTCCATTTTCGTGACATGCACTACTCGCGCGTTGTTACAAAACACTAACCAGCTGGCGAAGAAATGATCGTACGAGGGTGGTCAAGGTCTCAATCGAGAGAGTAGAGATCTGCTATTACGGTGGCGGAGTTACAGGTTCGCAGTGTTACCACAGGCCGAGAAAAAAAATCGGTCGCATTACTTAATTATATGACCTCGTACATCATTTTTTTTCATATTTGTTATGCGATGTTTAATTTCATTCTACATTACATACCCATAATGATATCTATGTAAAACCATTTTTATCTTTTATAAAACAAAAACAATATATTTTCTACAAATTACAGCCGAAAAGATTTCAGCCTTGTCTATTATGAAAAAAGTATATTAGGTTTAAATTTTTTTCTACTACAGATTACATTGCCAGCAAAAATGATCTTCAATATGTATAAAAAAGTAATACATTTGAATATTGAACAAGTGTAATGTTGTAAATAAACTAATATTAAAAATAAACTGCTTCATGAATTTAACTATTTCCATTTATATATAAATATTTCGATAATAATATATATATATATATATATATATATATATAACGATTTATCAATTATTTAAATAATGACTCTAAGAACCAAATTTAGCTCTTCAGTGATGATATTCTCGGATACATTAATTATATGTATGGCAAATTCAAATATATTTTTTCAGTAAGCGTCTTTAAGGAAAGAGAATATTTTTATTAATAATATTCTTAAAAAAAATCCTGTACCTAAAAAAATGTATAACCAGTTTTTGATCAAAATAATAAGAGAGTAAAGTAATACTTGAAAACATAAATGCAAGAAACGTGTTTCTTATAAATAAAACAGCATCGTCTTCTTAATACAAAATTCTATCACTAACTACCTCTCTACATTCTCACTCTCTCTCATTTGCAGACAACGATACACAAACACATACGTATACACACATCATATATATATATATATATATATATATATATATATATATATATATATACATACACATACATGCGTGTTTGTATATAAGATTTAGTAGTATATTCAAGGTTATTTTATGTCGTTGAACATAATCTATTCCAACGAAAACATCTTAAAAGATGAAGTTTGAAACTGAGGTATATATTGATTAACTAACAATATCAACGTTGTAGAAACTAGTTTGAACGTATTAATTTAATCATAATGTACACGTTCTTAAAAACAGTTAAGAATAATTTCACAACTTTCAAAAATCTATTTCAGATCTACATTCTATTCATGAATTCTTAGATTTTATAAACTTTTCAAATTGTCTAAGGAACTATTAGTTATTTTCACGAGTAAATTCATTTCTTATCATAGTAACCAAACACAAAATTTGATTGATCAAAAATATTCAATAAATTATTATTGATTATTTTTCATTATTGCTCAAGTGGATTTTGGTGGGAATGCAATTATCCTTAGAACACTAAAGTACAGAAGAATATAGAAGTAAATTCAATGTCAAGCAGAATCGAACTTTGAATGGATTAGATATTCTCGTTTATATATATATATATATATATATATATATACATGTATATATACATATTAGGTGTAAAAAATAATTCGGTGCCTTTAAATTGAATCAATCAAAACTCTTTTCTAAATTCAAATATTTTCTCGTCGTTTCAGGATTGTGAAGTGCCACTCTTATCATTTAAAAACAGTGTACATCTTAGCCAGTTAGAACAATCTCACAAAACAGTAATGAATACGATGGCATCCGAAAAACAGTATATTAGTCCCTGCATACTTTTCGCATTCCAGTTGAAGAAAATAATGTCCAAGTCGCATAAATGATTTTTTCGGCCTTAAAGTAAGGCGTAGTGACGCATAAACCATGCAAAAAATTCTGAAAAAGTGGCAGAAATCTTAAAATGTATTCTGACTTCATCGACTCAAGGATGACATCTTTTTTTCTGTATTTTGAGTATTGAAATATATTTCGTTATTTCGCAAACATTCATTTTCTATAAAAAAGGCACTGAATTAAGTTGTACACGTAATATATATATATATATATATATATATATATATATATATATATATATATATATTAAATATATATAAAGTTAGTAGAAAAATAATTGCGGCTTTTGTTTTCTAAATTCTAACCTTAATTTTTTTCAATGAAAGTGTAATTTTATTTTGTTCTTGTTAATATCATTTTAAAGTACATTTTTCGGTCTGTACTTTGGTAAAATCTCCTTTAGTTTTATTATTAATTTTGCATCTTACTGAAAAAATGTACAGGTTAGCATTGAGCAAAGTCTTGAAACGTCAAGTAGTAGACGTTCAAGGCAACTTAGAATATACCAAGGGTCACTGCAAAGAATTTTGACCCCAGTAAAAAGTTAAGGATTTAAGCAGCATTGGTTGCTTATGCAAGAACTAAGGCTAACAGTTTATCAGCATCGTCTTAATTTAGTAATTCGTTTTTCCCAACAAGTAGAAGAAAACAACAAATTAATTTATTTGACTGTGAATGATGAAGCTCGTTTTCACTTATATGACTTCGTTAACAGACAAATCTGTAGAAAATGTGCTACAGAGGACCAAGTGCACTTCATCAGCGACAATTACACCCACTTAAGTGTACTCTTTGATAATGAGTAACGTCTGAAATAATTATAGATCCTTATTTATTCGAAAATGAACTTGGTAGTGCTGTAATCATGAATGGTGTTCAATACTGTACGATGATAGAAAATTTTTTGTGGATAATTGTTGACAATCGTCCACAGATGTGGTTTTAACATAATAAAGCCACAGCGTACACAGCAAGACCCGTTATGGAATTTATACGGGACATTTTTTGCTCATTAACATCACAAATTTGCCTGTGATTTTCAGTTGCACTATTGTTTTTCGCTAACAACAACCATATTACAGTACGAACCTCGCAGCTAGTGGAATTTTTTATTATGTACTCGTAAATTACTCACACGAGGCATTAAACCAGTTTCCAAGTACAAAAAAATTGCTAATGGTTAGCCCTTGATACTTGCAAATCTATTGCGCATGTGGGATCTTATCATTCATGTTTAAACGATGGTGAATATAAAATGGACCTTACTTTAAAACGCGTTTCATATATGCGAACTAAAAAGCATGTGAACATTTTCTTAATGTAGAAATCGTTACATCCTAATTATTTCGATTAAATATTCACTTGTGACTGCTGACAAAAATGAGATATTTGGCAGTTATTTGGAAAAAGAATTTAATCATTGAATTGTATTTTATATATTATGAAAATAACATGAGAATTTGGCAAATAAAACTAAAAATTTTACAAAAACCTAATTTACAACTAATACAAATTAATATTTATGCAACTGATTCAGTTCAGCGTTCAACACGAAAGTCTAAATGATTGTGAACTTTTATACATTATAATTACAATAAATTATTGATTCAAATGAAATAATTTTCATTTATCATGTGAATCAAAATTTTAACTCCGTTTATATTATAATTCATAAAATACAGAGAAGTAGGTCTAAATAAACACTATCGAACAATTATTCTCTTCAGGTATAAAACAATCAATATTAACCTATTATCACAAATGACGACTATATCCGTCAAATTTTTGATTATATGTTGAAAAATAGCGGCTATAGCCGTTATGTACATTTTTGGTAAATAAACGACATCAACCTTACCAGGGGTAACTCTTGTATATGTTTTCGTTAGATAACGGTAACATTTAACACATTCGAGGAGGAGTTTTGATTCTACAAAAATGCGAGTAAGCGTAAAATTTATGACTGAGTTAGGTAAAGATTATATTGCTTGCAATTAGAGAGTAGACAGTGTGAATGGTTTTATGATTCTTTATTATGCCTGAAGTGTATGGTGAGAGTCACCAACAACAATTACCAGCAATAAAACAACAATCACCCTACCTTGCCTATCCTATCAACTTGCCTACCTACTCTATCCTTACTCTTATATATAGAAAGTAATTTACAGTGTTTGGTCTCCAGATGTAGCATTTGAAGATGCATAATCAATTTACTATAAGGCACAACCACTGCTTGAAATTTTTTCGAATTCAGTGAATTTAGTGTGAAATTTTCAAGAAATTAAATTAAATGTCTAATGTGGAAGAGAGTAAGACAGCATTTGATAGTGATGATGCTTACATAGATATAAATTTGTCAAATAATGACACGGTTAGTGGCGATAGTGATTTGGACACTATGGAAACAAAACGACGGTCAAAAGTTCAGGTTACAGAAACATCTGATGATGAATTTTTTGATCATAGTGAAAGTGATGATAGTTCAAAAGATGAAGAGCATAATTTAACAGGCAAATATAACGATTTATGGCATTAACATACAGCTACAATAAAAAAAATTGAATCGTATTATTATAAATGTGGTGTTGAATTAAAGATAGATTTTAATTCTAGCCCAAAAGATATTGTGTTGGCCAAAAATTAATTATGTTTTTTTTTTATATGTAAATGAAAGGCGTATTTTTCATAGGAATCAAAAAATTGATTAAACAATATATTGTAAATTTTGTTTCAGTAATTTTTGTCATCTTTTAGGCAACTTCAAAATTTCGTGCTCAAGAAAATTCTTATCTTTTCCAGTAAAAAACAGTTCCGAGAACGATTTGATATCCTCATCAGCAGTGATGGATTTACCATTCAATGCGTTTTGCAAAGAACGAAACAAATGGTAGGCTGATGACACCAGGTCTGTTGAATATGGTAAATGTGGTAAGAAATACCGTCCAAGCAGTAACAATTTTTGGCGAGTGATCAAACTTGTAAGTGGTCAAGCGTTATCATGGTGAAACACAACACCTTTGAGATTTACCAATTCTGGACGCTTATGTTTGATGGAATCATTTAATTTATCATGTTAACGACATTACACTTCCGAATTAATGGTCTGGTTCCTTGAAAGCAGCTTAAAATACACAACAATTTGGAAATCCCACCAGACTGTCAGTATAACCTTCCTTTGGTGAATATATGCGTTTGAAATGAGCAGGTTCATCATGCTTGCTCCACAACCTTTTTCGTACGACGTTTTTGTAAATGATACATTTTTTATCGCCGGTTATCATACGTTTCAAAAATTGATTGTTTTCATCACGTTTCAGGAGAGAATCGCAGAGGTCGATGCGCTTAGTGAGATGAATTTTTTTGAGCTCATGTGGTACCCGAATATCGACCTTACTAATGTGTCTAAGTTGTTTTAAATGGTTTTCAACATTCGATTTCGATATGTTAATTGTCGAAGCTCTCTAAAACGTCAATAACCAACCAATCATTGATATGTTAACATTTTTAGCAATATTTCATGTCGTTAAACGGTAATTAGATTAGATCAATGCCTTTATTTTGTCATCATCAACTTCGATTGGTCTTTCTGAGCGTGGTGTAGACTTTAACATTAAGATCCCCAATCCGAAAATTAGCAAACAAATTTTGACACTGCCATAGTTTAAATTCATTTTCATCTTACACATCACATAAGTATTTATGAGCTTGCAGAGTTTGTTTTTCTTTTCAGTAGTAATACAACAAAACATGATGAAAATGTTCTTTTTGATTTTCAATTTTGTAATCGACGGCGAACAAACAATTGTTAATGAAATCTTTCACTTTTTTTTCTAAAACAAGCTTGAATTATCAGCTGTCAAGTTACATAATGAATTTGCGGTTTAGAATGAAGTTTGTTATATTTCAAGACATGTTTGTCCATCTATTAGAAAAAAAATGTAGTTTTAGGGCAATCTAATATTTCTGACCAATTTTTTTCAGAAAATATGGTTGAAACAATAAGTGCGTGCTATGGAATGGCGTGGAATTTATTTATTTGAAGAGAAAGAACCTGTAACAAGAAGATCTGCAAAGGTTACTATTGTTCGTACCATCAAAGAAGAATTAATGAAAATTTTCCGACTTTACTTGCTATCAGGTCAAAAAAAGACTCCAATATGTCACTTGTTTACCCAAGACGCTCTATATTTTTCACCGCTATTTCCGTATGTCAGGATGTCATCTTGAGCAGCTACTGTGATGTTTATTAATGTATATTATACTGAAAAGGTAGATATCAATGAAAAAAAATGTGACATTTTTTATTGAATTTTTTTATCCAATTCTTGCCAATTATGACGGTTATAGACATTATTTGTTCACCACATATTTCATTTAATTTTGATAAACAAATGACGGCTATAACCATCATGTGTTTTTTTAAATAAAAACTAATAGTGATCATATGAATTTTCAATTATAAACATTATCCTTTTACTACGACTTCTTGCAGTAGCAAAGGAACATTAAAAAAGCGTTTTAATGAGGCCGATCTAGAAAAACAAGTGTACGTCAATGAATTAAGTATATAAAGTACTTTACTTCGGATAAAATATTCATTACAGGAAATTAGTACTTATATAATACATGATCTTATGTATATGGATACAAATAGATTTAATATAAAAATACTCCTTACCTTATGTTCAATTTTAGCATATAAACACTTACATAATAGTCAAATGAAAGAAATAATTATTTAAGTACTAGAAAACAACCAATATTGCATTATTTATTCAATTTAATGGCATATAAATTGAAAAAATCACTATTTTGTTATAAATAATTAATATGAGTAAAAAATTTAACCTGATGTGAGAACAGGTAATCATTATTAAAATAAATAATGAAAATTACTGAAGTAATGATGTTATTCTTTTTGAAAATCATTGAATACATTGAATGTAGATATTGTAAACGAAAACATGAAAATTATAGATAAGTATTATAATTTGTGAATAAATAAAAAAGTTGATTTATAGGCACAAATTATATTTTTTTTTGATTTATGTGTTGGTAAAATAAAAACCAATTGTCTGCTCTGTGAATAATAAAATCGACATCAAAATGTAAATAAACAAAAATAAACAGTTATGAAAGTGTTAGTTTTTTAAAACAGTTTTAAATATTACAAGTTGAAGGTTATATGCGATTAATACATTCAGAATAATTGTTTCACCACAAACATATTAAAATCTCTGAAGCAGACATAAGATTCATATTGAATAATTTTTTTAAAGAATTATTATATTTTACTGTTCTATTCAAGATTTACAGTGCGTATTCAAATATATGAATAATATATATATATATATATATATATATATATATATATATATATATATATATATATACATATATATATACGTATATATATACGTATATATATATATATATATATATATATATATATATGCATTTCTTTATTTATTATTTTGTTTACGGTACATAAGAGAACTATACCGAATATGTATGAAAGACATTAAAGGCAGTATTGTTTATATAAATACACATATGTATTATTGTCACATCTATAGTAAGAATTATATTCAAGGTCTATTAACACATGCTTGATATATAGTTTTCTCATAGTGCATATACACACACACACATATATATATATATATATATATATATATATATATATATATATATAAATGTACGTCAGTATGAATATATTTGGTTTAGTGCATAAAATATGTGGAATTCTTAATACTATAGACATACGGCCAGGAATAATCTTCTATCCCCACTACTTGTGTCAGAAAAATGTAACATAATAAAAATAAATCACTTTCCACCACAACTTGAAAGCCATTGAATAAAGTTTTAGGTTTGTTGTTATTTTTATATTGACCGTGTTTGTATCCTGTTCAGTTGTATACTAACACCGGTATATTTTTTTTTTAAATATATAAAAGTGATTATCTATAAAAATAAAATTGTATTAAATAATATATTATATGAAAATATTGGAATGGGTGAGTGTGTTTTTAACAGTTTTTTTTTAAATATTTGAATTAGTTAAAATACAGTTGGTTAAAATTAGTGTTTTCAATAAAATATTTTAATGGTCTTTCAAACAAGTTAAAATTTAGTGAAGTTTAAGTGATAAAAGTGTTTGAAGTTTAAAAGCTGTTAATTCTGGTGGTTTTTCTTTGTAATTTTACATAATAATTTGTACATTAAGGTATTTAAGATTTTAAGTATAATTATTCACATCATTCTTCAATATAACATAAATATAATCAGAGAAATTCATACTTCTACTAAATATGGTAATAAATATGTTTATATCTAGAGAATTGTCAATTAATTTAATTTAAATTAGATATTATATATAATATATATATATATATATATATATATATATATAATAATTTTAAATTATAATGTAAATATTGAAGATATGAATTTTCAAATCATAAATTGATATATTTGTTCCATAATAAAACATCAATTTTGCTATGCATTAAAACAAATGTATTCGTAATTTAAAATTAAAAATCAATTTATTACATTCTTCCACTAGATACCAATTAATTTTTTAAGTTTTTATTATTTCCTGCCAATTAATAAATTTTATTATAAGAAAATAATGTATTTTGTTTCTTGTTTTCTTATAAACGTTTCTATTAATTTTAAATAATTCAGATTTAAATTGCCATTACATATTATATATATATATATATAAATAAATATCAGGTGGTTAAAAACCTCTTAAAAATTTAATGCTTATTTTTCTGTGCCAATTATTGACATATTATAAACAAACTATTCTATATCAATCTCTAACAAAATTAGTAAAAAGAAACAAAATTTAAAATTTAAAATAACTAGTGATTTATTTAAAGTATATATATTTCAATGTGATTCAAAGTGAAATAATGACAAAAAAAATAAAGAAAACATTTTGACGTATTACATATTTTAAAAGAGTCAAATGAAAATTTACTTCAGATTTATACAGATTTATTGTGAAAATGTAAAAATAATGATTTATTCACAACATAATTTTTTGTTTAATTTTAATTCTTCAAGTTTACTCTCTCTCTCTCTCTATATATATACATATATATATATATATATATATATATATATATATATATGTATAAATATATTAAACATACATATAGGGTGATTTCATTTAGGCTTCGTATTGAAGGAGGCGCTGCGGTTAAGAAGAGTCACGTTATTTTTTATTTAGTATTTTATTTCAA